>BMAC01000099.1:89623-115045 GCA_014905375.1 Phtheirospermum japonicum | reverse complement strand
ATTATGCTAACGGATTTGAGTGCAGGGCCTGTTTAGTTTGCATTAACTTAGGGTTAATTTGGGGGTTGACCGACATGTAACTCGGAGATGAGTAAACCAATGCGAAGAGGTCGCCAATATTCAAGGCCATGTATCGGGTCGCGCATCCAAACATTCACAAAAAGAAGATCGGGGAATTATGCTACCTAAAAATAAAAAGGTCGCGTAGTTGGATATTCGAGAAGAGGTGAATTTTCCTATGGCACCAATATGAATACGTATCGGGTACGCTTTTTAAAATCTCATGAAAGGAACGGTTTCCAATTTTCTGTCCTATTTAATTTTATGTGGTCGAGCATGGGGGAATAATTGATTTATGCGATTTAATATGGTTAACTTAAAGTGACAAAATTTATTTAGGTCGATTTAAATGGTTATGGTGTGTGATTCAATTTAAATGGTTAAGATCTGGCCACATTTTGGGTTTATGTCGTATTAATTAATGGTTTTATGATCTAAGTTAACGGAGAATACGTATAATTAACATGTTACGGTCTCCGCGACCTCGTTACGGTCTCCGCAACCTCCTTACGGTCTCATGCGACCTCATTATGTAGAAAACGGTATGGCTTTATGGATATAAAAATGTTTAAGCCTCAACAGCCAGAGATTTTATGGTTTTTATGTTTAAATTCCGACCCTTTTATTAGGTTGACGATGGTTAAAGTCCGATACTTTTATTAGGTCGGCTGGAGATTTTATGGTAATTGGTAAGCTTCGACGCTTTTATTAGGTCGGATGGTTGTTTTATTATGCCTAGAGGGCGGTTATGAAGTTGTGTTGTGGACAGTTGTGGTTTTTTGTGGCGGAGAAGGTAACTCTTGAACGGAGGGCACTTCTCCCGGAGAAAGTTGTGTTGTGGACAGTTATGGTTTTTGTGGCAGGAGAAGGTAACTCTGGACCGGAGGGCACTTCTCCCGTAGAAAGTTTGTGTTGTGAACAGTGGTGGTTTTTGTGGCAGGAGAAGGTAACTCTGGACCGGAGGGCACTTCTCCCGTAGAAAGTTTGTGTTGTGAACAGTGGTGGTTTTTGTGGCGGGAGAAGGTAACTCTGGACCGGAGGGCACTTCTCCCGTAGAAAGTTTGTGTTGTGAACAGTGGTGATTTTTGTGGCGGGAGAAGGTAAACTTCGGACTGGAGGGCACTTCTCCCGTAGAAAGTTTGTGTTGTGAACAGTGTTGATTTTTATGGCGGGAGAAGGTAACTCCGGACCGGAGGGCACTTCTCCCGTAGAAAGTTTGTTTTGTGAATAGTGGTGCTTTTTGTGGTGGGAGAAGGTAACTCCGGACCGGAGGGCACTTCTCCCGTAGAAAGTTTGTGTCGTGAACAGTGGTGGTTTTTGTGGCGGGAGAAGGTAACTCCGGACCGGAGGGCACTTCTCCCGTAGAAAGTTGTGTTGTGGAAAGTTGTGGTTTTTGTGGCGGGAGAAGGTAACTCCGGACCGGAGGGCACTTCTCCCGTAGAAAGTTGTGTTGTGGATAGTTGTGGTTTTTGTGGCGGGAGAATGTAACTCCGGACCGGAGGGCACTTCTCCCGTATGGAGTTTGTGTTTTGAAAGTTGGGTATTTTTTGTGATATATAATAAATAAAGTTTGGCGAGCTATATTGATGATCTTTTAGGGTTGAAGTGGTTATGATTTTTTACTTATGTTTGGGAGGGATGTGTTTGATTTACATATCTTTCTCATGCTCTTGTGTAATGGATGGTTATGTCTGTGCGAGCTAATATGTTTTATATGCGAGCTGATTTTAGCTCTATTGGATTGATTATAGGTCGTGGTTTGATTATTTTCCAAGGATCTCGTGGTCTTATTTGGATGGGAAGTATGATTGCGATTGGTTATGTATTTGCACGACCTATGTTAAACTTATGGGCTTGCTCTATATATGGTTTGGTTTTGTACATGGTTTATGTTTTGGGTTATTGTGCCTGCGTACGACTGTAGGTCGGGAATGGATGGTTTTTGTGATTATAGGTCGATGGATATTTCAGGCTGTTCAACATGAAATATGGGGACTTTTAAGCGACCTCTTCTTCTGGGAGGAGCATTCTTCCTGGGGGTTGAGCGAGCTGATTTTTTAGAGGTCGTGATGTTAGCTGGTGAGCTCTTGTCAGATAAGTGGTATTATAACAGCTCGATATTGATAGTTGGGCTATTGTGGATTATGGTATAGGGTCTTGGCGAGCTAACGAAATAGTTATGGTTATAAGGTCATGATTATGGTTTGTGGTATAGAATGTTTTCTTGATCGACCTGTTTTAGGTCGAGTAAATGGTTTATGGTGTTTTGATTTCTCAAAAGCATATGATTGTATTTTCTTGTATTATTGCGCACGATTATAATTTTAGGCAGCGAAGGGAAGTTTTTATGGTCTCAGGTCGTCAGGAATGGAGTCAGAGGACTCGGCCTGGGGACTCACCGGTTTCTTCTTTCAAGAGGAGCATTTTTATTGGAGGATGAGCGGGCTCAGCGAGCTGACCTTTTGGAGGCCGCGAGCTTATTTGATGAATTTCTGTGAAGTGATTGGTACTAAAGCTCGGTATATCGGGTTGGGTGATTCTAAAGTATGGCTTGGTAGAGTGGTGAGGTGATTTGTGCGTGTTGTGTGTTTTATTTGTTAATGATTGCTCTTTTAACGTTCTATTTTACATGTCCTACCTGATTTCGTGCCTCAATCAGCTAGAACATGGGGGACTAGCTGATACGGATCAAAGTGTTCATACGTAATATTATTTGATATATGTGGGTATTTGTGGTAAGCGACCTCATTTCCTGAAAAGGGTGTTCTTCTGGGAGGTGAGCGCTGTATGTTTTTAGTGGAGAAATGGGCAAGTTGGTTTGTAGAGTAGCGACCTGGAGTATGAGAATGAGTTCTCATATAGGGTCGTGACTTCTTGTGTTTTATGTAGTGTTTGAGCTCGGTTATGGGCTTTGTGAATATCAGGCCCGTGGGTTTAATATGAATGGTTTATGGAGTCCTGGCGGACTATATGGAGGGAATAACAGGCCCAGGCCTATTATGATGAGAGATTTATTGTTTATGGGAACTTAGCATATAGGAGTGATTAACACGTATTTATGCTCATTTTTAGTTTTATTTTAGTAACTTTTTCTTATTAATTTGGTATAAGTTGGATAGTTTAAGTTTCAATTCGTATATTTGTGTTTTCAACTTATTTTACCGCTTTTTGAACTAGATTGATGCAAAAAGATGAATTATCTTTGTTTTTCGCCATACAGCTAAGTAACCGGAAGGGCTCAGCACGTAAGAAATGAAGGATGATGAATAAGAGACAAGAATCGAGCGTTCAAACGAAGAAGTAGCAAAATTCGGAGGCTAACGATTAGCCTTACGGTTACCTTACCGTAAAGAAGCACCGTGAACGACATGGTAGAAGGAGGACAGAGAGCCTTACGGTTGGTCTTAAAGTTACATTCCTCACCGTAAGAGTCACCGTAAGAAGGCATCAGAGGCATTTACGGTAGCTGCTTACGGTAGCTTGTAACCGTAAGGTGCAACCGTAAACGGGCCCAGTAACCGACCTGTGTGACTTGCGGCCCAAGTTACGCGATTTCTATACAAACCACCCATTAATCCGAGTTCCCGGAGTACATTTCACCCTAAAAACTTACCATAAATATAATCCTAGGGTTTAGAGTCGGATTAAATCATCAAGAACGCAGAGATTAAGAGCTAGAAGAAGGATTCAACGAAACGAGTCCCGATTGTTGTACGTCATCGCCCAGCCCATTTTCGTCCGTTTCGCTGCGAGTCTCTGTGGAACTTTCAAAGTATAATCAGGAAACATTAGTTAGAATAAGTTTTCTACATCCTTTAATTAGTTTCTTAGTTTAAATTCTTAGTTTTTAAGCTTTTGAAGTTTGTAACTTTTATGTTCTTGAGTGTGGACTTTGATTTCGTATTCGCTGAACGTATTTAGTTGGTTAATCCCAGTTTATATTCAGTTTTATATGTTTATTGTTGGATATTTGATGCTTGTTTGGGTTGAGAATATTCATGCGATTGGTTCATGCTAGTTTGTTTAGTTTTCATAAATTTTCTTGATCGTTTAGTAATCGTTAGGATCGTAGTTGATTAATTAATGTGTAATCATAGTTCGTAGTTAGTTAAATTAGATAGTTTAAGATTTATTTTGGTTGCTGCGAATAGGTTTAGTTCTTGGTTATTAATTGTTTCAAGTTTCGAATTAATCTAGGATTTAGTTAATTAAATTTAGAACTTGATTGGTTATTCATAAAGTTAATTTGCTGCTGGTTACTTAGGTTAAATAATTTAGTTTAATTCAGTTGGTAATCTAGAATAATTAATTTAGAATTTAAGCTTTAAACCTTGCATTTGAAGTTAGTAGTTGTTAATCGAAAATTCAAAACAAAACCCCAAGAACATATTATTTGGTTACTTGTTTATGAACAACTATCTGAGATTCGATAATTTGTTGTCCTTGAGAAACGACTCGAGTCAGCTTTCCACCCTACAAGCGCCCTCGTACTCTTGCGAGCAAGCTTGCATGTTTTAATTTAAAATATCTTTAATTGGGGTGCACAAAAGTTTGGTTCAAAATTTTGGCGCCTTTGCCGGTGACAACGAGTAGGAACTAAGGATGTTTTTCATTTTATTTTCTTGTTAAGATATTATTTTCTTTCTACTTTTGCACTTGGATTGGGTTTTTGCCACTTGGTAAGTTGATTTGTTGTTGAGTTTATGCAAGGTAGACGATCATTTCAACGCGATCTTGCACCATTCATTGACAACATCCATCGTTCGAACCCACTGAGACCAAGGCCCCTTCTTATTCCTGAGAATGATTCTTCAACAGCAACTGGTTTTGTTTGCGACCGAGTTCCCATCACGATGTTAGGAGCACAATCAATTCGAAGTAATGATTCCCCACCAAGATCACCTCCACGCCCCATTCGAAACGGGTATGGTAGTGAACCAATCGTTTTACAAGGACAACCACAACCCCGAGCTTATTGGTCTAATTATAAGCACAACGTGGAGAACATGAGACAAGAAGCGGGGAGAAACGAAGGAGTTCACCAACAGCAAAACGAAGAACTAAATCGCCAACTTAACAACGTAGTCAATCACCAACCCAACATGGTGAATGTGAGGCAAAATGAAGAGAGATACGAGGATCTCAATCGACAATACAACATCGAGAACGTAGCATTTAGGAACGATGATTTCTTTCAGCATAACGCGTATGCTAACAATCATAGACGCGTAAATGCTTGGTTTGCAAATCAGGACCATGGCTACGAACAAGATAATTTTGAGAGGAGATACGAGCGCGAGAATAATTACGAAAGAAACGCATATGATAACCGATACGAGAGAGATAATGACCGAGTTAGAGAACCAAGGGGAGATCGAGCACCTAGACAGCGTGATTTAGCATGTCCGAAGGTTGTACCTTTTAGGTAAGCTATTGTTCTTGGACCAACCGCAAGGGAAGTGGAGATCAAACCACATCAACTTAATTTAGTTCCTACTTTCCACGGAGGTGCCCATGAAGATACCTTGGCGTTCTTAAACTATTTTGTAGATGAAGTGGGTAGATTTGTGGTTCATGGCCTTAACCAAGAGGAGGTGCAAATGATTTTTTTTCCCCTATAGCATGAAGGACGAAGCAAAGTCTTGGTTACTATCCATTGAACCTGGTTCGTTAACTGATTGGGAAATGATAAGCGAGAAATTCTTAAATCAATACTATTCGGCCCAAACTACGGGGCATCTTCGGAGGCAAATTGCTACCTTTGAACAGTTGGAGGGAGAGCTATTTCATGAAGCATGGGAGCGTTACAAGACACTTTTGCAAGCTTGCCCCCACCATGACTATTCTCCGGAGATGAATAACCAATTTTTCTTTGATGGATTGTTGGACCATGGAAAAATGGAAGTTGAAATAGCAGCTGGAGGAGACTTCGGAGATTTGACGGCCACCGAGGCAAGACGAGTGTTGGAAAAGCAAAGCGAAAAATCTAGACAAACCAACTCTCGGCCTCGTAAATTAAAGATTAATGAGATTTCAAGTCCGGACCCTAATGTAGACGACGATAATTTAGTCAAGGCAAAATGTGGGGTAATATTTGACGAAACATTAGCAGCCTGGAAAGCCGAGCGAGCGAGCAAGGCCTCTTCCAAGAAGACTACCACAACGTGTTACCAATGCGGATCCCCCCAGCATTTAGCAGAAATATGTCCGAACAATGTTGAACAGCAAGATGTTAACGCGATCCAAAATTTCCAAAATCAAAGGAAGTTTACCTCGCAACGTGAGAATCCTCTTTTCAAGTGGGGCCCAGGAAGGCCAAATTATATGCCACCCGATCCGCAATATCTACCACCACAACATGCTCAAGCACCATTAACACCACCCCAAAATAATTTCCATACACAAGGACAGGTGCCCACTCCGGTTCAACCAAATGATCAATTGTTGGTTTGGTAGCAAAACCAATTGGCCGAGACGCTCAGCAATAGAGAGGGACTTGCGAAAGTAAATGCAAATATAGATGACTTCTCGAAGAAGGTAGATAGTATTGACAATCTCTCTGGGATAGTGCAAAATCTCATTAAGAATATGGAAAGGATGGAAAGGATAATATGACAATTAACGGCTGGCATTGCGAGATCAAATAAGGAGAAGGACACACCCCCAAGGCAGGTAGAACAAGCATCGGCGGTCCATATCCTTCGCAGTGGTAAGAAAATCGACAACGTAATAGTTGACCAAGATGAAGAAGTCGAAGTCGAGAACAATACGCCAACCCCCACTAAGGAAGATGCTTCCAAACCAGTTGATCCACTTCATAAGTCTTCCAATAGATATATTTCTGGTTCCATAAAATGGATAATTCCGAATGGTGCCCCTACCCATGACGATGTTCCTTCACCATCACTGCCGAAGCAAATGCCAATACGAATTAAGGATGTTGTTCTTTTCCCAAGCTGTTTGCATCCTGCTAAAGAAGACAAAAGATTTATAGAACTGTAAAACCTACTGAAGAACGTAAGTATTAACTTGCCACTTCTGGAGGTAATCAAGGCAGTGCCCGCCGATGTGAAGTTTTTCAAAGAACTTTCTTCAAAGGAGAGACGCTTGGCGAGGAATCAATATGTGACATTGCTAAAGGAAGTAAGCGCAGTTTTCAAAAAACCATTACCACCTAAAGAACTCGATCCTGGAAGTTTCTGCATTACTATTTCCTTGGCTAATGGACAAACAACAAGAGGAATGTTGGATCTTGGAGCAGGAATTAATCTCATGCCTTATTCACTTTATCGAGAATTTGATCTTGGGCCACTGAAGCCGATGACCATGCGACTACAGTTGGCCAATCGCTCAATTCGGCTACCTTTGGGAATGGTTGAAGATGTTTTAGTGCAGGTTGGAGAGTTAGTGATACCCGTCGATTTTGTGATTTTGGACGTTGGCGAGGTACCGGTTAAGAGCAAAGAGCACACCATTTTGTTACAACACCCATTTATGTCTACTTCCCATACCTTGATCGACGTTCACAAAGGAAGGATGACAATGACCGTTTTGGGTGAATCAGTGACATTTTCCCTTAAGAATATTCAAAATACTCCCATCCCTGCTATGCAAGATGATTAGCCATTCTTTGATCCCATTGCATCATGCGTCCGTGAGCTTAAAAGAATCCCAATTTTGGACGACTTAGGCGACGCGGACGATGCTGAATTTTTAAGGAGGGTGGCAGATTTATTAGAAGTTGATCTGAGTAAAATTATTGAAGGTTTCGAAGACTTTGAAGATTTTCACAACGAGCTGTATGAAATAGCTAATGCACCTGAGCTCAAGCCTAAAGTGGATTTAAAACCACTACCAAGCCATCTGAAATACGTTTTTCTCGAGCCTGGCAACCAAAAGCCTGTCATTATATATTCTGGGTTAGAAGAGCATGAAGAAAAAGAATTAACGACGGTGCTAAGCAAAAACAAGGAAGCCATAGGATGGAGTATCAACGACATAAAAGGTATTAGTCCCGCCATTTGCATGCACCGAATAGAATTAGAACCGGATGCAAGACCAGTACGAGACAACCATCGTAGATTGACGCCGACATTTTATGAAGTGGTTAAGAAAGAGATTTTTAAGTTGAAAGATGAAGGGATCATTTATGCAGTTTCTGATAGTAAATGGGTGAGCCCGGTTCATGTAGTTACCAAAAAGGGCGGCATCACCATAATAAAAAACGAGAAAGGAGAAATTGTCCCAACCAGACTGACCACGGGATGGCGAATGTGTGTTGATTATAGAAAGCTGAACGCAGCAATAAGGAAGGATCACTTTCCATTGCCATTTATTGACCAACTTCTCGACAAACTGGCCGGGCACGAATTCTACTGTTTCTTGGATCGCCTGTCTGGTTACTATCAAGTGGCTATAGCCCCGGAGGATCAGAGCAAGACTACCTTCACGTGCCCCTTGGCACATTTGCATTCCGGAGGATGCCGTTTGGTCTGTGCAATGCCCCAACAACTTTTCAAAGGTGTATGCTTTCCATCTTTACTGATTTTATTAATGACTTTTTGGAAGTGTTTATGGATGATTTTTCTATTTTCGGTAATTCATTTGAAAGTTGTCGGGCTAATCTGACTAAAGTATTAGAACGTTGCATAGAGAAAAGTCTTACATTGAGTTGGGAGAAATCCCATTTTATGGTTAAAAGTGGCACTGTGCTAGGACATGTTGTTTCTAGTAGAGGGTTGGAGGTAGATAAGGCGAAAATTGACGTTATTGAAACTCTTCACCCCTCGTGATGTTAAAGGAGTCCGGAGTTTTCTTGGGCATGTAGGATTTTATAGGCATTTTATTAAAGATTTTTTGAAAATTAGTCGCCCACTTTGTCAATTATTAGCTCAAGATACTCCATTCGTGTTTGGTGAAGCTTGTATAAATGCATTCGAAACTCTTAAGGAAAGACTTACATCAGCACCAGTTGTTGTTGCCCCTGATTGGACCCTACCATTTGAAATAATGTGTGATGCGTCTAACGAAGCTGTAGGGTCTGTTCTAGGACAACGTGTCGATAAGTTACTTAGGGTTATTTACTATGCGAGTTTTATGCTTAATGATGCCCAACGTAACTATACAACTACTGAAAAGGAATTGTTAGCAGTCATTTTCTCTTTAGATAAATTTTGATCTTATATTGTGGGAGATAGAGTCATTGTGCATACTGATCATGCTGCATTACGCCATTTATTTGCCAAGCCACAAAGTAAACCACGTTTGATTCGTTGGATTTTGTTATTACAATAATTTGACATAGAAATTAAGGATAGACGTGGCTGTGAAAATGTTGTAGCTGATCACCTGTCTAGGATGGTAACTGAAAATAATGAGCAAGGCATGATTGATGATTTATTTCCATATGAGAATGCTTATGCTCTTGATGCTTCTATTACTCCTTGGTATGCGGATATCGTGAATTACCTTGCTTGTAATATTGTACCTGATCACTTGAACTACCAAGAGAGAAAAAGGTTTTTGCATAAATGCAGGAGCTACTTCTAGGACGACCTCTTCGTATTTAAAAGATGCAAGGATGGAATAAACAGGCGTTGTGTTCCGGATGATGAAAAGATAAGCGTTATGCACTTCTGCCACGGCCTTGGAGGACATTTTGGAGCACAGAAAATGGCTTTCAAAATCCTTTTGGCTGGTTTTTATTGGCCAACCCTGTTCGCCGATGTTTATGAATATTGCAAGAACTGCGACAATTGTCAAAGAACAGGGAACATAGGGAAGTGAGATGAGATGCCTCTAGTACCAAATCAAGTTGTGGAAATTTTCGACGTGTGGGGAATAGACTTTATGGGCCCGTTTCCAAAGAGTGGCAATTTTGAGTACATCTTAGTGGGCATTGGTTACGTGTCTAAATGGGTGGAAGCTATTCCAACACGCAGGGCTAATGCAGACATCGTTTTGAGATTTCTGAAAGAAAACATTTTTGGTAGGTTTGGAGTCCCTAGAACGTTAATAAGTGATGGAGGGAGTCACTTCTGCAATAGAGCATTTGAAAGATTGATGAATAAGTGCGGAGTACGACACAAGGTGGCTACCCCTTACCATCCTCAAACCTCCGGTCAAGTTGAAACAAGCAACCGCCAATTGAAGAGAATTTTAGAAAAGACAGTGGGCCTGAATAGAAAAGAATGGGCCACGAAACTGGTGGACGCACTGTGGGCCTATAGAACTGCATACAAAAGAGTACTTGGATTGACCCCTTTTCAGCTAGTTTACAGGAAGGCGTGCCACTTGCCGGTTGAGCTAGAGCATAGAGCAAGTTTGGGCAATTCGAAAGCTCAATATGTACCATGGAGAAGCAGGCAAATATCGGAAGCTGGAGCTTACTCATCTTGAAGAAATGAGAACGAGGCATATGACTGCGCCTGGAGACAGAAACTTGCTATGAAAAAATATCACGATCGCCATATCATTGATAAGAATTTGGAAGTGGGTAAGTTAGCTCTACTTTATAACTCACGGTTGAAACTGTTTCTAGGGAAGTTGAAGTCGAGATGGAGCGGACCATTCGTGATCAAGGAACTAAATGATTTTGGAGCAGTCACTCTTTACGACGAAAAGAAAAACATGACTTTTAAAGTTAATGGCCATCGAGTGAATCTTTATCGTGAAGGGATGGACAGGAATAATGATCGTGAAATGGTGGAGCTCATAGATCCACCTTCTACCAAAGATTAACTTCTAGAAATGCGTCAAGCAAGCGACGTTAAAAGTTGCGCTTCTTGAGAGGCAACCCAAGCGATTTGTTTTTCTCTTTGTTTTCTTTCTTTAATTTTCTTTTCTTGGTTTCTTTATTCTCTTTTCTTTTATTTTTGTAGTTTTCAAGAAAATTGCTATGATACGTTTTTGCAAGGTTTTTGTGTAGGAAAGGATGGAAAATTCGCCACTTTTTGAAGACTTAACGGTTACTTACGGTAACTAGTTACCGTAGGATGTTACCGTAAGCATCTGATACAGGCGTTAACGGTAACAACAAACCGTAGACTGATCGAAATAGGGTGACGGTAAGTATTAATGGTAGGACCTAACGGTTAACCTTACCGTAAAGGCTATCGTAAGCATCCCAGTTTTTGTGTAATTTTATGGTAATTAATTAAGGAATTCTTGGGAATTTATTTTTTATAAGGCAAGTTTTATTTTTGTTAAATATGGACGGTTTTTCAAGAGCTCATATATCTAGATTGCCTACTTTTTTAGAGTTCTAATTAAAATAGGTAAGCATACCTTAAAATTATATTTGGAGTAGAATTAGGATTCCTACCCTTGAAACCCATGATACCTATAAATAAACACACTATAGGACTCCTCGATTCACAATTTCTTTCAAACCTTCAAGCCTTTCTTTTATATAAGCCTCTAGACTTCAACCTAGTCAATTCATGAAACGCCGCCAGCAGCAGAGCAGTGCCATGGAAGAGATGCAAAACGAGCTCGATGATGCAAGGAAAGAAATTCGAACTTTAAACAAAAGACTCAATGCATCATTGATGAATGAGGCCTCTATTGCTTTCGGAATTCTCACTCTGGAATATTACTTGGGGATTGCAACGAGAAAGCTGGTCAAGGTGGAGGAAGAAAATATTGATTTCCTCAATGAACTTATCGATCTATGAGCAGACCTTCAGGTTTGCTGCGTTTTGGAAGCAAGAGCTTGGGGACGCAGACGCTAAAAGCACCGAGCTTGGAAAGAGAATTTACGGACCCAGTGATTAAACCCTTTGATTTGAATGAACCTAGCAAACCGTTATTATCAATTTTCAATTCAGTCGAGTCATTAGGATATTTACGTTCCAGTTTATTTCGAGTTTTATGTTTGATTGTTTTTATATTTATTGTCGTGTTAATTTATTATCACGTGCTCGCATGTTAATGAAATTTATTTCTCAAGTTTGTGTGTTTTGATTTATTTAATTTCTGTCGAACAAATTCGATTCTTCATGAGCTTTGCATCCCAGACTTAACGGTTACACTTAACGGTAGGAGTAACCGTAAGGTTAACCGTTACCCACCAATAGAGGGCATTTCGGTAAGAGTTAACGGTGTTACCCTACCGTAAGGGGTTACCGTTAAGTAAGATAAGGCACGGCCTGTATTCAAAGTTATAAGTTTACCGAAACCAACTTCTTCTGTATTGTTTAACCGTAACCCTGCGGATACACAACCCGTCTTCACCGTAGACGTTCGATCGCTGTAACCATACCAATCTCACCACCATAATTTATCAATTGATTCACCACATTCACATCACACAACCGGACTTCGGTTGAATTCGACGGAGGGCGACAGCAGCAGGCGACGGAGAAGGGTTTCAACATCTCGGGTCCGAATTTGCTCGTATTTGGGGTAAGTGTGGCTCAACTAGACTCAATTGCGTGTTGGATTGGGAAATTGCAGGTTTAGGATAGAGTTTGGGATGAATTAGAGTTGATTTGGGTTGGTAATTGTCGGCGGAAAGTTTGCACACAAGGTGCTCGACGATTTGCCTTACGGTAGCATTTACGGTTACAAAGCTACCGTAAGGAGGCTACCGTTAGGTCCTCTGATGCGCGGTTTTTTGGAGAGTTTTTCGTCGCATTCCGGCGAAATTTTGGATACGATGGCTTCCTTCTCGCACAATAAAAGAAAGAATGTAGCACGGAGTGTTGGAGCTCCTTTTAAGGTTTATGAGGACGAGGCGGGTTTATATAGGTCATTGATGAGCCGGAGCATTGTTCCGACCGTGATTATAGACATTAACTATTGGCTTGACCAGGCGGTTAACAACAATCCTTTTTTCGAGAAATTCGTGGGGTACATTAAAAACCTCGACTGCATCCACTGGGCGAGAATGCGATACCCGGCCTACGAGCAACTCATGCTAGAGTTTTATACGTCCTTCGAGATTTTGGGCGATTATACTATGTCGTGCCATTTTGGAGGCCGAGAGTTTAAGTTTTCGAGCGAGGAAATTAATTCTTATTTTGGCATTGACGGTCAGATGACACTACGGGAGCGCGATATTCATTATTGCGAGAGAGTATTTTAGGGTGAGATCATTGTGCCGGGTAGTGCGGCAATGACTCGGTATGCCCTGACGTGTGTGGAGGACAATGCACTTTATGCTGCCTATCGATTTATGGCTCGCTGTGTCGTTTGGAAGGAGGAGCCGACGATCATTAATAAGGATGAGTTATACGCTCTTTGGTGCATGGTAAAAGGAAAACGAGTCCAGTTATATCCCCTGATGATTCAGATCATTAAGAACGTGCAAAGGATCGGCAAGGAGAGAGGCGTACCTATGACCCACGGCGCGTTTATTACGAGATTGGCGGAGGTTTGTAGACATGAGCCTAGGGAGGATGACGTGCGGCATATCTATAAGCCTTTAAAGTTCGATTGGAGGATAGTGCGAGTTCAAGGGAAGCCGAGTGGTGAGAGACGAGCAGTGACGACGCTGGGACCCCGCATTGAGGATTCGGATGATTCGGACGACGAGCAGACAGGGCAAGCAGATGATAATGTCGGATTTGATATGGATGTGAGTCGAGAGGCAACTCAGGTTGTAGATGGCGGTGCTTCTACATTTCGAGCTTCTACCTTTCATACAGAGCCAGTTCTGGAGCCCCGTGCGGAGTAGTCGTACGGAGTGGCTGGAGGATCATCTTCTACAGTGCCACCGTATTTGACCGCCTTCTTAGGAGAATTTTGAGACTTTAGGAATAATGTTTATGATAGAATTTCTGGTATAGAGTACGAGGCCTACCGAGCGATGGAGGATGCGCGCCTTGATTTTGAGTAAGCTCATTTGGGTTATGAGGAGGCTCGTCTAGGTCATGAGCAGGTTCATTTAGGATACGAGGAAGATCGTTTGGGACATCAGGAGACACGTAGGGCTAGGGAGGCCGGCGAGGCAAGTAGAGATTTGTTGATTACGCTGACGGACGATTTTCCTAGATTCTGATTAGATGCGGCGAATCATTGGGCACCGGCACCGCCTACGGATTCTATGGATTATGCGCCGTATCAGAGTCCTCCTGATCATATGCCTCCTGGCGTTTGTATTGCACTATTTATTTTCTATTTCTCTTTTTCTGTGTGTTTAATTTTAAATATTCTTATTGTTATTCATTTTCGTTATTAGTTGTGTTTTTCTTAGTTTTTAGTCGAGCGAGTTCGAATCACGACATTCGAGATGATTATTTGGTGTCACGATTCAACATGGAGTGGCTCGACCATTTTGGTTATTCAGGGACGTTTTTCTTACCTCTCTTTTCTTTATTTGTTTTTACTGGCAAAGCGGAGTTTGCCGAATTTTTCTGAGGGGGAGGGATGGGGTCGAGCGATTTGTTATTCTACTTTATGCTTAGTTGAATTCGTGTTTTGTGTTATGAAATGCTTAAACGTGATTTGTCGTGATTAATTACTATTTCTGCACGATATTGTGTTTGTATGGCTTGCCTATCGAAGTTAACTAAGATTAGATTTGAGGCTTTTGTCTTTTGAGCGTGCATAAGTGCATAAGTTTTTCAAAATTATATTATTATATATTGTAAAACGGTACTTGAACGCAATTGATTTCGCAAAACCTTAAAAGCAGCGTCAATTCAAAAATTTTCATACAAAAAGCCTGTGAGTAGCCTGAGTGATTATCATCTTTGCATGTGCTTGAATAAGTCTCAGTCTTGATATCTCTTTGAAATCGCTATGTGTAGTCGAATTTGAAAATGAGGTTAAGGCACAGAAAAAACCATATTCCAGCCATATCTATAAATTTTTAGCCACTATAAATTCCGAATGAGCCAATCATAGCCAAATAACCCACGCCAATAGCCCTGAGTGATTGAGTCGAACCTAGACGTGTTCAAACGGTTCGAACCTACAGTTTGGTTTGGCCAAAAACCTCAAATCGCAACCGAACCGTGAAACCGGCCGGTTGGTGGTGGTTTGTGAACCGCCAGTTCACGGTTCGGCCACGGTTCGGTTGGCCGGTTTGGATTTGAACCCTTTTTTTCTTTTACTTTTAAAATTCAAATATTTTGATTTTTTTCCTATGTTTATTTTTAATTTTATTTAAAAAATATACGTGAGGTTAAGTGATAAAATATTAATAACACTTTGACTTAATTAAAGAAAATAATAATAAACTTGAACTATTTAAAATATTGTAGTTAAAATAAGAAATTCTAATTAGAATATTTGAGATTTTTGAAGTTATATATATATGAGGTTAAGTGAGTAAATAGAACTAATCATTTGAGATTTAGAATTAATTAAAAAGAAATCGAATCACCTAAAATATTTGAGTTTGAAATAAAAAGTTTATATTAGAATATTTGAAATCTTGAATTTAAGTGAGAAAATAGAAATAATATTTTTAATAAATTCAAAAAGAATTAACAATTTTCAAATATTCAATTTTAAAATTTGAAATTATTACTTTAAACAATTGAAATACGTATATATTAAATTGTAACTCCCTAACCATTAAAATCAAAGTACACATAATTTCCTCGTATTACTTTAGAGAGGGTGAAAGATATAAGTTATCACAATTTTATTGAATTGTAAAAACGATTAATATCTCCATCGTGATCGTGTGGCTATTACTTATAAGATAAAATATTTTTCTTATTGATCACCAATTCAAAATATCGAATGAGTTTGGTTTTAAAAAATGACTTGGAAAATGAATATTTATAAATGTATAAAAAAATAAAAAATAAAAACAAACCGGCGGTTTGAACCGCCGGTTCACAGTTTGAGATTGCTCAAACCGTAACCGAACCGCCTTATTGGCGGTTACGGTTCGAACCGTGGTCAACGGTTAACCAAACCGTTGACCGCCGGTTCGAACCGGCGGTTTGGCCAGTTCGTGCAAACCGCTGGACACCTCTAGTCGAACCCTACTAACCCATTAAAAGCGTGGGGTAGGAGTTCGTTATTTTGCTGGTTATTAGAGTTTTGGAAATTTTTCTTAGCAATTTATGAATAATTGTAATTATTAAGGACCACCATCCTAAAACAAAAAAAAAAAAAAAAAAAAAACGACCCATAAAAAAATAATAAAGGGGGAAAAAAAAGAAAAAAGAAGGATGGTGGATAATGTGGATTAATTGCCTACGCGCTAATAAAGACTTGTGTTTATTACTTAATTTATTTAATGAAGCCCAATGTTTAAAAGGCATGAGTTGTGTAATTGTAAGAAGCACATTATAAGCTTCTATATTGATTAAGTGGTTTGTGCTACAAGTCGGTTTAGAGTTGCGAATTGGGAAATATCCTATGTATAAATAAAGGCTACGTTATGAGTGTTTAGTGAGTTTTTATTTTATTTTATTTTTGAACGAGGTGAAGCAATTAGCTTCTTGATTAGAATAGGTTGAGTGAGTTATTGATCACGTTAGATCGTGAGTTAACCACATGACTTATATATTCCATACCCGTCCAAAGAGCCTTACATTACAACCCGTAAAGACCTTTACCGATTCTTAGTTTTGATAACACACTTAATTTGCGATTGAGAAGAGATTGATTTTCAGTTCTTATTATGTAATTGTATGATTTGAGCATATACACGTCCCATGCAGCAATGCTCGAGTGCTTTGAGTGAACACCCACTTATATATTTCCCTTTTGAGAGGATGCATGAATTTGATTTTGGAGCGACAATGTAATAAAGGTGGAGTGTTTAACGTTGCGTGAATTGTATCTATATTTTCAGAATTATGTATGTAGCATAGCACGACTCATTACCTAAGCTGATTTTCTTTCTAAGTTATACTTTGAATCTAACGTCTGTTCGAGGATGAACAAATAAATAAAGCGTGGGGTAGTTGATTAACACGTATTTATGCTCATTTTTAGTTGTATTTTAGTAACTTTTTCTTATTATTTTTGGTATAAGTTGGATAATTTAAGCTTCAATTCGTATATTTGTGTTTCCAACTTATTTTACCGCTTTTTGATCTAGATTGATGCAAAAAGGTGAATTATCTTTGTTTTTCGCCATACAGCTAAGTAACCGGAAGGTCTCAGCACGTAAGAAATGAAGGATGATGATTAAGAGACAAGAATCGAGCGTTCCGACGAAGAAGTAGCAAAGTTTGGAGGCTAACGATTAGCCTTACGGTTACCTTACCGTAAAGGAGCACCGTGAACGACACCGAAGAAGGAAGACAAAGAGACTTACGGTTGGTATTACGGTTACATTCCTCACCGTAAGAAGGCATCAGAGGCATTTACGGTAGCTGCTTACGGTAGCTTGTAACCGTAAGGTGCTATCGTAAACGGGCCCAGTAACCAACCTGTGTGACTTGCGGCCCAAGTTACACGATTTCTATATAAACACCCATTAATCCGAGTTCCAGGCGTACTTTTCACCCTAAAAACTTACCATAAACATAATCCTAGGGTTTAGAGTAGGATTAAATCATCAAAAATGCAGAGATCAAGAGCGATAAGAAGGATTCAACGAAACGAGTCCCGGTTGCCGTTCGTCGTCGCCCAGGCCATTTTCGTCCATTTCGCTGTGAGTCTCTGTGGAACTTTCGAAGTATAATCAGAAAACATTAGTTAGAATAAGTTTTCTACATCCTTTAATTAGTTTCTTAGTTTAAATTCTAGGTTTTTAAGCTTTTGAAGTTAGTAACTTTTATGTTCTTGAGTGTGGATTTTGATTACGTATTCGCTGAACGTATTTGGTTGGTTTATCCTAGTTTATATTTAGTTTTATATGTTTATTGTTGGATATTTGATGCTTGTTTGGGTTGAGAATATTCATGCGATTGGTTCATGCTAGTTTGTTTAGTTTTCATAGATTTTCTTGATCGTTTAGTAATCGTTAGGATCGTAGTTGATTAATTAATGCGTAACCGTAGTTCCTAGTAGTTAAATTAGATAGTTTAAGATGTATTTTGGTTTCTGCGAATAGGTTTAGTTCTTGGTTATTAATTGTTTCAAATTTTGAATTAATCTAGGATTTAGTTAATTAAATTTAGAACTTGAAATTGGTTATTCATAAAGTTAATGCTGCTGGTTACTTAGGTTAAATAATTTAGTTTAATTCAGTTGGTAATCTAGAATAATTAATTTAGAATTTAAGCTTTAAACCTTGCATTTGAAATTAGTAGTTGTTAATCGAAAGTTCAAAATAAAACCCCAAAAACGTATTATTTGGTTACTTGTTTATGAACAACTATCTGAGATCCGATAATTTGTTGTCCTTGAGAAATGACTCGAGTCAGCTTCCACCCTACAAGCGCCCTCGTACTCTTGCGAGCAAGCTTGCGTGTTTTAATTTAAAATATCTTTAATTGGGGTGCACAAAAGTTTGGTTCAAGGAGGAATCATAATTCTAAATCAGTTGTGATATTTATGGAATTATGGTAGGAGAAGGTAACCCTGGCTTGGGGAGGACTTCTCTTGTCTCTATAAAGAGGTGCATACGTCTTTTTATTTTCTAAGTTGAGTTGAAGTTGAAGTTAATCTGACTTTACCGTATTATTGGGCTTTCATAGTATTGTGAGTGTTTTGAGTTGTGACTTTACTTTTGACTTAAGCATCGGAGGGCCTAGAAGGGCTCGAAATCCATCCCGTCTGAGGCGCTATTTTGCAGGACCAGCTAGGTCACTAGGAGGTTCGTTGAAGGCTTGGCAGGTCGCTGTGACGTGTTTGGGATATATTTCAGGTCGCTGATCTCTATTCTGAGGTTAGTATCCCATATTCTTGGTAACCAATCGATTTGGATTTATCACTTAGAGATGTTATATCCTTCAGAAATGTTTATACCTTCAATTATAGCAAACTTTATGTTGTCTGCATTCTTATACGATTATATTTTTCTTCCTTATTTTCCACATCGATATAATTGACAAGAGTTGGGTTGTGATCGGGATTTTATATTTTTTTGCAAGTTGCTTCAAAATGTTTTGTTCTTGTTTCGACCTTTCGCTTGGAAGCATGAAGGTAGGACTCGTAGGTTCATATGTTGATATATATTGTTAAAACATAGGTTTCTTCCCAACGATATACAGTTTTGGGCCTTAAGCCCAATTTCGGTGTATTCTTTCAGTACTATATTGATGGTCTTTGAGATCGGTAATTTGTAACCCTAGTCGGTTAATAAAATCTGTTATTCTCTCTGCCCGTGGATGTAGCCAATTTGGTGAACCACATAACTCTGTGTCTTCTTTACATTTTCTGTTTAGTGCTCTATAAACCTATTTCATTCATAACATTACTAATATGCTGATAATTAATTTGATCACTTTTCATTTTCTTTTTACTTATTTCCCCTCTCCTTATCTCTTGTTATTTTATCATGTAGACTGGGCGCATATCAAATTTTATCCGTTTTTTCTAACTGTTGATGACGTAGAATCTGTTTACGAAGCTTAAGATCTCATATGTTCGAAGAAAAATAGAAAAAAATTGCATCCATGACTCGATTTGTTGTGTAATTACAAGCAAGAATAATGTGAGGAGGGAGAGTTGGATTGGAGTCATTGTCAAAGTCTGGCAATTGGAACCCAAAGTTCTCTACTCTGTCCTCCAACATGTTGTAGAGCTTGTGAACTATATAGTCGCCAGCCTTTGGTGGCAGCATGAGCTATGGCGATGGTGATGATGATGAATTAGCGCTGGTGTTGCTTCTACTCATGGCGAGTTGTTGTTTCTCCCTTAATTCATTGTAATATATGAGTGAGTTAATTTCGAGTTTCTTGTTCCTTCCTCTCGAACTCGTGAGAATTTATGCATGTAACGTGAATTTCCAATGAATAATCTTTAGGGCTTTAAATAAAAATATTGTGGGCATTCCCATGAGAAAAGTTAGGGTGAGAAAGAGCTTAATTCTGATTCAGGATTATTGGGTTCGCCACAGAAAAATGGTTGTTTTGGGGTTTGTGATTTGTGAGGAGGATGCCCTAAAATGGGGGATGAAAAAGTGAAAAAATCGGCCGAAAGTCGGGGTGGGTGGGGGCAAATGGTTTGTCCGATATGGAATGGGCCTTAGATTGTTGGAGATATGGTATGGGAAGAATATTATAATATTAATATAAAATTGTAATACTTTTATTTGAAAGTATTATAAATTAATATAAAAGTATTATAAATTGGACAAAAAGTATCCCAAATTTTGAATTAAGTGTATTACAAAAATGTCACTTCAAAGTATTATACTTATTCTTAAAAGTAATAAATTGTTGAAAAAATATTATAAATTTAGCTAAGAATTTAGAAATTCATGTAAAACTATTACAAAGTGATATGATAGTGTTATATAAATATATCGCATATTACACTAAAAGGTCACAGATTTAGTAAAATGTATTACAATTTTAATTAAAAGCATTAAAACTTTATGTTAAAAATATTGTATTTTATCTATTGAGTATCACAAGTTGTAGTAAAAGTATCACAATTGAATTTAATAGTATCAAAAACTTAGTTACAAATTTTGCACATATATATATATATATATATATATATATAAAGGCTAACGTATTTCTAAATATATTTTCTAAGCTCATTTCACTTACTATTTATAGTAATTCATATTTATTATGTATGTAAATATTTCTTTGGGGATTCTGATTTATGTAGAGAAAATATTAAATATATAGAAGAAACATGTATAATTATATATAAAATCTGAGAAATATAATAATATAAAAAAAATCTGAATTAAAAATAAAATAAAATTAATATATAAATAAATATAAATAACTAGTTAATAAACTTGAAAACCCAGGAAGTAAAAAATAAAACATAAATACTTTCAAATGCTGTAAATAAAATTAAAAATATTAATAAAATCATATAGATAAATTATAATTAAATTATAAATATTTATTTAATAAATATGAAACAAAACTAAAAAATTTAATAATCGAATAAAATAAGAGAAAATTCATAAATAAGTTAAATAAACTTAAAAAGTTCATAATTAGATAAGTTATTAAATAAATCTAAAAATATAAAATAAAATTGAAAATAATAATATCAATTACAAAAATATTATATATATATATATAATATAGAAAATAAAATATAAATATAAAATATATAATCTATAAATAAATCAAAATAATTAGCTTATAAATCTACAAAATCTGAAAAAGTAAAATCAAAATGTAAATATGTCAAATGATATCAAATAAATTTATTTTTTCTAATAAATAAAATATAAGAACTTATTATTAATTACAAATATTTACTTATAAATACGAAGAAATGGAAAACAAAGAAGTCTCTAATATTATAAAACTAAATATGAGTTTATAGTTAAAAGAAATTAGGGGCAATTGCCAAATACTACATAGGAAAAAATATTTTTGTCAAATACTAAGACTAATTATACAATATGTCAAATAGTCCAACCACAAATATACAATTACAAGGTTACCCTTAATAATAATAATAATAATAATATCAATAAACAATACGCCACCACCTCCCGTCGGCCACCCCACCGTTGCTGCTGTCCGGCCGCCACCTGCCGCCGGAAAATTTTCCGGCGAGATTTTTTTTTTTTGCCCAACAAATATAAAGTTAGAAATATTACTATAAAGTAAGAAATTTTTAATAAGAAATTTTCTTACTTTCTCATACATAAAGTATGAGATATTCACTATAAAGTAAGATTTTTTTTTTGAACATAAATTAAAAATATTAAAGTAAGAAATTTCACTATAAAACAAGAACTTTTCCTACTTTTTCGGATATAAAATAACAAACTTTCTTACTTTAGAGGATATAAAGTAAGAAACTTTATTAATTTTTTGAACATAAAGTATGAAATTTCACTATAAAATAATAATATATAATTTGTATTAAATAAGAAAATACATAATAATAATTTGCTATTAAGCAATAATTTTTTTTCTCTATTTTTTTTGGCAAAACAAAAGTGTATAATAAGTAAAAAAAATAGTAATAAGTAAAAAATACATAACAATATTTGCACATCAAAGCAAGAAACTTTTGCAATCAAATAAAATACTTTTTGTCATCAAGTATGAATTTTTGGACATTAAATAAAAAATCTATTACATATAGTAAGAAATTCGTACATATAGTAAGAATTATTTCCGGTGACCGGAATTATTTTTTGAACATTAAGTAAAAATGTTTGTACATATAGTAAGAAATGTTTTCACATATAGTAAGAAATGCATACATATAGTAAAAAATCCAGACATATAGTAAGAAAAACATTTGGGTTGAAAAAAAACTGACTCCATAGACATGTAGTAAGAAATTCAGACATACAGTAAAAATTATGGGTAGAAAAAAAAAAACGCCGAAAATAAATTTCGGCCACCAGAACTGACTCCATGGACATGTAGTAAGAAATCCAGACATAAAGTAAAAAATTTTGGGCAACAAAATAAAAGGCCAAAAATTAATTTCGGCAGTCGAAAAATATTCCGGTTGGCGGCAACAGGTTGCTGCCCCAATTAATAATAATAATAATTATTATTATTATTATTATTATTATTATTATTATTATTATTATTAGTTATTTTAATAGTAAGAGTATTGTGGTATATTCATATCATAATTTTGGATTATTTGGCAAAAAGTAGGTACTATATGACTTAAAATTGGATGGAGGACTAATTGACAAATGGACCTCCACCTTGGGTACTATTTGACAATTTCCCCAAAAAATTATTATTAAAGTATATAAAGTTATTAACTAAATATAAAAGAATCAAGATTTAAGAAATATAAAATAATATAAAAAAAATTAAAAAAAATATAAAAATTCATAATTTTATTTTAAAAAATTATTTAATAAGTTTGTTAAAGAAAAAAAAAAGATAATATAAGTACAATCAGAAAATTTATGCAACGAAGAAAAAAATAATAATCAGTAACAAGAACTCGTCTTTTCTTTCATAAATTTATTTTAGACCAGACCAAGCGATTCGAGGACGAGTTATATCTTTTAATTTTCTATGTGTGACTCAGCTAAAACCAGATGATCCAAACTTTGACCCAAAACGTGTCACAAATTTGACAATGACACTTTTTTCCATTTTGTTTTCCTAAAAAAAAACTTAAAAAATTATATTATGAACATAAGAGAAAGGTAAATAACTTTATATAATTATTTGATTAGGATTTTAAATCAAAAATATACGTGGGCAAAACAAAACAAAAAAGATTATATAATCGCATAATATAAAGAATTCACTACATTATTTTTAAATTTCTTAAGTAAATAACTATTTACGAACATTTGTATATTAATAGTTTCTGACTAATTACTATGACTTTAATAACGTTAAAAATCCACACATAAACGATATCTATCTATCTATCTATCTATCTATCTATCTATCTATCTATCTATCTATCTATCTATATGTGTGTTTGTATTCTAATTTATTTATTGGGTTCATCAACCGACTCGATGATTTGGTGGTTAACTCGATTACTCAATGACTATGCCGAGTCAATTACTGGATTGATTTCAAAAATATGAACTATAATAAAATATAATACAAAGGCGCTCAATTAAATTTGTAATACGATGCCTCATTTATTTGACATTTCTTTGTTTATTTTTATAGTATTTTATATATTTTTTATTTTCTAGATTTAAGAGATAATTTTTTAAAATATAACTTTAATTAAGTATATTACTTTCTGTTTAAGAATATTTTAAGATTTTCTTTATTATAGGGAAAAATATTTTTTGCAACCTGTACTATAGGCGTTTTCACGCTTTGCAACCTAATATGTTTTTCGTTGTCAATTGCAACATGTACTACACTTTTGCAACCTAAAGTTTTTTTTTCACGCTTTATTTTTCACGCTCGTAGGTTGCAACAGTGTAGTACAGGTTGCAATTGACAACGAAAAAAATATTAGGTTGCAAAACGTGAAAACGCCTATAGTACAGGTTGAAAAAATATTTTTTCCTTTATTATATTTTATAACTTCTTGATCTTTGTTATTGTTTTATTATAAACTTTCAAAAGATAAAAATTATTTAGAATTAACTTTTTTATATTCATTTAATTTACGTTATCACTATTGCCAATTTATTCTTTCAATGTCTTTAAAACAAATATTTAGAAATTAATTATAATTTTATTATATTTCTATTTCTTTTCAAAATATTTTTATATTATTATATCATGTTATAATATTTCTATTATTTATTTTATTTCTTTTAGAAATTATTAAGAATCATTTTGAATTAAAACATATATGTCATATTTATTTAACTAAATTCATAGTTTTTTCTGAGTTATTTTATTAGTTATAGCATTTTAAGTGTATTTTTGTTACTTTTAGTATTTAATAAACGATAATTCAGGATTTAAATTATATTTAATTTAATCTATAAATTTATTGTGAAATAAGACTTATTTATATTATTTAAACTATTACTATCTTCGTAATTTTTTTTATTTCTAAATTATTTGATAAATATTTTGTATATAAAATATATTTCTTATATATATTTAACATATTTTATATTTATCGTATAATCTGTTATTTTATAATATTTATATATATTTTCTTCTTATTAATTAATTATATAGAATTCATAGTATTTTAATAAAGTTTTAAAATATTATTTTAGGATTTATTTTATATTATTTATAATATACATATTTTTTTTAATTTTTTAAATCTTAATTTAATTAATATATATTTGTAATTTAAATACAAGTTTTTCTATTTATTTATTTGATTTTATAATTTTTTTTAAATTTATATTAAAAGTATTATATTCTTATCGGTTAAATGTTGATTTGGTAATTGTATGGTTATGTTGATATAAATTATTTTTAGAATTAAATGTGGAGTTATTTATCTTTGATTTATTTTTGGGCGCGGATATATGTACCCCATCTCCCTCCCACCCCTCAAACCTACTCGAGAAATTCAAAACTACTCGATTAAATTTCAAAACTATATCATGTAATTGATCGGTCAAGTTCCAAACTACATAGAAAATAAACATACTACATTGAGAAATTTTATACTACATGAAGGAATTTCATAAGATACATATTCCAAACTACTAATTCAAAATCCAGAATACATAACACAGAATTCCAAACTACTTAACACTTTGTAATTATAAAACGACAGAGTAGTTTGTAATTATCCAAACTACTTATACAAAACTACTTATCAAAACTACTTCCTCGTCCGAACTCCAAATCGATATCCGCTTGAACCGTAGAGTATGCTTACACCTTCTTTCATAACTCCACAAAGTTTCAGCCCATCCAACTTCTCATGAATGAGGAATTGCCTTCGCAATATTCTGAAATTACGACAATGCCACTGCAC
>BMAC01000099.1:54219-88414 GCA_014905375.1 Phtheirospermum japonicum | reverse complement strand
AGATTTTCGAACACAAAATACATCAAAAATTTGATTCAAACACAAAACACATGTTTGAAAAATTGATCCGAAATTCCTTTTTAGGCTAAAAAAGGGGTTGTTCGAATTTTCTTTCAAACAGCGTTGTATTGTTCAACCAAAAAGTTTGAACACACGAGTTCTATTCGAGAAACCAGAAAGGAAAGCCCCTATTTTGCAATATGTTTTCTTACCCTTTGTCGCCCATACCCGTCACTTACCTTTTACCACCCATCATCATTTTTCTTCTTCCTATTCGACGGTGGCGGCGCCGAAGCTAATAAAATTTAGAGTGGTGGTGAAGGGTTGGAGAAAATGATGTGTTTGAGTGTGTAGTGTTTTCGGGATGGCGGGGGGTGGGGGGTGGGTGGGGTGGTTCTGAATTTACATGAGTAATTCTGAAATTTACACGAGTAGTTCTGAATTTACATGAGTAGTTCGTCAATTTACACGAGTAGTTTTGAATTTAAACGAGTAGTTCTGAATTTACATGAGTAGTTCGTCAATTTACACGAGTAGTTTTGAATTTAAACGAGTAGTTCTGAATTTACATGAGTAATTCGTCAATTTACACGAGTAGTTTTGAATTTTCTGAATTTACATGAGTGGTTCGTCAATTTACACGAGTAGTTTTGAATTTAAACGAGTAGTTCTGAAATTTTGAATAACAAAATAAAATATTTATAAAGGGTAATTTAGTACTCTTATATAATTTTTGGATTAAATGGGAAGTTGAGATTTCAATGGCCTATTTGGGAAAAAATATTTCATTAATGGTCTATATGGGAATTGTCCCTAGAAAATATTATTATAGTATAGTTAAAGTATCACAAGCATCTAATATGTGAATTTTGTTTTAAATCAATGGGTGTTTCATAATTGGTTGTGATTTGTTAAAGTACCAAAAAATTAGATTATATATATATATATATCCACCACCGCTGTAAATTGTGCTAACTATTAATGCTGATTTGTCAAAAGGAGAGCATTTTGGGGAATAGGTGGACCAATGAGAATGCTCCAAAACTGAGGTGTCGAGCTGTAGTTTAAAGGGGTCTATTTTGGGACGAGGCCAAAATTTTGAGGGGGTATAAATAACAAAAAAAAAAATCTATTTTTGTTAATAATTTTTTCCCAAGATTAAACCTTCGGTCTTTTTTTACACTCCTCCTCTCTTCAACAAAGTTCCGTCCTTTTCTTCTTTTTAAATTAAGAATTACTTATGATAATCCCAACTTTTCTAAAAGTTATGTTTGACGATTATAAAAACTCGCTGGTAAGAATTATGTATTGTTTTGTTTCATCCCATTCATTGTTTTGTGCTTCTCTTCGATTTTTTTTTTTTTAATTTTAGGATTCCATTTTTTCCCATAAAATTAATTTGTACAGATCTGTTTTTGTGAAAACGGAGAACAGCGTTAATGTTAATGTTCATATCTATTTTGCTTTTTTAGATCTGTTTTCAGATATATTTTAAAGCTACCGATTTCTTAGCAGATCTATTGCTAAATTTTCTATTGCTAATTAGTCAGTAATATTTTGTATTCCGTTCAGTTTTTTTTCAGATCTATTGATAAAAATCGTACTGAAATTCGTGATAGCATGGAATGTTTTTGAATTATTTTTAAATTCTTATATCTTAAACTCTTCGATTTTGTGCAGAAAATCTTCATAGATAATTCCTAAATCTCGTATCTGCTTCTGATTTTTTTTTCATATCTGTTTTTTTTTAGATCTGTTTTCAGATCGATTTTGAAGTGGCCGATTTCTTTTCAGATCTATTGCTAATTAGTCAATAGTATTTTGTATTCCGTTCGGGTTTTTCAGATCTATTGATAATAATCTTTCGATTTTGGTAAATCTTAGATCTGAAATTCTTCGTCTCAAGATTCTTCGATTTTTATTTTTTTCTTCGATTCCGTTCATAATTTTTCGAATTTGGGATGTTGTGAAACTCGTGATAGAATGTAATGTTTTTGAATTATTTTGAAATTTACATATCTTAAAATTTTTGATTTTGTGCAGAAATTATTCATACATAATTCGGAAGTTTCAGAACTGCTTCTGAATTTTTATAAGTTCTTGAATTTTTTGAAGAAAATCTTCAATTCAATAATGATTAAAAATACTTTCCATTTTGTAAATATGGGATGTTTTTAAATTCGTGATAATATGGGATGTTTTGGATTATTCTGTGAATATGGGAATATGTTTTGCAGAAACTACGGATAATAGTTATATTATTGATTATTTATTACAGAAACTTGAATTTATGATCCGACTTAATGATTTGTAATTACTTTTTGTTTTGCTTGTTTGTCTGGTATCTGCATTTGATATATTTAAAACATTTGTAGAAAAAGGCAAAACCATTATGTACACATCACTTATTAATAGTATATCTTTTGGATATCCCTTTGATTTTGTTGTCTGTTTGTGTGAGTTTTCAGAACAGGACAGGCTAAGGTTGTTGCCTTCTTGCAGTCATGCTTTTCACATTGATTGTATAGATATAGTCAATGTTGTTGTTAAACTCAACATGCCCACTTTGTAGAGGGGTAATTCTGTCAAATGGGTATTTTTATGAGAACCTATTTTTCTATTTTGAGGATTCGAAGGAGAATGTTGTGGATGGTGGGGGTGGGGGTGTTTCTGGGAATTTAGGTGATAACAGTGCTGTTATTAGTGAGAAGAGGGTTTTTTCAGTGAGGCTTGGGAAATTTAAGAGCTGCACAAATAATAATAATAATAATAATAATAATAATAATAATAATAATGATGATGATGATGATGATGATGATGATGATGATGATGATGATGATGATGATGATGATGATAATGGTGGTGGTGGAAATCAAGAAAGTGAAGTTGGGGAGAGTAGTAATTTGGATGCAATGAGGTGTTTTTAAATGGGTTCATTTCAGTATGTGGTGGATGAGTTGGATTTGCAGGTTGCACTGTGCCAAAGTGGTAGAGAGAGAGGGAGGGGAGGGCAAATTGGGAATTTCATTAGTGATGGGATTAATGGTGGTGAGGCTGATGGGAAGAAAATTAATAATAGGGCTAAATGTGAAAGCTTTTCTGTTTCCAAGATATGGATGTGGTCCAAGAAAGGTAAATTCCTTAATTTACCATGAAAATCATCAATTTAGCTTCTTCTTCCTCTATATTCTTCTTTTGCTTGCTGTGGGCTGTAAAAAAACTTATTGAGTAATTACTAATTTATTCAATTGTTAGAGCTCTTTGCATGTTTTTTTATGATTAAACCTTCAGTCTTTTTTTACACGCCTCCTCTCTTCAATTGAACGGGGCTTGAGGCCGTGGTTGTTCCATCGGAAGCCCGGGTGGATTTTGAGCATTGGGCGTGTCCCTCCACCTAAAGTTAGGGTGGTTCCTCCAACAATATGGTTCGTTGGGCTGTTGGGTCCCACTTTGTTGGGCTTGGTAGCCTTGAACCGCGAACACCTGCTCATCGAACTTGCTCGGTTGCCCATAAACCTTCGGGCACACATTAGCTCCATGACCCGAGATGCCGCACATGGAGCACGTCTCCATAGATCCCGAGTAAGGCATGGTGAGAGAAGCCACTTGACTTTAGAGATCGGCAATCTTACGGGCCCACTCGAGCTCATCCTTCGTTGACACTTCTTTCACTTGCTCCTTTCGCTCCAACTTACTCATTTGATGATCATCCGCGGCCATAATCACGAAGATATCATATAACTCCCTTATCGAGCGTCCGGAGAGGTTTCCTCCGTCGGCATTGTTCACCATGCATTTAGATGCAAACGTCAAGCCATTGTGAAAGAATTGGTTCAAGAAATCGTCGGTGAATCTATGATGATGGCACTTCGTAAGATATCCCTTGAAACGCTCCCATGCCTCGTAGAAGGTTTCGTTGCTTGCTTGACGGAACGAAGCGATCTTTGCTCGGAAATCGGCCGTCTTGTCTTGGGAGTAATACTCCTCTATGAACCTCTCGGTCACCACGTCCCAATTGGTGAGGGAATCGGCCGGTAATGTCATAAGCCATTCGACCGCCTTATCCTTCATCGCATACGGTAAGCACCGTATCTTGATTTTATCAATATGGATCCCTTGGAATGGAAAACTTGACACGGTGTAGGAGAAGATACGAAGGAATTGGAGAGCATCTTCTTGCGGTAGGCCACGAAAAGTCAGGAGTCAGTTGAGATCAATTGGCAAGTCATACTCTTGGGCCTTGACGCTGAGTCGAATGCACGATGAAAAGTTGCCCATGTACGGTCTCGATACCTCTTTGATACTATTCATCAAACCTCCATCAGGAGTGGCAAAAGGATGGCCACCCGTATCTTGTACGACATATAGATTCTCGTTGACGGCGAGCGCTCATGGAAGATCTTGAGGAATTGGGTTTTAGAATCAGGGCGCAAGCCCGGTCATGTGCGGGAATTGAGGCTCTTGGATATGAGGTGCGTCGAAGTGTGGCCCTTGGTAATGTGGCCTCAGCGCTTGAAATGGCGGTGGAAATTAATATGTCGGGCCATCGACGATCGGGCCTTGGTAGTACGGGCCGTGGAATTGGGTTCCGTGTGACGATGGGTCTGAGCGCGGCGAGACTTGAAGTTATGGCTCGGGTGTCGGAACACGAGCACGGGATGGAGAATAAGGGCCATGAAATTGGGCGTTCGAGATTTGGGGGTCTTGGTTTGGGAAACCATCCCCCTTGGTCGAGCGGCATTCCGTACATGGGTTGAGCAATTTGAGGTGGCGGGCCGTGAGGTGATGATGTGGGCCCGGACGATACTTGAGGTGGGGGTATCCCTTGATTGTCATGGGCGGGCAGCATCGGACTCTCGAATGAGTTGGTCATCATTCGTTCTTCTAGCATCGAAGGTAAAGGTCGGAAAGTTGGGGCGTCGAACGTGTCTCGATTTCTCTCGGCTCGTACGTCTCTCGTCTCAACCTCTCGGGATTAGGCAAAAGTGGGGTCAACTCTCGTCCGAGCGATCGCCTACCTTGCATACACAACACGCAACAAAGGATTACGGGTATCAAATGTAAAACACTAATCTAACCTAACTACTAACTAAGATAACAAGAATAGTAATTAGAATACCATTAACCTTAATCTATCCCAGGCAACGGCGCCAAAATCTGATTAAAGATTTCTTAACACTCTAGTTTAGAAATCGTCTCCGCAATAGTACGAATTCGATTGTAAAGCGGTAAGTTGTTTACGAGTCATGTCTCTCAAGGATAGATATGATTGGTGATCGGTGTTTTTACTTAATCTCTTGTTAATCTCAATTTAATTAATCTACTCTATAAAAGCAATAGTCATTTGTTTTGGATTTGAGTTCTTTAATACTAAAGCTTGAATTGAAATAACAACTTGAAATTACTAACTAATGCAAAAGATAATGAACAATAAAAGCTTGCTTGAAAATGACTAATTTTAATGAAACTAAATAAATCCTAATTAAAAGCCTTAAGTAAATTAGAGACTACTAAACTAAAGAAAGCTTGCGAATATTGAAAGGAAAAATGGAGGGAAAAATAAAATTTTGAAGTTGGAAGAAGTCAAAAAACATTAAATGTGAGTAAGTCAAATTTATCAAAGAGGAAAGCACCTTATGTCTTTCAAAGACCCAAGGTTTGATTGAACAAATTGGGTAAAAAGTTTCAAAGAGAGCTTCAATGGCGTTTTTGCAAACAAGAAAACTAAAAGCTATAAATTTAAGTTAATGGTTTGAAAATGCAAAGAAAACAATACAAACTAAAATTTAACAACCAACACCAAATGCAATTGAAACAACACAAGAATAACACACAACATAAAAGAGAAAGATTACTACCAACTTTGCATTCAATACAAAAGTTCCAAGTTTGCTACAACCTTCAAAGGATAAATCAAATATTCAAAACAACAAGAACAAAAAAATGAGGAAATGTCACCTTTTCCACACTTGTTATGAAAATCTAACTAAAACTAACTAAACTAAACTAAATATTATGGTCTAGGGTTTAGAAGTTAAAACAATTGAGTAGTGAAAGACTACTACTCCTCCTCCTCCTCCTACTACTACTACTACTACTGCTACTCCTACTACTACTGCTACTCCTCCTACTACTACTCCTACTACTACTACTCCTACTACTCCTACTCCTACTCCTACTCCTACTCCTACTCCTACTCCTACTCCTCCTCCTCCTGCTGCTCCTGCTGCTGCTACTGCTACTACTACTACTACTACTACTACTACTACTACTGCTGCTGCTGCTGCTGCTACTGTTGCTATTACTGCTACTACTGCTACTGCTACTACTGATGCTACTACTGCTACTGCTACTCCTGCTCCTACTACTACTCCTACTCCTACTCCTACTCCTCCTCCTGCTCCTACTCCTACTGCTCCTACTCTTCCTCCTACTCTTCCTCCTCCTCCTCCTCCTACTACTACTACTACTACTACTGCTACTACTACTGCAACTGCTGCTACTACTACTCCTCCTCCTACTCCTACTCCTCCTCCTCCTCCTACTACTACTCCTACTGCTACTACTGCTACTACTACTCCTCCTCCTACTCCTACTCCTACTCCTACTGCTCCTCCTACTACTACTCCTACTCCTCCTCCTCCTCCTCCTACTACTACTATTACTAGTACTACTACTACTACTACTACTATGAAAATATTATAAATTATAGTTAAAGTATCACAAAAAATAGTTAATGTATCACAAAATATTGATAAAGTATCTCAAAACATAGTTCAAGTAATAATGTACTTTTTATATCTGGTTCCTTTATTTTTTTAAATATGTTATTATAGTAAAAGTATCACAAATTTAGTACAAAATATTATAATCTGAGTTAAAAGTATTACAACTTTAAGAAAAAAAATATATTGTATTTTATACTTCTATAAGTATCACAAATTGTAGTAAAAGTATTACAAAAGATTTCTATAAGAATATCTATTATTATTATGACTATTATTATTACTATTATTATTATTATTATTATTACTACAGTTTTTTTATGAAAATATTACGAATTGTAGTAAAAGTATCAAAAATTAAGGTAAAGGTATTACAAAATATAGTTTAAGTATAACATGATTATATATTTTATTTCTTCACATTTTTTTTATTGTTTTTACTTTATATAATTAAAGTATCAGAAAAAATAGTTAATGTATCACAAAATATAGATAAAGTGTCACAAAACATAGTTTAAGTAGTATATTTTTATTTTTATATCTGGTTCCTTTATTTTTTAAACATTTTATTAAAGTATTACAAAAGGTTGTTATAGTATCACAAACTGAGATAAATGTAAACAAATTATAGTTGAAGTATCACATGATTATTTATTTTATTTTTTCGATCACATTCTACTACAAATACAAACTCTTGCCAATAGGTGTTAAACATCTTGTTTTAAAAATAAATAGCTCTAAACCCCCAACAACACAAACTAGTATTACAAAGTGTTGATAAAGTATTACAAAATATAATAACAGTATCACAAAATATAGTTTCTTGCCTATTCGCCGCCGCCAGACCGAACCACCATCAACGGACCTTTCTCCATCACAAACTTGTGCACAACACATATAAATTGAACAGGGCCCACAATAGGTCGAGCGGGGGCAGTTGCTTCGAGTCGACCCAAAGTTATGGCTTGCCGCATCAGGGACTCGAATAAAAGATGTGCGAGACCATCAGCAGCAGCTACTGGAACCCATCTTCGTCAAGGTTAGGCCTGAAGAGCAATAGCGCCACCCTCGTCGGTGAGATCGTGGAGGTGCAGGGCGGCCACATTGTGTGGTCCACCGGCAGAAAGGACCAGCACAGCAAGGTCTGCACTGCGAAGGGCCCTAGGGACCGCCGCATCTACCTCGCCACCCACACCGCCATACAACCACCTCAGCAAGGCCGTCGACTGGCTCATTTCAAGCACACAACAAATACGTTTGTAGCATAACGATCAACATTACCTCATTCAGCCCACCTCCGTTTGCATTTCGTTTAACAACCCAAAAGGCCTGTTTGCGTTTCCTTCAGAGACAAACCTCGGAATCATCGATGTCCAAGAAATAAAACCTCTGCTAAGCATTTCGTCAAGCATCTTTAGATCATTGTAAAAAATACCCGTTCTTCATACATGCATCCCCAACCCCTTGCTCTGACCATGGCAAAAAGAAAAATAAAATCACCTTGAGCAGATGGTTTATATCCATTAGAAAATCAATCCAATAACAATACCCAATTCAACTCAATTAGTAAACAAATTATAATCAATCCCAAATGGATTGCAGTTTGAGTTAGATGGAATCGAGAAGAAGTTAAAAAAAAGAAAGAACACAAAGGAATAAAGACAAGCCCTAAAGATTGAAAATGTCGAAAGAATCTGCAACTTCTGGAAATTCTCAAGTTATTTTATTAGAATACGTCTAGGGCCAAATCGTCGATGAACCATGGAATTTCCTTAGAAATTACTATGCACTATTAATAACAGAATGGGGTAAGTGGGCGGTGGGCGGATTGGAATTCCAGGTAGGTAAACTTGTTGGGTTGAAAGTGGTCTCATAGTATGAGATCGCTCTCATTAGAGGCCTACTCTTTCACAAATGCCCCAAATATTAAACCCACTTTTCTGTGTTAATTAAGTTTAAGTATTATAATACGCCCGCCGTCTCAGAAAAATAGTTCAGTATTCAATTTTCGTCCGTCCCACAAAGATAGTCACAGTTACCATATTTAACATATCATGAATTCATTTCCACACATACACCGTTAATTAATATTTTTTGAAATACCAATTCATTTCTTGGTCAATGAAATATTGTTGACAACAATGTAAACTTGTAATATTTCAATACAATTGTACTAATTCCAATACTAAGTTCTTGAATTATTAGACATTTATAAATTCGAGAATGATAAAATTGAAAAATAATATATAAATTAATATTTTAAGTATATAAATTACCAATTTATTAATGTGTGTGAAGTTAACCGCAAAACTATTAATATGGTATGGAGAGAGTAATTGTTGGTGATTAATGTCCCAGACCTCTGACACGGTATATCAAAAAAAAAAATTGAGATAAAAAGGAGACTAATACACATTATTACTCCCTACATTAATTAAATCTAAGTTTATGCCTTGCATGGGAATCACATCATATTAAATATCATTTTGGGTGAATGACATTAGTTATTTATTTATGAATGAATGAATTAGCGAAAATTTTATATTTCTTAATTTTTGTTAAATATTCTAAAACAACAGTTTAAAAAAACCGATGGGTGTACCTTGTATAATAATATGCATAATGTCGTGACATTAATTAATCTAGAGAAATAAAAGTACTGGAAACCACATAAGTGTTCAAACGCCAACTATAAGACTTCAGCATGTGACGTATCTTTTACAATTTCCAAAAATATCGCTGTGACGTATCATGTTGACGTCTGCAACTGTAGGTAGATAACTTTCATATTGACGTATCTTACTTTTTGGAAACCGCTCGTATGCCGCACCGCAAATTTATTTGTTTCTTTAAATTGAAAATGCAATTTAAAATATTGAATCAAAACCTCGTTACTTTTTTTTTCAATGGTATCGCAGTTATATGATTTTAATAATTGAATACACTGTTTATTCCCTATTTTGTGTAGTCTAATAATTAGCAATGAATGTGTTAACAACCAATTATTTGTAATAACAAATTTAAACTTTAATTTTAGGTTCCAAATAAAATGCATTTAAATATTAAAGAAATGTGGCAAAAAATCCATATTTTTTAAATGTATTCGAGTTAAAGTTATATTACAAAATACATTCTGTTTGAATAATAAAAAGTCACAGTAAGCTATAAGCTAAACAAAACTTTAATTGGCCAATACTACTAAATCGTCCAAAATCAAAATTTTACATAAAAATGACAATTTTAAAATTAAACTTTTAATCGAATCGCATAAAACATTCAATATAAAATTAATAGACTAACCCCCTAAACCGCACTAAATAATACAATATACTATTGTTGTAAGAATATAGTACGGGACAAAAGTTATAAATAAAAACTAGACAAATGAAATTAGTTTAAACTTGTAATGTATTTACATGCTTATTATAAGTTTCTTTATCTTGTATTTTATTTTATTAATGCATTTTATAAAAAACAATCATTAGCTTATAAATAGGCTGAAATGAATGACATATATTTATATGATAAAATAGATTGTCGACTATTGATTATTCAAATGTATATATACACGTGTTATTAATCAAGACGAGTAAAGTTAGATAAGAATCGCATGCCCATAATCCTTAATTCTTGTCCAAGTCATAACTCATTATCTAACTTTTCTTGTCTCTACCCACTCCACTATAAATGCATAGCACCCCTTGTGCAAAACAAAAAACACACTCGAAGAAAATAAGAATTAAAAAAAAAAAAGGAAAGGAAAGAAACTGACAAGACATGGCTAAATTGATTTCAATGATGGTTGTGATTTTTATAGTGGCTCTAGTTGTGAGCACAAATTCTGTTAAAGCAACTGATTGTTCGAGTGCCGATTGCAATCACAGCAGCACCGACAGGTACTCTATCAACTGCCTATACCCACGATTTTTATGGTTTATTACATTGTTGTTAAGAATAATTGTAAAAGCTAGTAGTATTGTTTAGGTTTAAAATTTATTAAAAAAAAATATTTTTGGATGATATTATATTTAGGAAATCAGTGTCATTACTTTCCTAATACTATAATTAATATCTTTGTGTTGTTTTCCTGAATCCAGTTTTATCCCATCAGGGACCATAGGTTCATTCAAAAGCGGTACATTCCACCAAAACCGGTCCATTCAATTTCAATCGAGGAGGCCTCCTCGTTGGGTTCGTCCGCCACAGGCGCCATGATGAATCTGGAGTGGCCAATATTATATACATATATAAGCAGCAGAGCGAGAAAAAAATAATAATGGGATATATGTTATGTTTTTCTTTAATCGAAATTCCGTATGTGGCATTCAGCAATCTTCGGATCAGCTGATGAGAATATTTAATCTGCTTTTAATCCAGTTAACTATTATTATTTTATACAATGGTATCTTTGGATATCTGGCTTGTTTTTTCTTATCGTTTGTAAACCAAATGACTAAAATGAAAGAAAGTAAAAAATTCATATTTGCAAAATATTGTATTTAATTTTTTTTAGATTTTATTCAATCATATTTCGATAATTACATCAGAGAATGTTGCCACTATTTATAGTCAAAGTAACCTCAAAATATGTGGCTAAGATTGCTACAGTACATTATTTCAAATCGTGTGGTCACTATTGCTACAGTACATCCTAACAGCTGGATGTACTAGATTAGAGTTAACATCATCAGCTGACGACAGGTAGGTTGTCCTTATCTAAGACTCATTGCCAATAGTACGTTCGACCTCTGGGCGATCTCTCGTGCGACCTGAGAGGTCGCCAACCTGGCGACCTGGCACTGCACTCATCTCCAGGTCGCCAATCGTGCGACCTGTCACTGCACCCTTCTTCAGGTCGCTAAGCATTATATGACCAGGGACCTAAACTTATTAGGTCGATCTCTATTATCCCCCCCTCAATTCGAGTGCGGCGATAGGAAGAACAGAGAGCTTGTTTCGGAGTCGAGCAAAGAATTGATGAGATAGCGGTTTGGTGAAAACATCGGCAGTCTGATCAATAGAAGGGACAAACCGAACCTGCAGTGAGTTCTTCGCAATGAGGTCGCGAACAAAGTGAAGATCTAATTCAAAGTGCTTCGTACGGGCATGGAGAACGAGATTGGAGGCAACAGCAATAGCACTCTGATTATCGACCCAGATTGTAGGAACAGCAGGAAGAGTGACCTGAAGCTCGTGTAGCAAGGATCGGATCCACACTAATTCAGCAGTAGTATGAGCAAGACTGGGATATTCAGCCTCGGTGCTGGACCTCGAAACAGAGGTCTGCTTCTTAGAACACCAAGAGACAATATTGCGACCTAGAAAAATATAAAAACTAGTGATGGATTTTCTGTCATCCAGATCACCAGCCCAGTCGGAGTCCGAAAAACCTGTTAGAGTAAAGAATGAGGTTTTATTGTAGGTGAGCCCATAAGAAGTGGTACCAGCAAGATATCGCAGAATTCTCTTGACAGCTCTCCAGTGCGTGCTGAGAGGACAGTGCATATATTGGCACACTTTGTTGACACTGTAAGAAATATCAGGTCGAGTAATTGTGATATACTGAAGAGCTCCAACAATACTCCTGTAAAAGGTTGGATCAACAGTGGATTCCCCTTGGGACTTAGAGAGGACAGGAGAGACAACCATCGATGTAAGGGTGGCTTTAGCTCCAGCCATACCTTCTTTTTAAAGAAGAGTTAAAATGTACTTGCCTTGATTCAAATCTAGACCCTGAGCGGTGTGCGAGACCTCAATGCCAAGGACATGATGCAGTTCACCTAGATTCTTTAAAGAGAAGGTTGAATCAAGGTAATTAATAAGTCGTGAAATTTCGACCTTGTCGCTGCCTGTGACAAGGATATCGTCAACATACACTAAGACCCAGATGTAGCCTGATGAAGTGTTGGAGTAGAAAAGAGAGCTATAAGCCCGAGAAGCAGAAAAACCAAAACCAATAAGAACAGCTCGCAATTTTCCAAACCAGACGCGAGGAGCCTGTTTAAGCCCGTAAATAGCTTTTGACAATCTGCACACGTGAAGACTGGTACCCTCCTGTTCAAAACCAGGTGGTTGAGCCATGAAGATTTCCCGGTCCAGCTCGCCATGCAGAAAGACATTATTGACATCTAATTGTTTGACTGACCAATCACAGTTGACTGCAATGAAGAGCACAACCCGGATTGTTGCAGCTTTAACAACCGGGCTGAAAGTGTCAAAAAAATCAAAACCGGGCACCTGACTGTATCCCTTGGCGACCAATCTGGCTTTATAGCGAGCAACAGTTCCATCAGCATGAGTTTTTAGTTTGAACACCCACTTGCAACCAATCAACGACTTGCCCAGAGGTAGCTCAGAGAGAGAGCATGTCTGATTCTTAAGGAGAGTTGCATACTCTTCACACATAGCCGCTTTCCACTTGGGATGTGTTAAAGCCTCAACATAGGAGGAGGGCTCCTTGAAGTCGAGAAGCTGCACACTGAGCACCCTGGGCTTGTAAATCCCTGCCTTAGCCCTTGTGACCCTGTGGTGTTTACCTGCAAGAGGGTTAGTACGAGGAAAAGGAGAAGCATGTGGAGAGCTCATAATTGGTAATTCAACAGTAAGAGGAATAGTTGAGGGACTAGATTGACTGGAGGATAGTGGTATTGGTTGATGGGGAGAACTGGGAGATTGGAACATTTCAGGTGGAGGTGAGGTCGCGCGGTATGGATTCTGGGATACCTGTGTGGGAGGAAGCGGACCAAGTATGGATGGATGAATATGAGACTGTGGTGAGGTCTCATGTGGTTTTGTGGAGGTTGCTGGCACATGTGGCGAGGTCGCATGTGGTATAAGAGGTAGAGGACTAATAATTGATGGTTGAACATTGGAGCAGGAGTGAGGTTCAGAATTTTTAGAGAAGGGAAATTTGAGCTCGTCAAAGATCACATGTCTGGTGACTATAACTTTGCTATCTGGCAGTAGGACTTTGAAACCCTTATAGTGTTCACTGTAACAAAAAAATGTACTAGGAAGCGACCTGAAATGAAACTTGTGTTTATTGAGCGGTCTAAGATGAGGGTAACAGAGACACCCAAAGGGTTTAAGATGAGTGTAGATGGGAACTTGATTTAGTAGAAGCTGATGAGGACTTTTGTACTGAGTGGTTTTAGAAGGTAATCGATTTATGAGATAGACAGCAGTGGTAATAGGCATCATCCCAGTATTTGATAGGTAGATGAGATGAGAGAGGAGAGAAAGACCTTTTTCAACAATGTGTCGATGTTTTCTCTAAGCAAGGTTATTTTGTTGAGGTGTGTAGGGACAAGTTCCCGGAGGAGTGAAATAGGTTTGTAAGGGCAATATATTCTCCCCCTCCATCACTTTGTACCGATTTGATTTTAGAATGAAACTGAGTAAGGATAAGGTTTTGCAGATGAGTGAAGGCAACAAGCACATCAGATTTATGCTTTAGCAGATAGATCCAGGTATATCGAGTATAATGATCAATAAAGGAAACATAGTAGGAGAATCCATTCGAGGATTTGACAGGAGCAGGACCCCATACATCTGTATATATAAGATCAAAGGGTTTTGTATATTCGGTTCCTGAAGGAGAAAGGGGTAGCTTATGACTTTTACCCTGAAGACAAGCACAACAAGTAGAAAAGGTAATTTTATTAATATTATTAATGGAGAGATTACATGTTTTTATAACTTCTTGTAATACATTATTGGCAGGATGCCCTAATCTAAGGTGCCACAACTGTAGATCTGCTCCTTTATTCGAATCACTGGACTCAGTGATGAAGATACTGGGGTCTTGTCTCATGAAAGAGGTAGATGGGGTTGATGGCAAGCTGGATGTCAAATTTGTAAAGGCCATTCCTAAGAGAGCCTCGGAGAAGAATTTGATGTGTAACCTGGCCCTTTACATAGCAAGTAGGATGAAATTCAAAGTAAACAGAGTTATCTTGAGCAAATTGAGAGACACTAATGAGGTTCTTAGTGATGTGCAGAACATGAAGAAGTTTTTTGAGTAAAAAGGAATTTGTTGCTGGAATGAGATTGAGAATTACCAATATGAGAAATACACAAACCTGATCCATTCCCTACTTGAACCTTTTTGTTTCCTTGGAATTATGAGGCGATATTGAGATTAGCAAGGTCATTTGTGACATGATTAGAGGCTCCAGAGTCTGCATACCAGCTCGCATTGCTGCCTGAATCTGACATCAGTGATAGGTAGAGGGATCAATGCACTGAGTCACAGGATAGGCGCAGTAGGAGCTCGCTGGAGTGTTAAGACTGTTCTGTGCATTGGACTGTGCGGTGTTGGTAGTATCAAACCGATAATAGCACTTGTCAGCAGAGTGGTTAGAGTAACCAAAGATTTGACAAGGCGACCTGTTTCCTGGTCTGAAACCTCTTCCGCCTCGTCCTATGTAACTGTTGTTCCTTCCTCTGCCACCTCTTCCAGGGTGGAGACCTCTTCCTCTGTTTGCTCCTGCACCAGTCCAGGTGTCCTTTTTCTGACCAGAGAACTGATTGACGATGTTGATAGTAGGGCTTGATCCTTCTATGTTGATGAAGTTGAATGCATTTCCAGCTTCCAGTCTGTTCTCAAAACTTAATAACATAGGTAGAATGTTCTTGAGGGTGAGTGAGTCACTCCGAGCTGTAGTTGCTACCACCACCGAGTCAAAATCTCCTCCAAGTCCGGTGAGAACATTCATTACTTGGTCTTCTTCTGAAACTGGTTGACCAGCTGAAGCTAGCATGTCACAGCAAGTTTTGACTGTGTTAACATATTCTCTGATGCTCATGGTTCCTTTCTTGATAGAGGAGAGCTGCATCTTGTACTGCATCTTCCTAGTTGCGGTTTGACTGGAAAAGTTGGCCTCCAGAGTTTGTCATATTTCTCTTGAGGATGCAAGACCAACCATCATGGTAAGTAGGCTTTCAGAAAGATAGGAGAGAAGCCAGGATGCTAACAATTGATCTTGCCAAAACCAGAGCAGGAATCCCGGGTTTACTAATCCTTCGGCAATCTGAGATGGAGGTCTGATTTCTCCTGTGAGATAGCCTTCAAGTCCGTATCCTCTGACGGCTGTGTAAACTTTCATTTTCCAAAGTAGATAATTTGTGTCATTTAGTTTGATTGAGATGAGCTGATTTTGCAGCTGGATAGCTGAGTTTGAGCTTTGAGAAGAAAGAGAAGTATTTAGAATTAATGAGTGAGAGCTCGCTTGAGCCTCATGATATGGAGGTGTGTTACCCTCCATGAGATATAAGGGAAGTAAAGAAAGAGACGAGAGAAGAAGTGTTCAGACTCAGGTAAAAACCTGCTCTGATACCATGAAAGAAAGTAAAGAACTCATATTTGGAAAATATTTTGTATTCAACTTTTCTTAGATTTCATTCAATCATATCTCGATAATTACATCAGGGAATGTTGGCACTATTTATAGTAAAAGTAACCCTAAAATATGTGTCTAAGATTGCTACAGTACATTATTTCAAATCGTGTGGTCACTATTGCTACAGTACATCCTAACAGCTGGATGTACTAGATTAGGGCTGACATCATCAGCTGACGTCGGGTAGGTTGTCCTCATCTGAGACCCATTGCCAGTAGTTCGTTTGACCTCTGGGCGATCTCTCGTGCGACCTGAGAGGTCGTCAACCTGGCGACCTGGCACTGCACTCATCTCCAGGTCGCCAGGTATTAGTTCGCCAACCGTGCGACCTGGCACTGCACTCTTTTTCAGGTCGCTAAGCAATATTGGACCAGGCGACCTGAACTTATCAGGTCGCTCTCTATTATAAAATATATAAATAAAGGATTGTGATTGTTATTAGTACCTACGTATATATACATGTGCCTTGTACATATTAAAATGATGTGCACAAGTTAATTCGATTTTAATTAAGATCTGGTAAACACAGTAAAAATGGTTAATATGATGAGCTAGTCAAATTATTATGAATAAATTGAATGCAAATATTATTTAAATTAAATATATATTATTTTTATAAATTAGTAATAAAAAGAATAAATTAACATACAATTGACCATTTCACTAAAATCAAGAACGATGATTGAAGTTATAATTATAAATATCAAATAATCATAATATTATTTTGTTTAAAATAATTACAAGTATGAAATAATATAGGTATGAATAAAATTAACAAACTACCATTTTATTCTTATTGGTAAAGTAAAATTTACCAATGATCGTCTCTTGAGAATATAAATTTGACAATAAAATAAAAGATGAAAATTTCTAAATTGCAACAAATAGAACGAGATACAGGGTAATGTTTAATCCAATATAAAAAAACAACTAAGTTTCTTTTGTCCTTAAAAGTGCTTCTACCTTTTTGGGTGTTTCTAATTTTTTGTTCAGTTGTGAGAAAAATGCATTTTACTGTATCATGAAAAATTAGATATTACAAGGTGTAAAAACATATTGCATATATATATATATATGGATTTCTACAGTACCGTGAAGGTATCATAATTCACTTAATGAGAATCACTAAATCAAAGTTTGGTTGTAAATAATTGTAAATCAATGGATATAAATGCAAGGGGTGGGGGGCATGATGCCTTCACGACACCGTAGTCATTTCCATATATATATATATATATATATATATATATATATATATATATATATATTATGGGAGCTGATATACGCACCCCAAAATCTTAATAATTGACTCCAATTGATAAGAATACCTCAGAAAAATTAATATACATTTACTTTTACTAAATCAACCCCACAAACACCCCGTTTTACCCCCATATAATATACTAATAAAAATAAAATAAAAAGAATAATAATAGATAAAAAGTAAAATAAAAAGAAAAGTAAGGAGAAAGAGAAACCGGCGGAAGAATAAGAAGATCAAGAAAAACACAGAACAAAGGGAAAAAAGAGGAAAAAAAATTGCCAAGAAAAATCCACAATAATATATTGAGAGGATTTATGGAACGGGGTCAGCCATCAAACGTAAAGGGTAAGTTCTCGTTGCGGTTTGATTCAATTATTTAGGTTAGGGTTTAAATTCTTCCAAAAAAATTCCAGTATTTGACTCTAGTTCTAAGAACCAGAGCAATATGTTCAGACAAATATTTTGAACATCCTGTCCATATTCATAAATAACAACCGAACAATCTTCTGCCAAAAAATGTTAAAAACGCAGGCGTTCGAAATATTAATTTGAACATACTTCCTGTGTTCGAAAACATTTTTGAACAAGTTGCCTCTGTTCGAAAATAATTTTCGAACATAAGCAATGTGTTCGAATTAAAATTTCGAACACATTACTTATGTTCGAATATTATTTTCGAACACAGACAGTTTGTTCAAAATATATTTTTGAACAAACTTGTGTTCGAGATTACTTCGAACACATTATTTCGCATAACTTCCACCTATTTCGATATGAATTAATACATGTCTCGTATTTAAATTATTTTTTGGTCCAACTAGCTATTGATAAAGGAGATGTGGAAGGATTCAGAACAAGACCAATGACATCGATTAAGAGGCAACGAGGTCGGGGCCCGTCAAATCGGGGGGCAATGAAATGTAGATTTTGAAAATACGGAAGAGCCACCTATATCGAATGAAGAAGTTGGAGAGGGTGAAAGAGCTCGGCGTACAACTGTTCCTGCTGAGGATGAGATACTCAGGGCTCCCCATCCTGGAGGTCCTGAGGTTATCACTTTATTGTCTAGTTTTTTGACACATGTTGCCTCGAAAATATAGTTTGGCATTGAACGAGATATTTTGAGGTTTCAATGCCATTCATTAAAATTATCTCAGTTGGGAGTTCCGAAACTCAAATTGAACAGTTCAGAAGATTAATTAGGCGCTCGAAACTTCTTCCCTTACGAGATATGTCATATCCTGCTCCAAATAGAACTTTGATAAGATCATTTTTTAAACGTTGGCATCCAAAGACGAACACATTTCACATGTCGTTTGGGGATATGACCATCACATTGGATGACGTTTATTATTTGACTTGTTTATCGGTTTCAGAAAATCCTGTGGAGCTTACAGGAGAACAATTGGATAAAGCGATGCTTTGATTTCGTGGTTAGGAGTTAAACAATTTGACACCTACGCAGATATTGCTAACATTAGGGGTAGCTATGTGAGACTTGAGTGGCTAACGGATTGATTTTGTGAGTAAATTAAGTCTGGAGATAAAGAGCAATTGAAATTTGCAATGTTAACGTATATTTTATACACTCTAGGATGCACGTTATTTGCAGATAAGACTGTCAACAAAGTAATGACCACGTATCTAAGATTGTTGAAAAATCTTAATCAGAAACATATGTATGCGTGCAGCACTGCTTCTTTGGATTTCTTAGGAATTTAGAACACGCATCAAGATGCGAGGTCAAATTTGTCTATGGCTACTTGACATTACTTGAGGTATGATTTTATTTACTATCTTTCCATAAACTCGCTACTAGGATCGGATATATGCAATAAACTCGTACTTACTATAATGCAGTGTTGCAAGTGTGGATATATGCATATTTTCTTTATATGCGAGCCCCACACAACACACAGTATGATGTCAGTCAACTTTTTGTTTAGGTGGTCACCATCAGCACGACCAACAGGATGGCCAGAAGAGATTGTGGCACATAGAGAGACACTCGACTTGCTGACGGTATCGGATGTAAGTTTCAAGGATTTCCTCATATTTAGTTTCATATATTTGATACTCATATTAGTTGTTTATACAACAATTGAGGGAGTCACAATATGCAAGTTGATTGGTCCACATTCGACACCATTCATGCTATGTATGAATTCCGCAAGGTCGCTTTTTTTCAAGGGTGCATTAGGTATTTTTCTATTATTTATCCCTAACATCTGGATCGTGTTCTAAGATAATTTGGTTGTGTTCAAATAAATCTAGATGCCCCTCTTGGTCTGAGAGTTGCAATACGACCTAAAAATAGTAATCGATACAAGGTAGAGTGGGCATTTTCACTTGCAAGCTATTTTGTGCAATGGGATTCTCATTTACTATCTAACCCTCAACATGGGCGTGAGGTGAGCGTTCTGGGGGAGACTGCGCCTGGATACATGGAATGGTACACAAAGCATTCTTATCTTATCGTGCAGAATTGGAACAACGTTCGACTAATCTTAATCGCTCTTCGACGGAAAATGCGTGAGAGCAAATAAGGCTTGCACGAGATCTCCTTGAAACAGTGGTTCAAGTATGGAGGCGTCGGGAAGAATATCTCGCGAAAGACTATCTCACAATGGAAGATGCATACAAACCCTTAGGAGGAGGGGATAGTGATGATGTGCCCGAGCCGTCCAGTGGTAGACGTGGGGGTCAAGGATGAGGTTCTAGGAGCTATTGGGATTTAGTTTTGTTGAATTGTTATTTGTGTTCAGTAGTTTTGGATGTTTGGTAGTTTCTAACTTGTGTTTTCGATTTTCAGTAGTTTTAACTTGTTATTTGTTTTGTTGAATTGTTATTTGTGTTCAGTAGTTTGGTTGTTTATGTAGTTTCTAACTTGTGTTTTGGATGTTTGGTATTTTCTAACTTTTATTTTTGATGTTAAGTTGTTGAACTTGTTCTGAAATTTGGACCAAATAGAGAGGTATTCGAAAAATTCAGTCGAACAAAATAAATGTGTTCGAGTTTTATTTTCGAACAAAGTAGATACGTTCGGATACAAATATCAAACAGTTCATGTTCGAAGTTTCTAACCGAACAATGATAGTATGTTTGATTGTTATTATCGAACACCCTATCCTTGTGTCCAGTGCAAAATGCTCTCTTTTTTGAGTTGGACCAAACAACGAGGTGTTCGAAATATTCAGTCGAACACAACATTTTTGTTCAAGTGGTAATTTCAAATAGTGGTTACGTTCGTTTCGAGATTTCGAATGGTTCATGTTCGACTATAATTATCGAACACCCTATCCTTGCGTCCAGTACAGAATGCTCTGTGTTTTGAACTGAACCCGACAGAGAGGTGTTCGAAAGTTTCAATCGAACACAACATATATGCTCGAGTCTTTATTTTGAAAATAGTGTTTATGTTTGGTTCAAAATTTCGAACATGTCTTATTTGTTAGAGTTTTGTTTCTGAACACCATATGTTTGGGTCCAAAATTAACTATTTTAACATATAAAAAAACATTCAAACTCATAATATAAATTCAAAATATATCATAATATAAGTTCAATATTCTACTAATCATAATATAAGTTTGATACATAGTTGAATGAACTTGTAAAATAAAAATCACAAATTACATAGTCCAACATTTAATAGAAGATAGTACAAATGGTCATAATACATTTAATTAATTGCCAAAAGTTCATTGATAACCTAAGTTGTTGCATGCACAACGCTTCTCATCTCTTCGCACAATCCTCACGTCGTTCATACCACTTACAAGATACAATAGGCAGTGGATGTCCCGGCCGTAAGTTCACCTAAATACAACAAAAATAAACTTAATTACTATACTTTAAGTGCAATCACATATATATATTAAAAAAATAAGTGACCTACCGTAATAATTAGCGTTCCACTAGCAACTAATACGATACATATGCATTTAGGATTAGCGAAAACTGGAATCGATAATGTAAAAGGCAAGTATGTGTTGCAAGTCTTTGGGGATAATACCACCAATATCACATTGTACGCAGATGCAATAAAGTGGCTCATCTCTGGTAGTAACAACCAATATCTCATGGGTGCAGGTGAATCATAATACTTCAATGCGCACAACACATCATCAACAGCTCCGCGTGCGATGAATACATTGGTGTACATCTCACGATATTTTTGCAATTCATCAATAAAGTCTCGCAACCCCATGAATTCTCGTCGAAACCAATTAAATGAGCTACTGCACGGAAACCGCAATAACCATCCCCCAGTACATTCGTTGTTTTCAGGACGTAATCAAGAAACAGCGTAGGAAGTTCATCCATAAAAAATACATATGCAGCTGATCTCGTTTTTTCTGAATAACCGGTTGCTTTTGTCTTAGAGAAGAAACGAACATCGCCTTCACAACAATCGGCCCACTCAAGTCGGTACTTTGGTCCATTGAAGAACAACTACCATGAAATGACTCCACATACTCAAATTTGCTCGGGTCACATTTTGTTGAATTCACATTCTTTGTGCGTTTAGTCTTTGGCCTTCCACGAGGTTGCACAGAGACCTCAGGCAGAATCAAAGACGTTGTGTCAGGTTTCAAGATTTCTCTCAAACTTTTCAACATTAGTAGCTACTCAAATTAATCAACTAAATTAAACTTGTTCAAGTAGTCCGCGATACTATCTATCATCCGATTTTTAATATCATTTTCAACACCCGCATCATCCCATTGAGTTGGTTTCGTGTCTAATTTTTTTCAAAATTCATCGACAATATCTAATGGTATTGGCATCCCTAATCGCTTGAATTCACTAATCTCATGTGCACAAGGCAAACCACATGTATTTCTTAGCAAACAACCACAGAGTAATGAGTTGGTACCAATGTCATTTATAACCTTCATTTCATTTACATCTGATGCCGCAATAGAAATCTCATCGCGCAGCATCTTGAAAATAGTTGGTTGATAACGATGTTGGACTACATGAATATTCTTCTCAAATGAAGTCTTAATTGTAGTGTGTGAAATCTCGAGAGGAGGATGTATTTTCGTCCAACATGTCTTAAAGTTTCCCATACTCGATCTCAAATGTCTTTTCAACATGGTATACACACTCTCCGCCCTAAAAAGACATTAAATAAGTAATCAAAATTAAAATTAAAAAAGATAAATAGTCATAAAGTGTTAAAAAGTAAATATAAAATATTTTTAAGTACCTATTAGTTGTGGTTTGTTGAAATGCATAATATTATTTGTCCATTCAGAGATAAATCGATCTTTGTAGGGATTCACCCATTGATTAATACAATATTGTACGTCTACTAGATGATAAAAATAGTCAGACTCAAATATTCTAGTTGTTCGTTGGAATCGACTTCGTTATCGGCAAGCATTACTTTATTCCACAAACTATTAAAAAATTCAAAGTCTTCCTTTGTGCGAAATATTTTCTACAATTTGTCAAAAGATTTTTACCAATCTGCCAACGACATAAAAATTGTCTCGCATTTGGAAAAGTAGTCTACACCGCATTAATTAACGTGTTTTCCTTATCAGTGACAATAATTGTGCGCAAACACGTGGGATTCATCAGCGATTTGAAGATAGAGCATGCCCACATGTAATTTTCCTCACGCTCACGCTCCATATAAGCTCAAGCAACCATGAATGTCATATCTGTCGACGTCACTCCAACTATCTCCAATAAAGGCATTTTATAACGATTCTTCTTGTATGTACAGTCCATCAACAAGACAGTGGGAAATGCAAGAAGCAAATCAACCGAAGTTGGATGAGAAAAAACAATATATTTAACTTGATCAGTCGTACTACAACAATTCACGTGGAAAAAATAATGATTCCCCTCTAATTTTGACATGAAAGATTGCAGTTGTGATCTGCATGAATGCTCCACAGCTCTATGCTTTGCTTGAGTATTGTAAATAGTTCTCATTGTTGACACATTTTCAAGATGTCTAGTTTTCAATTCGTACAGTATATCTTTTGGTCGACTGTTGTTTCTTGTCATATCAACAACAAATACATTTTCAGTAGAAGTTAAGCGATCGGACCTTCAAAGTGTTTGTCAAGAGGGTGATTATGCATGCCACATGTTATTTGTAATGACCACTTCCCATCACCGTCAACAAATATTTGAAAGTCGTTTAAAAGGAATGGACATCCGCACTTCTTTGTCCCAATTTGCCTCTTTTTAGATTTTTTTCCCTCGGTCTCCATCTCTGATTCGACAGGTTGTGAAGTTTGTCCAACCATGCCACGATATTTTCACTTCGTTCACATGCTAAAAAAATCCGAGCTCGCCTCACACTCTCTCCACTGTCTGATCTTTTAACTACTATCACCATATGATTTTCAATTCCTTTCAAACGAACCCAATTTACTAATTCATCTCTAGATTCAAAATAACTCATTATGTTGAATAAATAAGAATAGTCTGCAATCATATCATTTCTAATTGTACTAGCAATACTATTTTCGCTTGACATTTTCTTCGATTCCTAAAAAAAGTGTTCGGAAATTATACAACAAACACATTATGTTCGAAACAAATAATCGAACAAAAGACTTGTGTTCAAACATTAAATCCGAACATTATACAAGTGTTCAAAGAATATATATTCGAACATAACACAATTGTTCATCAGAATCAGATCGAACATTTTCGCAATTTTCAACCTAATAAATAATAAATAAATAAATTAAAAAAAAAAAGAGAGAGAGAGAGAAAAAAAACGACTAAAACAGATAGATGTCAAGAACACTAACATATCTTGTTCGTATCATTATCCTCCATTCTTGAGGTTTTAATGTGAATTTTTATTAGGTAATAAGATATTTTTGGATGAAGAAGAAGATATGAAAGTTTTATATTTTTATTTTATAATATATATATATATATAATTGCATAAATTTTTATTTTTTCAATTTTAATTATATATTGTAGTAAGATTATTTTAGTCTTTTCATTTATTACTATTTTTGTCCAAAATATTTTGGGGTCAACTAATAAAATTTAGGGTGCGTATATCCAGCCCCTACATACATACATATATATATATATATACATACATATATATATCATGCTTTTAAGAAGAAAGTTCAACTTCTAAACTCGTATTAAAAGTCTCAGAATACACTATTCAACTATTCAAGCACTTTTTTCAATCCAAAAAGGGTTGAAACTTGGGTTACATTCTAAATAAACCAAGTCACAAGAGAATAATTCCCCCACCCACCCAAGTCACGAGTAAACAACGGGTCAAGGAAAAACTGGGGAAAAAAACACTGGAGGTTCAAATTATCTGAAGAGTGATAAGGTCACAAGGAACAATAAATGCTCTCACATTTACACTTGAGCTCCAAGTTCCAACAATAAGGTGTGATTAACGATTTCAGATGCTGGGCCGTAAAATTGAATAGGACCTGCAAGTACGGGGAATCAAAAGATGAGAGTTGAGAATATTCTAACTACGATCTAAATAGTGAAAATTGTCAACCACAACTCAATCAGATTAGACTATTGGATCTTGATGTGACGATCAGAGCGTACCAGGATTCAGATATCGGTTTTTAAGAGCCCATTCTTCCCGCATAGATGCAAATTTCTTGAAAGGGGCACCTGGAAACGATCATGAGCAAACTTGTGTAAATATTCAATTGGAAAAAAAAAAGGTTAATTACAACACACACAGATGTAACGAGAAATTGAAAGAGTGCTTAAAGAGTTTCCTAACCTTCTAGCTCAACCATTGCCTTCTTTATCACGGGCTTAAACTTACCTGCAATAAGAAATATAGTCTTAAGTGAAGGATTTAAAATAAACAGTGAATTTCATCTAAAATAAGAAAAATTTTGAGTAGGCTAAATTTTAAAATTTTAAAAAAATTTATAACACCAAAAAAAAAAAAAACCCTTAGAAATCTAAACTAACTAGAAACCCATACAAAAATTAATAAAGAACTGGGAAATCCAAAGAAAAATTAAACTAGATAAAACAACTAAAAAAAGAACACTAAAAAAACTAAAATTAGGGCCCCTGCCTAACAGAATGGTTCCTCTAGGTGGGTGTACACAAGTTTTTGGCATACAATAATAATAACAAATATATATTTTTTTTTTAAAGTGGAAATTTAATGGTGTACCGTGTCTCCTTTCGACATCCATTAGAGAAGTCAATGCTGTTCCACCAACAGTCCATTGAGACACTGGAGCAGCCAAGTTTCCAACCTGTTAACAAACAAACGAAAAATAAAATTAGAAATCAAACCTCTGGATGTTTTGCGTGTAAGCCATTTGAAAGGGGGAAAAAATAAAAGGCAGTTTCACATGTATTAAAGTGGCAATCACGAAACTACCTCCTACTTACATTTTCAAAAAAAAGAGGTTAAATTACAATACACCTCTCTTCAGGGTTCAATTTGTGTATAATGCAAACAAAGATCAATGGGATATTTGTAATTAAGCTAAAACGCAGGGACATTTTTTGTAATTAACTCTAAATTTAATGAAAAATAATTAGAAGCACAAACCGAGGATATCAATCCCGTTCTCCTACTATGAAGCAGCGCACCAGCAGCATAACCCAAAGCATAGCAGTACGTGGAATCAAAATTCGATGGTAAACCACACCTTCCTTCATATCTGAGTGACCAAAATTGAGACAAGATTTAAGACACCATACGTTTAGGCACATAAATACGTAAAAAAACCTTATAAACGGAGAAAGGCAGAGGCAAAAGTGAGAAAGTACCCAAAAAAGTGAGACTGCCCTTTGAATTGACCCTTGTATGCAGAAACTTGCTTCCTCGCCTCCAACTCAGTTTCAACCATTTGAATAAGCATTTTCTCGGTTTCGATTTTGGCAACCTATAGGTACAGGGAAAAAAAGAAGATAAATTTTAAACACGTGCACCGTAATGCAATTAGAATTTAGAAATTTAAGCGTGACAAAAAAATTGTACCTGGACATTTCCGTGAGGATCTCTCTCGAGCATCAATTGTTCCTGGATTGCGGGAGGTAGCAAATCGAAAAGCTCAAGACACTGTGGGGTGAGTTTCTTTTTCCAAACGCCAGCTTCATCTACAACTTCATGTGCCAAAATCTCGTTCAGTTCTGCGATGAGCTGCTGAACCTGAAAATCAAATATAAACAATAAACTCTATAATCAGAAAGGAGAAAGTGGGAAGAAATAAATAGTCTTGAAAAAAAAAAGAAGAAAAAGAGGCTCATTCTTGTCAGGCACTCTAACGATTAGGCAGGTCCCCTAAAACTAAATTAAAAAAAAAATAGAAAACCCTAGAAAACTAACTAAAAACCTAAAAAACTTTAAAAAGGGAAAATCCTAAGAAAAATTTAATTAAATAAAAAACTAAAAAAACAAACTGAAAAACTCAAATTTGGGCCCTGCCTAACAGAATGTACTACATTAGGCGGGTGAACACAAGTTTTTGACATTGTATAGAAACATGACGAACAATTTAAAAAAAAAAAGAATAATTAGTTGAGAGATCATAGTTTTACCTCTGGAATGAAATCAATGAGCCCTTCGGGTATGAGTATGACACCATAGTTATAACCAACTTCAGCACGTTTGCAAATAACATCAGCGATGTAGTCCGTAACATTTTTGAGCGTTTGTTTCTTTTCAGCAACCTGTGGAAAATTTTAACTGTAAAATGATTTATTTGTTTGGATATGCAATTTCTCCATAATCTCGAAAATAGAAGTCACGGAAAACCAAACATCGAAATTCATATATGAGAAAAATTAAGCTGTATAATAAATTAAAATAAAAATAAATTAAAAAATGCACAAGGTACCTCTTCTCCAATAAGAGTGATATTAGGGTGAGTCTGCAATGCACACTCTAATGTGATGTGAGAAGCTGCACGGCCCATAAGTCGAACAACTGCACCCAAATTGAACGTTTTTTATTGGCATGTCCAATTTCTCGAATATATAACACTAGATTCATTTATTTGGGAAATTCAATTACTTACAGTGGTAGTATTTTCCAGTTGAACGAGCATCTACCATCACATTGCCAATCATCTCAGCGTATATCTACAGAAAGAGTTGAATACCAAAATATTAAAGAATAGTAGTATTTTTTAATTTTTTACAAGTAAATGAATTTTTTTGAGCGTGTGAATAGATATGAGAGGGAAATGCAATGATTAAAGTTGATATAATATAAAAAAGTACAATAATGATCGGATATGATTGGTAGTTACAGGGAGAAATAGCGAAATTTTGTTGGAAAATGTATAATAATGATTATTGGTTGAAGGTTTTTTTTTTTAATGTGTTAAAGTACTTGATGGGAGAAAAACGTGAAAGAGGTATACATTTTGATAAAAAAATAAAAAAAACATCTAAGAAGAATCAAAGGTGAAAAAAAAAATCTAAAAATGAGATTATAGTCAATAGCACCCAGAACATTCTGCCTTTTTTATTTGAGTTTGTAGCCTTTCGGTGTTGTGCGGGTGGCAAAATTCGTTCTACTTCATTTAAGATTACACAAAATGACAAAATACTGTTGAATAGTTGGACATAACAGTAACACCAAAGAAAACACAAAAATGGTGGAAGAAAACGAGTTCCAATAGCCGGCTGCAAGAATATGTTGATGCAGAAATAAATTTGAACAGAGCATATTAAAATAAACCACAGGAATAAATTCATATACAAAATTACCTTGCATGCGGTGTCAAAGCCAAAACTTGTGGGGACCTCCTTGCATTTCAGGTCACCATCTATGGTCTTCGGACATCCAATGACACTGGTTTTCAAGTTTTTGCCCCTGCAAAATAAAAATAAAAAAGAATAAAAAATATAGAAAAGACTGTAAGCAAGTGTTTGTGTTTGATAAAGCAGAACCAAACATAAACCTCTCGAAAAATAGTAAGTCACATACCTAAAATTTTCAGCAAGAAGGCAAGCGTTGGTGTTTGAGTCATCTCCACCAATTACAACAAGGCCATCTAAATCGAGCTTAACTGCTGTTTCTGCAGCTTGCTTAAACTGAAATGGGATAAATCGGCTTCTATTAGTTTCAACAAAAAGCTTATTTAGGAACAAAAAAGCTTAAACTAAATTGGGATATGCATTAAACCAAATGTACACCTGTTCTGGAGTCTCGATTTTGTCTCTCCCACTGCAGATCATATCAAAGCCTCCCTGAAAGCAATATATTATAAGTAAAAGAGTTCGTACCAATAACGTGAAATTAATATAATATTATTTTACCTTAGAATTAATATTAGAACTTTGAGTTATAAGTATTTCTATGTTTTAGGGAGAAAATGGGAGATCAGCATAAATTGGATTAAAATGCATTTTTTAGTGCAGGTTCAGAGAAACGAGTATAAATAGGATTCGAGCATGATTTTGAGCTAACTCTTGAAGCTACGGATAAGTTAAAGAAGACGTTGAGGCCCAGATCAAAGTTTTGGAAATATAGTTTCTTGGATAAAATATGTATCACAATATGATGATCCGTTCACTTTCCAGATTTGGGCAGCATTTGCACTTTGGGCGTAACTCGATGCCCAAACGCCCTTTTAGCTAGCCCTTGTTGTGTGGAAAAAGTGCATCAAGGTTTCCAATAGCTTGTTTCACATTTCACAAAAACACACACTACACACATTTCACACCCACACAAAAAGACACTACACGTACACTAAATATTTATATAATCTATGTTTTTAAATTTATATTTTACAAGTTATCGGCCAGATCCTTCATTTTTTTTAGGCATCTTGCCCGGCAGAAAGGCTACATCACTGAATGAATAAGTCGCCAATCCCTAGATAAGAAAATATTGGTTAATATAGTTAATTAATTGTTTATTGATTGTCTACTCAATTTTTGTTAAATTTAATCTAGGTATTCAATCTAGGTAAACGGAGTAGTGATTTTAATATAATTAAATAGGGGTATACATGGAAATGAAAAGGTAACTGCATTCTAGATGTAGTAACAAGCCTATATTTCTAGGACACCTGAAATAGTAATGTGGCCTATCTTTTCGGAATAGAGGGAATATTATTATTTATTAAATAACAATTGAGAAAAAAAAACTTGTAATGGATTTAATATCCTCACAAAAAATCCACATTACACCCAAACAATAAACACGGGAATGAATGGAATTCAAATCCAAGGTATTTGAAATCTTTTGGATTTTAAATCCCTCAATCCAAACACAGCCTAATATTTTCCTTGTATTTTTCATAGTCATATTTTATGAATGCAGATATACCAAGTAAAACAAGGTATCATGACTTAAACGTTGCTAATTATAAATGTAGTACAAAATGAGGAAATGAAAGTACCTGATTTCTGTAGGGATAGATATAGTCGGAGGTCAACACGACATACTTGCCCTTCATAATTCCAGCTGGCCCACCCCTGAATCCGTACAACGTGCTCCCTTTACAACGATCCTGCAAGTAATCTACAAACCATATACACACGTATTGAGTAGATCGATTCACATAAACATTTTTACCAGATTATATGTAATTAAAAAATCAACGACTAACCAAAAATTCCGGAAATAACATTGTGTCCTCCGGGAGCTTGTCCTCCAGATAAAACCACACCGATCTTCAAGCCCTCCCCCGACAAGTTACCAGTTCCGGGTACTAGGTTTGCCGATGGTTGCCCAAACAGGCCAGGAAACAATTTTGCAATCTCGTCTGAATTTCAATTAACCAACAATTTATATTAAATACATAGCCAATTACATATAATAAGCATCTGTTTCAATCCAATTGAAAATCTGGCTAGTCATTGTTTTAAATTCTAAATCCTCAAAATTCTAGTCAAACTTCAATCAAACCATACTCTTAAGAGTCAAAATCCACCTTGCGCTCAGACAAATTAATAAATATCACGCATTAAAATTGAGATCGTAGAACTTAAAGTCAATTAAATAAGAATATTCGAATCAATCTTATGCTTAAGTCTGTTTAGTTGAGATCGAGGAAGGAGAAAACTATTCCCAAGATTTTAACTTTATAGATCCAATTTCGAGCTAACGCAGCATAAAATAGTAATGAAATATTCAAAAAAAAAATTAAGATGAAATCAAGCAATGTTTGGTTAGTAAATCTACAATAATCGTTTAACTAAATTAAATTTAATTCAACAACCAGATCAACGAAAAATAGAAACAAATTGAAACATCCATATCATACATTCATTGTTAAGTATACCTGGATTGCCTGCGGCGGAGCTAGGTGGACCGTCGACGACATTGAAGGAGCTTTGGAGGACGGAGGGTAACGGGAGAGGATGGTCGAGGCGGCTGTTTTGAACTTCGCTGTAGACAGCGGCGTATCGGCCGGTGGACGGAGCCTTGACGGCGGCGCTATCGCCATTAGCGACCAATGCAGCAGCCATTGGGAAAAATATTTGGTTATTGCACAGTTTACTCGGGAGTGACCAGACCTCAGATCTTTCGGGGAGAGCCTTTGTTTGCGCTTTACTGTATTGGTACACTTTTGGCTTTAAATAGTACTCCTATTACCAAGTAGACTTAAGGAGGGGTATATATGTCATGGGAAGCTCCGCCACCCGAAACGGGTGTAGTTGTAAATTGCGGGGTGTTTCTGGTAATTTACGCGAAGCATTTTTTTTTTATATTCTTACTGTAGTTAGGGTTTTAGTTGAGAGTTGAGTCTGTTGAGACTCGGTGGTGATGGTGAAATATCACATCGCTTTGCAATTTTGTACTGTTCAGTTTCACCTAACATAAACTTGTCCTTTTAACTTTGTTTATTTTTATTTTGAATTTCCATTTGATAGAAATATTTATAACTTTGAATTATAAATAATAATCTAACATTGTTTTATCCAATTCAGGTCAAATACATTTTATTAAATTAAAATTTTAACTTAGTATATGCTAAAATATTAATACAATAACTAAAAAAACTCTTAATATATCGGAACTCTCCACCCCCCACCCCTCCACCCCCTTTTTTTTTTCACTTCATGTCACTCTTTTTTCCTTTGTCATCGCTACTCTTTCTCCGTTGTTTTTGTTCTTTCTTTTCATACTATAAATTCATTTCTCCTTCACTTTCTCCAAACCACAAATACAAATCTAACAATCCTCACAAAATACCCCATTTTTAAAACCCCCAATTTTCAAATCCAAAAATTCAATTCAGAATTGAGGTTGGTGTTCATTGTGGTTTCGTGATTATGGGTAGGATTTGTTGACTGGGTTTGGCTAAATATATAGTTGTTTATTATCTACTTCGTCAACGAGTAGCAGGAGCAAACGTTCGGCCACCGTGAAAAAATCACAGAGCCGCAACGACAGTCAAGAAGACTATTGTGCTTGGTTCAAGTGTGGTGGTTCACCGACGAGTTTAAACAATAGGCAAACAAAGGATTACAAACCAAGATTCAGATCCTAAACTCTAGAATTTTAGTAAATATGAGTGTAGTATTGCAGTTAATATGGAATTATGTGTAGTTTAGTATAGTAAACTCTCATCATATGTTAGTGCTAAGAGTGTAGTGATTCATCTTCATGACACCTTCGAGGTACGCCAGCAAGAGTACGAGTAGTTATAGGATGGTGAAATGACTTGTGTCGATTCTCAAATAAATGCTTAGAGGAAGTTCGATTTTTATCCACACAAGAAGCGAAAATGAGAAGCTAACACTAAACACACAATCACGAATTTGGGGTTTTTTAAATAACTAATTACATGAAATGACCATACAATAATTGAAAATTATTTTTAAAAATGAAAAAATGGAAGAACTAGCAATGAAACAAGCAATTAGTGAGAAACGAGTTTAAACCATTTAAAAGGAAAGTCTATATTATCAGGCTTATATCCATGATTTCCCAAGTAATTTACGATAAACCAATTGGACAAGTGCTATACATGCCAACATGAATTAGTCTAGCCTCAAACCCTAATCCAACCTCGATTTCAATACAAAAATAGTGAATGAATGACGAACATTTCTGTCAGCAATCACTATAACTTCCGTCGGTAATATTTTTATTGACGAAATTGCCGATGAATCAACTTCGTCGGCATACCTCCTCAGTACAACATTACCGATGGAAAAAATTCCTTCGTCAATACCATTGCCGAATAGGCCCACGAAAGTGAAAGTATGAATGTCCTAGAGACAATCAGATTTAAAGACATTATACTTGATCACAATTATTATATATATCGTAATATATATGGCATTACATTTATTGAATTATTATTTTGATTGTTTGTAATTATTCATATAAATGTTCCCGTAGGTTAATGTTGTCATTGATATGGTGAGATGTCATTGATAAAACATTACTCTTAAAATAGCCATGACTAACAATTATCAAGACTGGGATATTGATAATATAATATATGTTGGCATGTGGTCTGCATCACATTTTAGAGAATGCAGTAAGTCTCACGACTGCGAATAATAGTTATTCGTGATGGACACATGGATACTTTGGAGAGTATTGGTAAACCCTACTGATAAGTTATTTATTGTATGTCTATAAACTTATCAGTGTATAAAGCGTGTGATAATCCTTCGACTTGAGGTCAATACGCACCTTATTTGCTGAGTGGTGTACTTTGACCATGACCAACGCTTGCACTCCTTTTGGGGTAGATACGGCTTGTGTTGGGTGCACCATGATGTAAATGAAGGTGGTAGTTGAGCCAAGAAAGAATTTATTTCTCGATTGAAATTTCGAGAGAGATCACTCATAATATCTATATTAGGTCGACTAAAGTCATTGGTCAATGCAAGAGACATGTTCAATATATTAATTGAAGTATTTTCTAGTTGTCGACTAATAAAGATGAGATAAATTGATTAAGCCATTGAGATATACACTTGGATAAATCTTAAGCTTAATCGAGTGATTCGGAATGAAAGGAATTTCACCAAAGTTTTGTACAAAGGTTATAATTCGCTGAGTTCAAATGAATGTTCTTTATATATTGAGTTCGTCGAACTAAGAAGTTTTGTTTGGATCATCATTGGATTGATGTCATATATAAAGGCCTATAGGGTCACACTATATGCGATTAATTTTCCGATTAAAGAGTGTATCAAGAAAATATTAAATATTCAATTTAGAATTGTAGTATTTAATTGTTAATAATTATGATATTAATTTCTGTTCGATGGAAATTATTTAATTAAACTAAATTGAATTTTGATTTAATTATCTATGTTATATTAATAAAGGTAGCGACTTTTTGGAAAACATAAATCCTAATTTTGAGATTTGGAGTTCTTGAGCCTTCGTGGGATTTCCTAACTTTCTTCACGATAGCAATACATTGGAGTTGGATCTTGCAGTCGGAGAATTAATCGCGTGGATACCATAGTATTAAACTCGTACCTGAATTTACGTAAGGGTTTCATGCTTTTATTTCGTTTATTTATTATATAAATATATTCGTTCACAGGATAAATTTGTTGAATCTAAATTTTTAAAACTTCCATTGCACCAGCATGGTGTTCGTCCCTACGAATTCCAACAATGGTATCAGAGCCCGGGACTGTGTTAATGATTATATTTATAATTTTATAATATTAATTATGGGAATGATTATAGTTAATTGATTTTAACTTGATTGAAAGATTAGTTGAAATAGTTTTAATTAATCAATTTTATTTTAGTTTAATTTAATTGTTTAATTTAATTAAATTAGAATCAGTTTTCGAAAACTGAAAGTAAAAGGTTTTGTTTATTTAATTAGATTAAATTACTATTATTTAAAAATAAAAAAAAA
>BMAC01000099.1:0-53443 GCA_014905375.1 Phtheirospermum japonicum | reverse complement strand
AATTTAATTTTTCTAAATTTAAATGATTAACCCATGATTATTATTATATTATTGCATTATTTGATAATGTAAATTAAATTAAAATTTTGAATTTTAATTTTAATTATGGAATTGTCCCTCTACTTGCAATAATTGTCTATGTGCTCGTAGATTACTTTTTAGCATAGAGTCCGCATATATTATCTGGGTAGGCGGCGCCCAGTATTTGAAGGACCGTTTGCTTACAAACTCTGGGTAGGCGGCGCCCAATATTTGTCGGACCGTTTGCTTATAAATTATGGGTAGGCGGCGCCCAATAATTATTTACTGTTCATTTGAATCTTGTTAATTGTTAAACACCGATAAATGTTCTCCAAATAAAATATGAGTCTCATCTTGGATGAACGCGCTGTCCATTATAATTGGGTGAGGACGAAACCTTTTTCGTCCATGAGTATTTGCACCCTAGTGCTTGCTCCGGTCGACAAGGTCAAGGCTCGCTCATAGGTGCATATGTTTGCAATCGTGTAATGGGGTTGACTCACTTGGTTCTTTCTTGTCGCCCTAGCGTCGGAATCAACTAAGGGCGTAAGATCGGATTAGATTCGATCGACCAAGAGTTATAATTGTCTATAATTAGTTTGGACACCTACCAGTTGTGCTATTGTGGTCATCAGCCCTAGCAGAGGCTGCAATAGTATGAATATGGATCTTGGCTCACTATGATCATATTTGATATGAGTCCGTATTCTACCATGGGGTCGTAGAATATGTTAAAATAGTGGGAGCTAATTATTAAAGTTCTTATTAATTAGTTAATAATTATGATCATAGGAATTAGAATTAGAGTTTTAATTCCCACTCTATTAATCTTCTCCAGATTAGTTAAGATGTCGAATTTATCATTGAAATGTTTGGTTTCAAACGAACAAGTTGACTGGACCAAGCCTTATGGATTGGTTGCGCAATCTGCGTTTAGTTTTGAGACAGGAAAAGATTGAGTATGTGTTGGACACACCTGTTCCTGAGATTCCTGATAAAAATTCTCCTGAATATGCCAAGTTTGACATGGATATTCATGGGAAACATAAGGATGATGCAACTTCGGCACAATGTGTCATGCTGACTGCGATGATGACGGAATTGCAGAACACATGGCCCCTTACGAAATGTTGGAGCATTTGAAGAGTCTCTATGCTTCGCAAGCTCAAACTATGGAGTATGAGCTGCTAAGAGATCTTTTTAAGTGTAAGCTTCATGATGGGGGCAAGGTGTCTGAGCATGTTTTGAAGATGATAGGGTTGACTGAGAGGTTGGCTTCGATTGGAACGGACCTACCTCAAAATGTCTCAGTCAACTTGATCATGAATTCGCTTCCTAGTTCGTTTGAAAATTTCATTGTGAATTATAATATGAACAACACGAAAGCGAAGCTTCCCGAGCTTCATAACATGCTTAAGACATATGAGTCTTCTACCTCAAAGGGCAAAGCTGTACTCATGGTGAGTACATCTGCTAAATCTAACCTGAAAGGTAAGAAAAAGCAGTGAAAGAAAACTAAGGCTAGGCCTAAGCCTACGACTTTGAAGCCAAAAGGAGGTGCTCGTAAGAAGCCAACATTGGCTAAAAATGTGTGCTTATATTGCAAGGAAAAGGGACATTGGAAGAGACACTGTGAGAAGTGAAAAACATTAGATGTTTTCGGCTCCTCGAGTATGTTTGTCATTGAGATAAATATGTCTATTAATAACTCTCAATGATGGGTATTTGATACCGAATTTGGCTCACACATTTGTAAAAATGTGCAGGGGCTAAGTGACAGCAGGATGGTTAGACCGGGAGAAGTTTGCCTGCGCGTGGGAAATGGAGCAAAGGTTGTTGCCGAGCATGTAAGGACTTATAAATTAGATTTACCCTTGGATTATATACTAAATTTATATAATTGTTATTTTGTTCCATCAATTACGAATAATATTGTTTCCATTCCGATGTTAGACATTGAAGGGTTTTCCTTCCATTTTGCTAATAATAATTATTTATTTACGCATAATGGTATTGTTTATGGAAATGCTCCACTTGTGAATGATTTATATGTTCTTGATTGTAGTTGTGCAATTCTCAATGTGCAAAATAAACGTATAAAGTTAAGTAATATGAATAATCCCACCTACTTATGGCATTGTAGGCTTGGTCACATAAATGAAACTAGAATTGCAAGGTTAAGAAAGTTAGACTACTTAACGCCATTTGATTTTGAGTCTTATGGACAATGCGAATCTTGTCTCAAAGGAAAAATGACCAACAAGCCATTTTCTGGGAAAGGCATACGAGCAAAAGAGGTGCTTGAGCTGGTTCATACTGATGTATGCGGACCTTTTCCTACTCAAGCTAGAGGTGGTTATTCATACTTCATTACTTCTACTGATGAATTCTCTAGGTTTGGACATGCGTATCTTTTGAAGCACAAGTCAGAGGCTTTTGAGAAGTTTAAGGAGTACAAGTTAGAAGTTGAGAAACAAGTTAAAAATAGTATTAAGACTCTTCGATCGGATCGAGGAGGAGAATACTTGAGTAAAGAGTTTCTCGATTACTTAAAACTTCATGGAGTCCAATCGCAATGGACGCCTCCTAGAACACCACAAATGAATGGTGTTTCTGAAAGGAGAAATCGAACCTTATTGGATATGGTTAGATCCATGATGAGTTTCTCAGATCTTCCGACATACCTATGGGGGTATGCTTTACTAAACTCAATCAACGTTCTGAATAGAGTTCCATCGAAGTCAGTAAATAAAACTCCATATGTAAAGAAGATGCTTTACTGACAAGTTGGAATCTAAAAGTGAGAAATGTTATTTTGTGGGGTATCCTAAAGAAATTCAAGAACCACAAAGTGACATGGAGGTTGAAAACTTGTCTAATGACGTAGACAAGAATTCAGTGGGAGCTTCTGGTCATTCCTATGGTGAAGATTTGTCACTTAGAGGACAATCTTTAGCCAGTGGGAGCATTGATAGAATTGATGCAGTAATGCAGAATTTATCATCGCAACCAATGGAAGACCAAGCAATGGTTGCACAACTCCCTCCTCAGGAAGTTCATATTGATGACACTTCTGAGGAGTATCAAAATGCTGGACCGTCCAGCATAGAAGAACCATCTCATGATCAGAACACTCAAATCACTCAAACGCATGATAACCAACTTCGTAAGTCTACTAGGATTCATAGGCGACCGGAAAGACTAAACCTCCTTGTAGAGGGTCAATGTGACGTGAAAATTCTGGACGATAATGAACCTAGAACTTACACTGAGGCTATGTTAGACATTGACTCAAAGAGGTGGCTGGAAGCCATGAAATCAGAAATGGACTCGATGTATACAAATCAAGTTTGGAACTTGGTTGACTTGCTAGTTGGGGTTAGACCCATTGGATGCAAATGGGTCTTCAAGAAGAAGATCGATGCAAATGGTAAGGTACAAACCTACAGGGCTAGGTTGGTTGCAAAAGGTTATAGTCAACGAGAAGGAATTGACTATGATGAAATCTTTTCTTCAGTTGCGAAAATCAAGTCCATTAGGATTTTACTTGCTATAGTTGCATACTATGATTACCATATTTGACAGATGGATGTTAAAACCGCTTTCCTTAATGGTGAATTGACCGAGAAAGTGTATATGATACAACCGGAGGGTTTTACATCTGAATCGAAACCCAAATCGGTATGCAAGTTACAAAAGTCTATTTATGGACTTAAACAAGCCTCTGGAAGTTGGAATATTTGTTTTGACAAAGCAATCAAATCGTTTGGTTTTTCAGAAACAAAGAAGATCCATGCGTTTATAGTAAACGCACTGGAGGGAGTATTGTTTTATTATTATATATGTTGATGACATATTGATAATTGGAAATGATACCCTTGTCACGCAATCAGTAAAGGATTGGTTGTCCAGCACATTCATGATGAAGGACTTGGGTGAAGCCTGCTATATTCTTGGAATTAGGATCTACCGGGATAGACCTAATAGAATATTGGGGCTATCACAGTCCATGTACATAGATAAAGTGCTAAGACGATTCTCTATGGAAAATTCCAACAGGGGATATGTTCCAATGGGTCATGGTCTCAAGTTATCAAAGAAGGATGGTCCTTCTACTGATAAGGAACTTGAGCGCATGAAAAGGATCTCATATGCTTCAGCAATAGGATCAATCATGTATGCCATGATTTGCACAAGGCCAGATGTGGCTTATGCACTTAGCATGACTGACAGATTTCAGCAGAATCCTGGGGAAGAACGCTGGAAAGCAGTCAAGAGTATTCTTAAGTATCTTAGAATAACTAAAGAATATTTCTCAGAGTATAGTGGACAAAAGGAACTGGCAGTTACTGCTTATACTGATGCTGGTTTCTAAATAGACCATGATAATCTTAAGTTATATTTGATATGCCTTCTTTTCAATGATAGGGTAGTAAGTTGGAATAGTTCCAAGCAAACTACTGCCCCTGATTCGGTAAAATGAAGCTGAGTACATTGCTGCATAAGAGGCAGCTAAAGAAACTGTCTCGATAAACAAATTTTTAAGGAATTAGGGGTAGTTCCTAGCACCAATATCGTTGTATTGTGACAACATTGGTGCTATTGCACTAGCAAGGAACAGTGATCCACGAACAGTAACAAGCATGTACTAAGACGCTACCACTTTATCAAGGAGATAATGGAGATAGGAGAAATTAAAATAGAGTTTGCTCAAAGTCATCATGTTCTGGGTAACATGATGAGCATTTCGTAAACCTGAATATTGGATATATAGGTGATTGGCTCTAGGCCAAGTGAGAGATTGAAAGTATGAATGTCCTAGAGACAATCAGATTTAAAGACATTATACTTGATCACAATTATTATATATATCGTAATATATATGGCATTRCATTTATTGAATTATTATTTTGATTGTTTGTGATTATTCATATAAATGTTCCCGTAGAGTTAATGTTGTCATTGATATGGTGAGATGTCATTGATAAAACATTACTCTTAAAATAGCCACGACTAACGATTATCAAGACTGGGATATTGATAATATAATATATGTCGGCATGTGCTCTGCATCACATTTTAGAGAATGCAGTAAGTCTCACGACTACGAATAATAGTTATTAGTGATGGACACATGGATACTTTGGAGAGTATTGGTAAACCCTACTGATAAGTTATTTATTGTATGTCTATAAACTTATCAGTGTATAAAGAGTGTGATAATCCTTCGACTTGAGGTCAATACGCACCTTATTTGCTGAGTGGTGTACTTTGACCATGACCAACGCTTGCACTCCTTTTGGGGTAGATACGGCTTGTGTTGGGTGCACCATGATGTAAATGAAGGTGGTAGTTGAGCCAACTCGATTGGAATTTCGAGAGAGATCACTCATAATCTCTATATTAGGTCGACTAAAGTCATTGGCCAATGCAAGAGACATGTTCAATATATTAATTGAAGTATTTTCTAGTTGTCGACTAATAAAGATGAGATAAATTGATTAAGCCATTGAGATATACACTTGGATAAATCTTAAGCTTAATCGAGTGATTCGGAATGAAAGGAATTTCACCAAAGTTTTGTATAAAGGTTATAATTCGCTGAGTTCAAATGAATGTTCTTTATATATTGAGTTCGTCCAGCTAAGGAGTTTTGTTTGGATCATCATTGGATTGATGTCATATATAAAGGCCTATAGGGTCACACTATATGCGATTAGTTTTCCGATTAAAGAGTGTATCAAGAAAGTATTAAATATTCAATTTAGAATTGTAGTATTTAATTGTTAATAATTATGATATTAATTTCTGTTTGATAGAAATTATTTAATTATACTAAATTAGATTTGGATTTAATTATCTATGTTATATTAATAAAGGTACTTGGGCTAAAATTGTTTTGGGCCCATGTCTTGGATAGTCCAACCCTTTTATGATTAGGGTTCTCTTATGTACCTAGTATAAATATAACATAGACAAATTATTTTGGGCCCATGTCTTGGATAGTCCAACCCTTTTATGATTAGGGTTCTCTTATGTACCTAGTATAAATATAACATAGAGTCATAAGTTGTAAACAATGCAAATACGATAAAAAAAAAAGAGAGTTTTTAGAAAACATAAATCCTAATTTTGAGATTGGGAGTTTTTGAGCCTTCGTGGGATTTCCTAGCTTTTTTCACGATAGCAATACACTAAAGTTGGATCTTGCAGTCAGAGAATTAATCGCGTGGATACCATAGTATTGAACTCGGACCTGAATTAATGTAAGGGTTTCATACTTTTATTTCGTTTATTTATTATATAAATATATTCGTTCACAGGATAGATTCTTTGGATCTAAATTTTTAAAACTTCCGCTACACGAGCATGGTGTTCGTCTCTACAAATTCCAACAGAAAGTTCCCTCTAGATATCCTCGGCCGCTGAACACGTTATTTATCAATAATCCTGTGTCATTATCGAAGAACAAATGTCCCTCAGTAAATATACCAAGGGAGCTTAATTCCTCCGGTATTTTCAAGAAATTGGAATTCGACAATGAATATGTGTCCGTTGGTGATTATCGAGAGAAAAAACTCTCTGTAATCATAGGCGGATACTTCTTTGTCGATAAGTTTCAATTTCTTGAAAATACCGAAGCATGGAGCTACTCTTAGGAGCATCGAGCTAGACATCGAGCACTTACGAATAGCAATAATGATCATCCCACATGATGGTCACTATTTGTTCCAACACCGGGCGAACAACAACTTCCCACTCCCAAACCCGACACTCACCTCACCTGGAAGTCTATGAGAAAGGACTAATTGGACCCTCAACTCATGAGAGAATCGAGTGAACATATGAGCTTTTGGAGCCCCAAGGCCCAATGAGGACGAGGCGGGCACGTCGCTAATCAAAGGAGGAGCACGATTACAACCAAATTAGTGGTTTGGAAAAATGGATGGATGAGATTCACGAGAAACAAGTCAAGATACAGCAAGATATACCAATAAAGATGAGAATAGTGACACGAATAGACAACTTCCACAATGCCTCGAACGAATACGCCGCCGAACCCGACTCGCCTTTAAGTTTGTGAGTCTCGGCCAAAGTAAGCTACCCATTCACTTTCAAACTTACTATCTAGTAGAAAATAAGTCTGGGGGATGGAGTGCGTTACTTTGGACACGTATTTCACGTTTTAAATTTTTTTATTTTAATTTCTTATTATTCTTTTATTTGTACTTTTAATTGCTTTTGAGAGTTAGAATAAAACTGTGAATGATTATGGGTCTGTAATAATATTTGATCTAATTTTGATGAAATTACATTTGTACGAACCTCTTTTGTGATTGTGTTGATGTTGTGCTAATGATGAGTTGATATTCAAAATTATATTTGTTTATAAAATACATACTCGAACAAGGTTGTTATACCATAAATGAAAAAATATTTATTTTATTGTTTTTTAAATAAATGATATGTTTGTTAGATTTGGACCTTTTTGACTGATAAATCATAAAAAAGTCATTTTCTTTTATTAAGTGAATTATCAGTCATGTATGTATCTTTTTAGAACTTGTCTTGGTTTTGTCTCAAGGTTGCAAGTGTACGAATTGACTTGAAAATAATTTAGCCAATTTTAAAAACCTGATTCCGGCCTTGTACATATATAAACCACTACATATAAAATAATCCCTAGTTAGCCCATTTGAGCTTTTATTTCCTACCCTTAATATCCCTGAGCTTAGTACATTCTCTTGGAAAGTCTTTTTAAAGTTTTAACTTTTGTGAGGAATTTGAGAGTTTAATATTTGTGGTTAAATTGAGTTGAATGATGTTGGGTGCAGAGAGTTTTAAAAAAATCAAAGCCTATGCTTAAAGGTTATTCTTTTTTATATTTTCGTTAGTAAATAAAGAAGCAAATTCAAAAGTTTTAAGGAAATAATAATAAGTTAGTAGTGTTTTGTTTGGTTGAGAGCCTATTTCTAAAGAGTCTTGTTACACAAAAATTTTAGGTTCTTGAGATGATGTAAAGCATAAAAAGTTTCAAAAGTTTAATTGAGGGTAGTTCAGCTATTTTTGTGCGTTATTTCGCATTATAACCACTTTTATCCAAATATTCCATACCTAGCCAAAGAGCATGCATTACAACCTTAATAGACGTCATATTTGATTCTTGTCATTTCGTACACACCAAGCAGTGGAGAGAGAAATAATTTGCAATCTTATGTTAGAGTGCATGTAGTGACTTGATATCGAGCGTATACACGTTATAATCAAACACTTGCGAGATGAGCGAACACTTACTTGGTAAGGATCATTGATGTTTGAGAACAAGAATTAAAGGTATAAAAGGTATTTTCATCAAGTTCTTGATGTTGTGTTTATATTTTGAAAAATGACACTTCTGAAATAAAATACATTATCACCAATTTTACCATGTCTATACTTGATAAGTCGGAAAATGTGCATCGAATACTTGTTTATTATTGTACTTTTATGGGTTTAATTGTGTCACACTTTGATATTTTCCTACTTATTGGTTTATTTGGTTGAATTGCTCTCATGTGATGATTTGTGGTTAACTTGTAGTATTTTGGGACATTTTGCAGTTGGAGAACGAAATAAAGGACCGCTCATGCGGATCGTCATGGATAATGAGCGAACCAGGCTAGTATTGGGTCGCTCCCTACTAGCTCAGTTTTGAAGTGATTCGACCCAACTTGTTGAATAGGCCCAATATCATCAAGGGCTTCTTTGGGCTGCTTTATAGATTTTAGAAGGAGCCCTTACGTTGTTTATGAAAGGGCATGATATGAGATACCTTTTGGAGGGGATTTAATTTGAGAGAGCCAAGAAGCTTTTGGAGGCTGAAACTAGGACTCCTCATTCGCAAAGGAGGACATAATATATGTGAGAATTGAAGCAGCATTCTTGGGACATGAGAAAGGAAGGCCGCTTGAGAATTCAAAGGACAACATCATTCGTAAATTGTTGGGGCAAAAGAGGAGTTGCGTGCTTGTTATTATGAAGAGAAAGGGCAGTGCACTCTTGTCGCCAAGACTATATTTCTAACCCTTTTCTTTTAATTTTTATTATAAACTCATGATGATATTTAAATTTATGAACATCATATGTAACTAGTTTTATTTATTTCGGTGTCGAGTATGTTGAACCCTAATGACTTGATTATATTTTAATTAATTCCCTTGATGATGTTTTATTATTTTTATGGAGTTTATTTTTTTATTTTATTTATTTAATCATGATGTGTTTTTTCTTCTTTATAGCTTGATCACCTAGATTAGGTTTTACATGTATATCGCTGGAATTGAACCTTCAATCTGTAATTGTTGTCGTGTTTGATCATTTGTAGCGACTAATATTCGCACTATCAGGGATAACACAAACTAAGTTATATAAATCAAGCTTGTTAGTTTATTACTTAGATTAGTCTATCTTCCTAGTTCTAAAAGCTGTTATAACATTGAATTTAGAGAGATTATACTAGGTTGTCCAATAGGTTGATTTAATCGAAGAGCTTACTTTGATTAATTATTTGGTAAGGGAAAACTCGAATAACAGAGCTTATTTTTATTTATGGCTAGTAATTCAGAAAAAATAATAGGATTAGCTATCACAACTGATTAGATATAATCGAGTGAGGGTGTAGACGAGACCGTGAACCAGAGAATTTCTTTATATTAATTTTATTAATATTTTCTTTACTCCTTTTATTATTATTATTATTTTTTGCAATTAGTAGTAATATTTTAAACCACTGAAAATCCCCTTCTTTTGTTAGTTGGTTTTATTATTTTAATTAACATAAAATTATTACAATTTAATTCACACTATTAATGGGATCGACCCTTACTTACCACTACTACTAGTTATTGGAGGAAAATAAGGTAAAATATAAATACTAAATTTATCGCATCGCGACACGCGGTCAATATTTTTGTTTATTACTCTCTCTCTCTCTCTCTCTCTCTCTCTCTCTCTCTATATATATATATATATATATATATATATATATATATATATATATATATATAGTTATATTATTATTATATATAATTTTTTTGAGGACGAATAAACCCTTAAGTTTGGGGGAGTTGATAACCATGATTCTTAAGAATATTTTGACACTTATTTAATTATGTTTCAATTACTGATTGTATTTTATAATGTCTTTTAGCTTCATTTCATATTATTTGGACGTTATTACGTGTTTGATATGTTTTTGTTGTTTTTTAAGAATTTGGAGCTTATTGAGCTTAAGAATGATGATAATACAGATTTGGGCCAGAAATAAAGAAGGAAAGGGCCACAGCTAGTACCAACCATATATCAACAGGGCACAGAGACTCACTATCAACCCCGTTACCGATCGATAGTAGGGTAGGTAATGTTCATAAATTTCATAACAATGATTAGCAACCAGTGTAGCGTTCGGTGGCCGGACACTAGCGTGTCATGTTTTCATGGAAACTATTATCGACCTGACTAGCGGCCGATAGGGCGATTGATAACGGGTAAAAAGGCATTACAGAATGGCTCTAAATTAGGGTTAATTGCCAAGATTTGATCTTACAATATAAAAAGTGCCTAGAAGTTGTTCAAAAAGAAATGGGGGGATCAAGCAAGATCATGGATCATCATCTACCACAGTTTTGTTTAGATTGAGAGTTTGAGTGAATTTGAGAGTTAAATTGGAGAAAAAACACATGGAGCGTAGATATTAAAAGATCTACATGCTTCAAGGGTTTAATTTTCTTTTTCAATTTTTATTATGAATGTTAGATGTTCAATGAATTGCCTGTATGAAATCATGAACATGCCTAGCTAATTCTCCATTATTTTGGGTTTGGTATGAATAATGATTGTATAATATTTTGATAATTCCTTTGATTCAAGTATGATCCATTTATTTATTTTTGTGTATTTATTTTATTTGTTCATAAGTGCTTGGCAAAATTTGTGTTTCTAAAAGTTGCGATTGATTAACAACCTTTCAAGACTAATAGTTTGATAAATCATATTTTGAGAGATGCGTTTTATCAATAGACTTTCAGATACGAAACACTCTAATCAATATGACCAAGAGGTCTCCAATTAGTATTGTAGTTCTAAATATCATTAAAACCTTTTGAAGTTCTAAGTATGATTTAAAATGGACATATTATTTCATACTTAGATTCAAAGATTCAATCATTTTGAGAGAAGGATTAAACTATAATTGTGACTAGAATATAAGGGAATTGAATCAATTTACTTGATAGACTGAAGAGAATGAAAATTATGAAATCATTACGATTCCAAACCTCGGAATATTCTTTAACACTTGAATATCTCAACCTTTGCATATTTTGCTTTGATCTTGGTAAATCTCTTAGTTGATATTTTTATTTAGTCTATGTCCGTCGTTCATAACGACAATCCAAACTGTTTCTAATCAATTAGATAAAACTGTTTCTAATCAGTTAGATAAAACCACGTTATCTATATTATATTATTTATCAATATTAAACTGTTATATGATCCTTGTGGGATTAGACCTTCCTCCTTTTGTACTACATCTACACCGTATGCTTGTAGCTAGGTAGAGTATAATAATGGACAAGTTCTTATAACTCGACCAGTCCGTAGTTAAAATGGGGATCAGTCACAGCTACCAAAGATGAGTTGGATAGGTATTTAGAGGAATTAGATAAAATATACACCCATGATTTTGATATTATTCTTTGGTGGAAAGTTAATTCGGTTAGTTATCTAAATTTAAGTTGTGTTGCTAGGAACGCTTTAGCTATTCAATCATCAATTATTAATTCTGAATCAGCTTTCACCGAAGGTCATTTATTAGATCGCTTTAGAAGTTCCTTAACTCCTACCATAACTGAAGTCCTTATTTGCTACCAAAATTGTTTAAGAAGCTCTAAAGCATCTAACGAAATTGAAGAAAGATATGGAAAATTTGTAGATAGGTACAGTTTTTATAAATATGTTTAATATATTCATATTGTTTCTGTTAATAATCTCTGATTAATAACCTCTCTCTCTCTCTCTCTCTCCATGCAATTCAAAATCCTAAATTAAAAGAGAGTACCTTGCCAAGGACAGTTTTGAAATGTTGATTCATGACATTCTCTTCCTCTACCAGGCACAACAATATCCTTGCTATGTAATATATATGATACATTTTGTGACAAAAATTGTGTATTTTATTTATTATTATTTTTTAGACATGATTATGAAATTATAAAGTAATTGATCTAATTGTTGCTTGAGTAATGTCATGTTCAAGAAATGTGTTAATATGTTGCAAATTTGTACAAAATTATATTATTTGATTTTGCTTCTGTCCATTTCGTTTTTATGTGCGTAAATCTTGTACAGAGTTATGCAATTGATTATGATTATGATTTTCTTTTATTATTTGTTCTTGTGTATCGAGTGAAATTATATTATTGACTGTTCTAATGTTTGCTCTTACTCGAAGGTGGTATTTTATATTAATTTTGCATATGATTGGCGCTATATTAGAGGAAAAAATATTACCATTAAAACTTATTTAATAAGGTAGTCACATAATTTAAAGTAGATATTTGTGCTTCTCTATTTGTATTATTAGAGGTTGAAGGGTAAAGAATTGATGGTCTCATGGGTTTGGTTTGGGTACTTCTCTTTTTATTAATTTATTTGATTTTCTAAGGGTTTTGAGCATTCTGTGCGGTATGGCTTTGGAGCTTATGTAAAAAACTTGGACTTTTCTTCTTATCTTGATCTTAGAGGGTGTATTTCATTCACATTGATGGCTTGCATTTATTTATTTTAATTTTTTTTTGTGTATACATACATTATTAGTTGATTACAATATTCATCATTTGTGTTTGCTTAACCTGTTTTAACATGTTATTGTTTATTGTATAGCAATACTGGTAATCATGAAAATTATTTTCTATAAATTCTTGATCTTTCATGCTCGAAGTTACCTATTTTAACATGTTATCATTTATCATTTACTTTATGCTTGAAGGTGGTCGAACAATTAAGGGTTGAGGAAAGGGTGTTGAACTTGCTCTAATTTTGGTCAGTTTCATGAAGAATCTGACTTTAAGAATCTTTTTAAAAAACTGATATTATTCTAGGAACTAATGTACTAAATTAGATGCATTTTATGTAGTTTTATTATATTTTTGGCTATCTTGTAATCTGAGTTAAGGTTTGGGAATGTGTTGGTGGCATATGACAGTATTTTGGTTTAGAATCTTTAATTTGTTCATTGGTTGCATTTAATTTTAAGCAGGTTTATTTTTAAGAAATGAAAAATATAGATTTTTTCTTCTCTTTGTTTGGATTGAACTGTCCTATTAGACCAAAAATCTTTGTACCCAACCAAACTGATATTTGGTTCAATTTGGAATGAAGATTATCTTGTTTCGGTTCGATTCCGAAGCTCAAGTTTTGGAGATCTCCGATTTTAGTTATGTTCCAAAGATTCCCAAATATTCGAACTGGTCTGAACCATTCTCAACCTTAATATATATATATACACACACTTATATCTTTTTCAAAACCAAAAAATAAGCTAAGTAGTAAACATGGAAGATATATACATACAACAATAATCCGTGATCTATGATCAATATATATGACGCCAGGCTTTCAGTGTCTGCGTATAGAATGTTTCAACCATTTTGGCCTCTCGACCCTTCTCCTGAGTTTGTATTCAATTATTTAAATAATTTATAATTAAATATAATAAAATAATTAACTAATTACTATTCCAGTTACAAACATAAATATAAATTTATTAAGCACATGCATGCCCAATCAAAGACTGAGACCCGCCAATATGCTTCGATATCCCAGTATCAAAGCTATCGTGCTTGCTCAACCCATTCACGTTGCACTACTTGGACTTAAGAACTGTGTTGGGTTTCACCCACTTTGTTCGATAGTTCCTCTAGATGTTTTCATCTACTCGATCCAGCTTATTCCCATTCGTTTCCCATTTCTGCTTGTACTTGTTGGTGGCTACTATAATTATACGTCATGTCCTGGTCAAATGCCTCCTTCACCACTTGATCCGTATATAGATTCGGGTTCCAATAACACCATTTCAACAAAACAAACAATATAATATTAAAAAAAAACTATTCTATAATCAAACATATATTGATTGTTACAAATAAAAATATTAGTTAATTACCTGGAACTCGGGCCACCACAACAGACGATGCGAATCATGGATCATCTTGTATTACTCCTCGTCGCGGTGCATACGCATCTCGTTTGTTCTAAGATTGTTGGTTTCGAATACTAGATGCTCGTTTGTTCTAAAACTCAAAAATCAAATACTCAACCAATAATTTCTTACACCTAATCTCTATCATATATTGTCCTATTAACACATATAATTATATACTAGTAAATATAATATTATACGCAACCATATTCACTTTGCACACATGGTTTAACATCAAATACAATGTAATAATAAATTATCATCATTTACAGTAAAAAGTAAAGGATTATGAATCCTGTAACAAATAAAGAATTTTTTATATTTACAAAATTCTGAATACCCCAAGATTTTGAATACCATGATCCAAGATTCCAACGAATGTTAGTCCATATAATCTCTCAGAAAACCTAAGAAACATTATACATATCACAATGCAACTTACAAAAAAAAAACATGGTTAGTAATTAGTATCAATGACATATAAAGAATTAATCATTATTATAAAGTTACTTACGTTCCGGCAAGGACATGGACCTCGTGCCTCAACATACCCGGTAGCAGACTATTAGCTGATGCACCTCTAGACATACCAGCATTAAAATGGGTGGCCGGAACAGTCTTAGATGGAGTCTCTTCTCCTAAATGCAGAATCATATTGCCATCCTCCATGTTATGGTGTGACAAAGACACTGAGACCAGATATCCTATACTACGTCCTAAAGGTGATGATCGATGGGAACCACGTCCACCACTTGCACCCCTAGTCATCTAAGAAATAATACAGCATGAGCACTTACATAATTCATATCAATTAAAAAATATATATGAACATACATATATGTAATATAAACAATTGCATATTATGGATGAATTCATATCGATTAAAAAAGTATATATATTAACATACATATATGTAATATAAATAATTATAAATGATGGATCATTTTATACTTCTTACCAAAGACAACACTTTCAATATATACACTATCATCAAGCACATCTTCATATGTATCTTGATCAGTTAGTAACTCATCTTCCATCTCATCCCCCCCTTATAAACAAGCTCATCTGGATCAATATCAATTGGTTCATATAATTGGAAATCAACATCCTTCAGTTGCATTGAATCGTGTGCATCTATAACATCATCTTGAAATGATTGATCAGAAAGAGGCTTGATAAACTCTAAAACTGTGTGTATCTAAATAACAAATTACATAATTATTTTTAACCCTAAATCAGAATTAAACTCTAATTGAACCTTAAACCCTATATCCAAAATTGAAATCTATACCCTAATTAAATATTAAACCCTGAACTCTAATTCAAATTGATCCCTAAGCCACAATTTAAAATAAAACCCCAATTTCACCATAGTTCTTAATCCAAAATTAAATCCAGATTAAACTCTAAATCCTAATTTTATATTAAATCCAAATTAATCTCAAATTAAACCCTAAACCCTAATTAAAAATTAATCATAATTATATTTCTAAATCCCCACACTACATTTCACAAATTCAATTCAAAATAAATAATCACAATTACAAGTATTCATCCATTTTCAATTCAAATCAAAATCAAAATTACACAGGAAAAAAAAAAGAACGACGACTTACATTCGAATCTTGTCGACACTAGTGGAGCTCGGCAGAAAAAAAATGCAACGACAATGGCATTGACAAGAAAAAACCAACAACAAAAGTAACGCGATGACAAAAAATTGCGGCAACATCAACGGGTGGCGAGCAACAACAATCTTCTTCTCCCCTCTATTTCTCTTTCTTCCTCAACTCTATTTTTTTGGGTGGGTGGAGGGTGGATTTCTTTTCTATTTGAAAATGGAGGAGGGTGGGGGGTCGTGCACCGGTCTCTTATTATGGTTATTACTGATGATTCGATCAATAATCCTAAACGCAACATTTTATTTATTATAGTTACCGACGAATTTAAATTATGCAAGTATATTTAATTGGATTTTTTTAATTATAGAACTACCAACAAATTAAATTTTGTTGGTATTACTTATTGGATTTTATATTTTGTTTTTGCTTTATGATACAATTCCCCCAGTAATGTTGATTGTTTACAACAAGCACCAATGAAATTCCTCAGTTAAAAAATCCATCAGTAGTCTGTCGGTAATTCCATGGGTAATTATGGCACTAAGGATTGATACCACATTAATCACAGATTAACGATCGAATTATTACTAAGGGACACATCTATCAGTAAATCCATCAGTTATCTCTCTTGGGGCCAATCACTCGACATCTCTCGGTAAATTCGTCAGTAATTGCAAAAGGAATATGCCAATTGATAATAATCATTGTATTTCAATGTTTTTTAATAGTGTTTTGTCTTTCGACCTCAATCAAAGGTTGGCCAAATTAATTAATTGACAGTAAGATCATTCTAATTAAATGTGAGCCAATTGATTTAGCGCATAAATATGCTTGGGCAATCACATCAATTTATATTAACCCCCAAACTAAAACTAATACACACGCACACAACCAAGAATATTAATAAAATTGCAAGAAAATAAATGAAAAACATTCAAGAACACCAAATCTCATCATCAAAGTCCCAACACAAGTACAAAATAGCCCTGAAAGCAAAACAAAGCAATTAAACAAGCAAAATCGAGGTGTCGAGCATGGCCTGCAAGGTCTCATGTTGACCAGTTATGTGAGCGATAAAGGAGGTTCGAGCTACTCGCTGGGACTATCGAGGAGCATGCTGCTATTGAGTGGGTAGTGCGATGAGTCAACAAGGATGAGCATGACTCGCGTAGTGCACGTGTGGGCACGAGTCGGCAAAGCTAAGCATGCTTTGTGATATATATATATACACAATGATATAAATATCAAGTCAATAGGACATCGGATTAGAGAGTTATGTCTAAAATACCAAAACTGCTACATCGAGTCGACGTGCGTTAACTGAGCCAGTGCCGACACTAACCGGCATGTTGGCTGATGGCTTACAAGAACGACTTGCCATTTTGGCCCGATATCATATTGGTCTGAATTTTGCGTTGTATGCTCGTCAGCATGTTTTGTGAAAATCATCAAACTTGACTTAATTTCTGATTTAGATTTTGTGGGTATGGTTGTTTTGGGTTTTGGTCTTTTGAAATTAAAGTCACTACCTAAAGAATACAAAACCAAATGTGGTCAATTCAATACTTGATTTCTGGTATGGAGACTTGAAGGAGAAAGTGATAACTACATCAATAATTTATTGTTAGCCCGACTTAGGGCCTGCCTAGTCAAACATATTGTAGGAGTTAATAACTTAGTGACCTTTACTAAGCTCATTTATATAGTTTGGTATAAAGTATAACCAGCTTCTGATAAGTGATTAGGCGTAGAAATTTTTTGTTGCGAAAAAGTTACAAATTATAACTTTTTTATGACAAACCCCTACCTGATTTCCCTACCGCTCAGGGCCCCCAAATATTCCATGCCCTAAAATTTATTGAATCACATATTATATAGATTTTGTATTTTATTTATTTATTAATTAGTAAATAATCAACTGATATAATTACTTTTCCACATATTAGTTTTACTGTACTCCATCACACAGCCATGATCATAGATTCTGTTTTCCAGAGTTCAGTTCCAAGTTCAGGGCGTACTTTAAGAAAGCAACATCAAACGATAATCATTTGAATCAGCTTTATAATAGTTTAATCATCTTGGTTTTCTCCTTTTGTTTTCTTTCTTTTTATTGATATTTTTTGGTGTTTAATTATTAATTTGTTCATTAGTTTTTGTTTTTATTTTCTCTGAATTAATTCATCACTGAATTCTCTTTTATTTATGTTATTGATTTATTGTTATTTTATTTTATTTTTTAATTTTTTAGAGTTTGCGTTGATAATTATATTACCGCAAGATAAATGAATCTGGTTGCACCAAAAATGACTTTTTTAATCATAAAATAAAAAGATTGATAAATTAACTATATTGAATGACCTTATTTTTATCATTTACCCATGCCTCTAAGATGTGAGGGTCAGCCTACTAGCAACTATATCAATATAGTAATTTAAAATTAAATATTATCTACCAACCTTTAGCGATCAACTATAAGCTAAATTAAGCAGCTCTTATTTACTTATCACTGATTTATTGTTGCGGTGACCGGACAATATTTGGTGGATTCAGAAACAAATAGTAAGGGGCCTATTTGGACTAACATTTATTGGTATTTTGAATCATAATATTCATGATTTTGAGTTATTCAGAGTTCCAATGAATAGTAAAAGTTCTTGTTTGTTATAAGATTCAAAAATTTTTACTTTTTACTGTGGATTTCAAATCATGTATGAAAAGTGGATGATAATGTATTATTATATTGTATTTTATGTCAAATAATGTTTGAAAAGTGAATGACGTTGTATTATAATATTGTATTTAAGAGTATTTAATTATATGTAGAGTATTTAATTATATGTATTAATAAGACATAGATTAGGTGTAAGAAATTGTTGGTTGAGTATTTGATTTTTAAGTTTTAGAACAAACGAGTAACCTATATTCGGAATAGGGGTGAGCATTCGGACAGTTCGGCTGAAAACCAAACCGAACAAAAAAAATCGAAATCGAGTTTTGCATAAATTTAAAACCAAACTGAAATTAGATCTAAAACCAAATTAACCAAACCGAAAAAATCGAAAACTAAAATATTTATAAAATTGCAAAGCGAGCTACCGAAAATATACTTAAAAGAATTAGCCGAACCAAATTAATAAAAATAATAATAAGTAATATAAAGTTTATTATTTATTATTTTTTAATTATATTTCGGTTAAAACCGAATCGAAATAAACAATTTTTTAGAATTCTCAAATCGAAAACCGAACTGAATTTACATAAAACCAAAGCGAACCAAAAATTTCGGTTCGATTTGATCAATTTTTTCAATTTTTCGATTTTTTTGTTCATCCTTAATTCTGAATACGATCCCCATGTCAAACAGGGCCTAGAGACTAGAAAATCCCAATAACAATTCTTTGATTCTGTGAATGTTGGGCCGGGTAGCAGTTTAATATTGGTGGATACGGCCCTAGGCTTCCGTTTCTTGGGTCTTTGGGCCACGAGATTCCATTTTTGCCTTTCAGCTTGTTGGGAACTAAGATTGGCTCCAGCCCTAAACAATTTATCATCTAATCGTAACTTCATTTTACTCGTAGCTAACATGTAATTATCATTATTATCTTCTTATGGAGATGGGGTTTGAACCCCTGCCATCTTTGTGAAAGGGAAACAACATGCCACTCGCCACAACCATGTTTATTATAAAGGTCTCATATAAAATAACTTTGTTTCTGTTTCGCCCTCAAAATTACGCCAATAGCACTTGATCTTTTCCCTGAGAATATTCTGACCTGCTCAAACAAAGACACGTTAGAAAGAACCACCAGGGTTTTTCGGTGGAAACCTATCCGATACTTAAGTCAATTAAGCGTTTTAGATCGAAATAAGCGAAATTAGGAGAAAAATGCTTAGAATGTCATACCTCTCTCAGCCTTGGGGCTGAGATATTCATAGTTTTCACCAAGTGGGGCCTTTCCGAGATATCGGAAATAGAAACCCGCGAATCTCGGGCAGTTACTCAAGACGACCTGGCCTGAAAGCCTCCTTCTAGAGAACATATAAGTTTGTCACTAAGTTCTCCCAATTCTTGACCTGATCTCTTGAAACCTTATTCAAGGCTTCGGATGAGGTCAGGACAGTCTTTATAAGGTTATAGGCTCATCTTCTACTTCATTTTTCCTCTTTCTAAGGTCATTAGTTCAGCTCATCCCAACCAAGTCTGTCCAAGCTCGTCCAAGCTATTTAACAGCCTATTATCAGATCAGGTCGCACCAATCAGTACACCCCAAATGGTTGGGTATGATGCTGACCTACTTTATGTTCCAATCATGTCGGTTGGGATCTACACGTCTCTTCAGATATCCCACTCTGACACGCATTAATTGCACAGATCCCATAAAATCCTCTCTCAGAATAAGTCGTGACTTTTGAGGAAGGGCTACGACGCCTCATATTCCACCTCAGTAGTTACAACCCATAATGTGTCCTTTCGGGTACCGTGCCCTGATACGTCTTAAATTCACAAATCCCGCCAAATCTCATTTTTTTCCTAAAAACTCGTTTTCAAACTCATCCCCTTCCTTATTTTCACAATTCTACCTCGTTTCCTTTAGTGCTTATCCTTCTTCTTCAATAATTTCAAGATTTCTTCTCCCCTAATCAAGGTTTTTGTTCTCTTAAGAACCATGTATTTTTACGTTTCCCTGTAACTTTCAATTATGTCTGCTTATACTTCTTCGGCTTCCTCTTCTTCCCTCAGCCTGTCATCTTTCTCCACATCTTCGGTGGCTGCTCCCGGCGACCACCGACCTCCTCCCCCCTGGCGATGGTCATGACAACATCGTGTCCACCGTTAGCGATCACACTCTTCGAGAGATACGGTCTAAATTCCCCATCTCTGATGATTTTTCTTCACAAACCCAGCCTCCGGTGAGCGGGCTTCCCAGCCTCCCCCGGACCATTTGATTTTTTTTATTGATCAATTTCAGGTCAGGTTGAGCCTCCCCGTTCACCCCTTTGTCTTGGCAGTATCTCGGCTGTATCGGATCCCGGTACACCAATTCGTACCCAATGCATTTAGAATCATGATAGGGTTCCACCTGGCGGCCCAATTTTCTGGGATTGTGCCTACCACCCAGTTTTTTTCTCCTTATTTCAGGCCAAAGATTCATCTTCTGGCTTCTTCTATCTTGTCGCCCAGGCTGACGTCCAATTCTTTACCGGCAAGCCCTCCTCAAATAAAGCCTATAGGAAGAAATTTTACTTCATTCGATGCTCAGGCGATTAGGGCTTTTCCCCTTTGACCATTAACACACTCAAAACTCAATCCCAATTATCCAGAGGAGATCGACCCCCTTTATCTAGAAAAAACCATCCATACCCTAAATTAACACGTTTTTCACCTGACCAAGCTCCTCACGCCCAAAATCCTAGATTTCTTCAACTCCCAACAAGGGAACGGCCCTCTGCCCTCTAATATCGGTATACTCGCGGAGCTAAAACAGCTCCACCTCTTTCTTAGATGTTTACCAGATCTAGAAATTCCTCATCATTTTATTTTATTTTTATTTTTATTTATTTCGATGGTTATTCCTTCTTGTAGCCATGATGATGAAGAAGAAGATGACAACGCTTCTCCAGGGAGCTACTTCTAATATCGGGAAGAGCCCCCTTGGTGAATTGTCCAGAGCTGCTACCTCCGAGGAGCCCACGCCCCCAGCGAGACCAGAGGTGGCGATCGAGCCTCAAGCGACTACCAGGACGAAGAGAGCTGCTCAACCAGAAAGGGCGGACGCTCGGGCAGTTGACCTGTCCTCCCATTCTTATTCTGAAGAGGAGCAAGCGTTGGCTGCCCGAAAGCAGGCTCGTTCTGGTAAGGGGGAAGTCCCCACAGGGTCTAGGATAGTTACCCCCAACCAGAGATTCTTCATTGGCTCATCCGTCATGGACTGCTCGGGAGACGTAGCAGCCCACTTTGTCAAAGGATACTGCCCTTCCGCTGAACGGCGAGTCCTGGACAGACGCTGAGCTAATCGAGTCCTACTGTCTTGATGAGGCCAGGGTTAGTTCCTAACTTGTTCCACTTCCATTCCTCTTCAAGCATCATCTCACTCTCTGCTCTTTCCCTTTCTTCTCCCCTCTTTTCTTTATTAGGCTTCGGTGAAGAGGGCTGTTTTGATAGCCCGAGATGAAGGCTCCATGATGAACACAAATCTGGATAAGGAGCACGCAGCCCTGAAGGAGAGGGAGCAGAGGTTGATGACTCGCCTGAAGGAGAGAAATTCCGAACTAAAAGCAGCCCAAACAGAGCTGAAGGCGGCTCAGACTGAGCTGAGGGTGGTCCAGGCCGAGCTGAAACAGTCCCAAGATATAGTGGGACGAGCCCGAGCAGAAGCGTCCATCCAGATGGAGCTGGGCAAGGAGCTGGCCATGGAGGCTCGGGCTAAGGGTCAGGCTGAGGGCGAGGCCAAGGGACAAGACTACTTCCTTAACTTGGAGGAAAGGCAAAGGCTCCTCTAAGTGACCAAGGAGACTACTCGGAAAGCTTTCCTTGGTTCCGTGGAGCTATACGATATCCTCCTTCCGGAAGCCCAGGTCTACTACCACCTTGGCTTGGACTCCCAGGAAAAGTGGTCTGCCGAGAACCCTACCGCTCTTTTCAATCGCCTCACCCCTTTGAAGAATCCTCCAGAACCCACAAGCTTCACATATATTACAGAGGATGACCGACTCCACCATCTCGGGGCTCAGGAAATCGTTCCCCACGTTCATCAGACCTTCCTTAACCCTCTTTCCCCCCCCCCTGAACAGTCAATGACCTTGGCCTTACCAGCGACTGTGTCCTCTCCTACCTTTGCCAACTTAGAAGAGCTTCAAGGCGATACCCAATTTGAGCGATAATTCAGAGAGGTCGCAAGGGTGACCGAACAAGTTGGGGGAGAGCTGAACACTGAAGATTATGGAGCTTAGGGCTCTCCTTTACAAGACTATTATTTGCTTTTATTAATTTACAGCATGTATCTTTAAAAAATGATTTGTCTTTATCCTTGTTTTGTCTGTTTGTATATAAGGTTTCCAGGAATTCAGGAAACCCTAGTACCCTCTGTACTTTTCTTATCTATAAAATTTATTTTCTCTTCTGCATATTTTCATTATGGCTTCATATTCTCTCTCCGAAGAAATTGATAATTTGAAAAAGAAAAACCTTGCTTTATTTAATGAAAAGTTTCATCTTTCTGAAGAGAACGCCCAACTTCGTGAAAAATATTCCCAACTGCGCAAACTTCTGGAGAGAAAAAGGCAAAAGAAGTTCCATTACAAGCGTGAGTGGGCGGAGCTCCGCAAGATCAACTGTCAACTCTAGGAGGAAAAGGCTGACCTGCTTGAGTCAGTATGCCGACTGACCACCACCGCCGGCGAGGATCACTCTGCCACTGAACGAGCAGGCAGGTATCGTCAACGTCTTCACGAAACTAAGCACGAGCTGTGGCGCATTCGCCGGGTTTAAGCTTCTGATAGGAGGGCTTCTTCATTTCATCCATGATGTATACATGACTTGGCATGGTGTATTTCTGCAATTTTCACAAGCATTTTCCTTTTCATATGTAGTTGTAGTCAAATCTATTGAGTTAATGAAATTCTACTATGCTTTCGAACATTTTTTTCTTGACTGCTCTTGTAATACGCATTTCTCTTGGCCAAACCAGGCTCGAATGTTCTTCTCTTGATATCTTGTTTTGATGTTCTTAGGGTGTGACCTGTAAAGGCTCACGTACTTTATTGATGATCAGGCTACGTTTGGTCTCATGCCCTTAATTGACAATCAGGTCGGGTCAAGGGTGTTTATCCCTTATCCAATCCGGCTTTAGCAATTTCCATTTAGGCCGGGTTTTCGGGGCATCCGCCCTTAGCCAATATGGGCTAGAAAATTTCTCTGATAGTCAGGTCAGGAATTTTGGGGCATATATCCTTAGTTAATCTGAACTAAACATTTTTCTGACAATCAGGTCAGGAATTCTGGGGCATCCGACCTTAGCCAATCAGGGCAAAAAAATTTCTCTGACAATCAGGTCAGGAATTTTGGGGCATTCGCCCTTAGCCAATCAGGGCTAAAAAATCTCTCTGACAATTAGGTCAGGAATTTTGGGGCATCCATCCTTAGCCAATCAGGGCTAAAAAATTTCTCTGACAAACAGGCCAGTTTGCAATAAAACATGGATAAATCCAAATCACCATTTTATATAAATAAGTTTCATCCATTAATCTTACACATAATACTTTTGTAGGTTCGTTACATTCCTTGCTCGGGGTACTATGACTCCATCCGTCTGTTCCAATTCATAAGCCCCTCCTGCAAGGACTTTTGCGACCTTATATGGTTCTTGCCAAGTGGCATCTAGCTTCCCCTTGGTCTTCCCCAAGCCATCTCTGCGCAAAACCAGGTCTCCTATCTGGAAATGCCTCTTCACTACTGATTTATTATAGGTCGCCTTGATTCGTCCCCTCATGTGCTCCATCCTGACCGCAGCTTTTCCTCTTTTTTCTTTAATCAAATCCAGCGCGTCCTGCACCACCAACTCATTATGGTTTACATCAAAGCTCTGTGTTCGGTGGGTCTCCATGCTTATTTCCGCGGGAATTACGGCATCCATGCCATATACTAGGCTAAATGAGTTTCTCCAGTGCTTTCCTTGGGGTTTGTTCGATAAGCCCATAGAATCGAACTGAGCTTCTATACCCATTTGCCTTCTGACCTTTCTAAATGTGCCTTATACCCCCTGCACCAGGATTCAATTGGTAGCCTCATCTTGGCCATTTGCCTGAGGGTGGTAGACAGATGTGAAATGTTGGTCTATCTTCATCTTGGTGCACCAGACTCGAATCCGAGCTCCCATGAACTGCGTGGCATTATCTGACACTAAGATACTTGGGAATCCAAACCGACATACTATATTATTTCATAAGAAACTCATTACCGCCTCCTCCATAATCTTCACTAAGGCTTCAGCCTCCACCCACTTGCTGAAATAATCAATGGCCACGATCAGGAACTTCTTCTAATGTGAGGCTGTGGGGAAATGTCCAACCAGATCCATCCCCCACTTAGCAAAGGGGAAGGGAGAGCTCATTTTCATGAACTCTTCTGCAGGCCGATGCACTAGGGGTGAGTTCCTCTGGCACTTGTCACATCTCTTAACAAAGTCCTCTGCCTCTTTTCTTAACTATGGCCAAAAATAGCCAGCTCTCATAATCTTGCTTGATAGGGTTCTAGCACCTATGTAGTTGCCACAACACCCTTCGTGGATTCCTTTGAGAATAAGGGCACCCTCCTTCTTGCTTAAGCACCGCAAAAGAGGTTTCCCAAACCTTCTTTTGAATAGTTCTCCCTTTGTCAGGCAAAAATGAGATGACCTGATTTTTACTTTCACTGCCTCTTTCCTATTATCAGATAGCTCTCCCTTCTCCAGATATGCCATAATAGGGGAGCGAAAGTCCTTTTCTTCTTCTAGTGTGTATCTACTCTTCTCCAAATTCTCGATGTGACATTAATAAGGTGATTACCCTTTCTTGGCAATCCGTTGCCGACCTGGCTACCTTAGTGATTCAAGCCTTTGTGTTGCCTACTTATAAATCTTTGTCAGTAATTCAATAGCTTGCCCGCAAGAGAATGGGGTCGCGTGTATGATGGCAAAGTTGACTCGAGTCGTCTCTCGAGGAACATACAATCGGAATCTCAAACAGTTTGTTCAATTGCAAGTAACTTATACAAATTGGGGTGGGTGGGGTGGGTTGATTGTTTTGATTACTTAAAGAATTAAAACGCATGAATATTAATTAAAACTATGTAGTCCAATTTAGCAACTAGAACATGTAAATTCGAGAATTAATCTAAGTACTCAAGCATGATCAACTAGAATAATCGAAAATCAATCATCTAAAGTACAAGATAAACGGAATGAATTATCTAGCATGAACAATAACCAAGCATCAATTAAACTAAGATTACGAATCCGAATAACAGTAGTTTCTAGGGTTTGAAGCATAAAATAATTCAAGAAAGATAATTGGAAAGCGACTACTTAATTGCATAAATTAAACTACGAAAGCAAATAAAGAGTTTAGAATACTTATTTAAACTAAGAATTGCAGTAAAATCTCCAGCTAATCCGGAGAGGCTGCGCGAATCTTGGCCGAGAATCGAATCATGAACTAACGGGTTGTACTTAAAAATTGTGACTCTTGATTCTTTGAACTTGATCCTCGACGTTGATATGAATCGTGGTGTATCCTGTATGTTTTGGACGGACTTAGAGAAGGGCTTTTATAGTTTTCCCTTGGCTTGGAACATAAGAAACCCTAAAACTCGTAACTAGGCTGTCACGTCGACGTCGCATCGACCGACGCGAGCTGGGGCTCGGCGTCGACGTGTATGGTGCGCTCGCATCGACAGTACATGGGCGTCGACCGACGCGGTCATGAATCAACACTTCAGAGAGTTACGTCGACTTTTGTGTCGACGGACGCACCTTGGATCGACGCTTTAGAGAGTTACGTCGTGTTGGCATCGACTTAGCGTCGACCGACGTGGGCAGAGTCGCATCGACGGAGCGTCGACGCCTGCGTCAATCGACACAGCTTGCTGCACGTCTTGTTCTCTCAATCTTTCTGCTACTCCTTCACCGGAAAGCTCGTTCTCGATTCTCGAACATCAAAATTCATCCATTTATGCATCGAAATCTTTCGGTTACTTAGCTGTAAGGTGAAAAACAATGAATAATCACCTATTCTTACTTATTACGATCAAAATACTGTAAAATAAGCTGGAAATATAAAAATACAGGATTACGCTTAAACTATCCAACTTATACCAAAAAAAAAAAATAGAAAAACGACCGAAAAGCTAATAAAAAACAAGGACAAATATGTTCTAATCAACTATCCCACGCTTATTGGTTTGTTCGTCCTCGAACGAACGATAGATTCAAAGTATAGCAAGAATGAAAATCAGTCCAAGTAATGAGTCGTGCGATGCTACATAGATAATTTTTAAAATATAGATAAATGAGACGCAACCTCAAACACTCTGCCCTTATTACATTGTCGCTCCAAAAATCAAATTCATGCATCCTCACAAGGATAATATATAGGGTGTACGCTCAAAGCACTCAAGTATTTTCTGCATGGGACGTGTATACGCTCAAATCATACCAATACATGCGCAATAAACAAGCACCGAAAATCAAAAACTTCTCCATCGCATTTAAGTGCGTAACCAACAAAGAATCGGAAAAGGTCTTTTCGGGTTGTAATGTGAGACTCTTTGGACGGGTATGGAATATAAGTCGTGTGGCTAACTCATGATCTAACGTGATCAATAACTCACTCAACCTAATCTAATCATGAAGCAAATTTGCTTCATCTCGTTCAAAAATAAAAACCTCACCAACACTCATAGCGTAGCCTTTAAGCATAGGCTATTTCTCAACTCGCAACTCTAAACCGACTTCTCAAACACAATTGAAGCTTATTACATGCTTCCTTATTACAACTCGAACCTTTGCCTTTTAAGCATTAGGCTTCATAAGAACTCGAGCCTTTATAAAGCGCATTGGCAACACGATAAACCAAGATTCACCATCCCTTTTTTTTCTCTTTTTTTTTATTTGATCCCCTTTTTATTCTTTTTTATGGGTTCATTCATATAAAATATTTTTCTCTTTTTTTTAATATTTTCGGATGGTGATCTTTTTATTACAAAAATTCATAAATTCCTATAAAATTCCAAAACACTAATAACCAGTAAAAATTAACGAACTCCTACCCCACGCTTTTAATGGGTTTTAGGGGTTGATTCAAGAACACTCATGGCTATAGGCATGGATTGTTTGGCTATGATAGGCTCATTCGGAATTTATAGTGGCTAAAAATATATGGATATGGCCGGAATAGGGTTTTATTTGTTCCATAATGTCATTTTCGAAGTCAACTACACACAGCGATTTCAAAGAAATCTCAAATCAAAACTCATTCAAGTACATGTAATGATGATAAACACTCAGGCTATTCACAGGCTTCGTTGTATGAAAAAGCTTTGAATTGACGCTACTTTTAAGGTTTTGCGAAATTAATTGCGTCCAAGTACCATTTTACAATATATAAATAATAGTTTTGAAAAATTTTATGCACTTATACATGCTCAAAAGACAAGAACATCAAATCATACATAGCTAACTTTGACAGGCATGCTATACAAACACAATTAAGCGCAGAAATAGCAATCAATCATACGTAAATTTTCAATTTGCACACAATTTTCAATCATACTTCAATCATACTCCACCATCCCCCCTCTAAAAACTCGGCAATCCCCTGATTGCCATAAATATATAAATCAAAGAGGATAGAAGTAGGAAAAGTGTCCCTGAAATTCGATGGTCAAATTTCCCCAATTGAAGTCGTGCAATTTCCAGTATCCAGCATCTTGTGATTGATTTGTCCTTGAAACAAAACATCTGAAATACAACAAATAACAAATAAACGAAAAAGAAAAATAAAAGTAAATAACGTTCATCAGCAATAATAAAACTCAGTAAATCGCTGCTACGGACCCTCAGCAAATGGTGGAGCAAGAGCCATTGTCCATCTAACGAATCAGGGATGACCGTTGGTTGGTGCCAGACTGCGTCGACCGACGCGCACCATCGATGCCGCCGATGGCCGTCGACCACCGTGTGCTTCCTGCCCAACGTCGACGCCGAGAGCAGGTGGTATCTACCGATGCGCACGTCGGTGTCACTCTGTTTTCATACTGCTAACCTCACCACTAAATAATCGTTAACCATGGATAAACTTCACAACTCACGAGAAAAATAAAAAACGTCCATGGTACAAAGAATTACGTAAAAACAAGGGCGTGCAAAAAATAAAATTTTTATTAATGCTGATTCGAAATACTTAAAAAATGGAATAAAATTGAAACTGCTATAAAATAAACAGGATAGTGTAGGAGGACAATCCTATGACTCGATAATGGAAAAACTTAAATAAATAGCTAGTGGCAAGTTCTACGAATCTAAGGGGATTCCTTGCGCAAGTTCTCTAGTGCGGAAATCTTCTTGTTAGCTTCATCCAATTAATGTTTCCAGTATTTAATGTTCCATTCGTTTGTTGTGTTCCTCTCTTTTAGATCTTTGATTTGGGCCTCCAACTCCTCAATTCGGCGTAAGAGCACGAATTTCTCCTCTTGGATGTCGTAATGCTCTCGTATGAGGGTAAACCCATCTAGCACCAAGTCATTTACTTTGGCTTCTTTCTCTTCGAGGCGCTTGTCCTTAAGCGCGATCTCACTTGCAAACTCAGTTTCACCCCACAACATATCATTGTTTTGCTTGGATAGTTTTGCAATTGTCTCTCTAGCCAAGAGAAGTTCGTCGTGAAGCTCGTCTATGGTCATGTCACGCTCCTCGGAATACTCCTTGATTTCCTTGAGATCACGCTCAATTCCCCTCAATTCTCTGATGGTGCTCCTTAGTTGGAGATTCATGTCCCTCAACCCTTCATTTATTTCTTCCGCTTTCCTCAGTTGATCCTCCAAAGCATCGATTTGGAGGGTGTAATGGACCTCGCCCATACGACAATCACCAACCCTCGCCTTCATCTTATCGACCTTAACTTCCAGCTGGTCCAATTCCTCTTTATGCTCCTTCCTCAACATCCACCTATTTTTATTGTTGTTGGTTTCTTGTGGAATTGGCCTCATGGTGTTGAAAGTCTTGGAGAATTAAATTATAATTGGTATTGGGAGGCTTAGAACACAAGAGAATAATGAAATAAGGAGTGTAGAGGGGTTGGTTTATATAGGAATCAAAAGCTCTTGAAAATAGTAGTCCTAGATTTACCCAAATTATAAATAAGGGAAGAGATATTAAGTTTCCTAATTTATTTAGAACTCTCTTAAGGTAATAGATCTTGACCCCAAAACCAGCCGAATTTCGTGCAAAATATTCCCATAAATTCACTTACCTATTGGGAATAAAACTCCCAAAAATTGCAGCCCAGAATTTCCAAATCTCGCGCAGCCGGTCGACACACGCGCTCAGGCAGTGTCGACGCTGGCATCGATCGACGCGACTGACGCGTTGGCCACCAAAATGGATTTTTTGCATTCCGTTCGGTGAATTGATCTCTCCTTGACAACCTAAATCCTGTTTCATAAGCATAAAACACACGAAAATAGAAAAAGAGAGAAATAACTAAAAATAAAACTAAAGGTTAGAAAATAAAATAGCTTGAGTTGCCTGCAAAGAAGCGCATCTTTTAACTTCGCTTGCTCGACGTAAGTTTTTGCAGTTAATTTGCAATTGGAGGGGGGTCCACTATCTTCAATATCTCGCGGTCTTGACTCGTTGCCTCTCCGTCACGGTATAATTTAACTCGGTGCCCGTTAACTTGAAATGTTACGTCTCGTTTTTTGTCGTAAAGGGTGACCGCTCTGAACTCGTTGATTTCTTTAATCACAAATGGTCCACTCCATCATGACTTTAGTTTTTTGGAAAAAGTTTCAATCTCGAGTTTCCGATCGTGGTGGGTTTTCGTCATCTTCTTTTGCCTCCATGCGTCATCATAGGACTCGTTTCTTATTTTTTCAAGCTCAGTCAACTCCAACTTCCTATACTCGCCCGCCTCATCATAGTTCATGTTTAACTTGCGAATGGCCCAACTAGCTCGGTGCTCCATCTCAACGGGCAAATGACACGCCTTCCCATAGATGAGTAAAAAAGGACTCATACCAAGCACTCTCTTATAGGTTGTTCGATGGGCCCACAGTGCGTCAACAAGTTTAACTGCACAATCCTTCCGACTTGGTCCAATTGTCTTCTCGAGAATAGCTTTTAGCTGACGATTGCTTGTTTCGACTTGTCCAGATGTTTGAGGGTGGTAGGGTGTAGCTACCTTGTGTCGGACCCCATATTTCATCATCAGCCTCGCAAATGCTCAGTTGCAAAAATGGATTCCTCCATCACTTATAATTGATTTCGGCACTCCGAATCTACTAAAAATATTTTCTTGGAGGAATTTAAGAACGACGTTTGCATTAGCTCTTTGAGCGGGGATCGCTTCCACCTATTTGGATACATAGTCGATGCCGACCAAAATATACTCGAAATCTCCACTTTTAGGAAAGGGTCCCATAAAATCTATCCCCCATACATAAGGTACTTGCGGCATCTCGTCTCGCTTTCCTATGTTGCCGGTTCGTTGGCAGTTGTCGCACGTTTTGCAATACTCGAATGCATCGGCAAATAAACTTGGCCAATAGAATCCAGCTTGTAACACCTTAAATGCCGTCTTTTGAGCTCCAAAATGCCCTCCATGGTCATGGAAAAATTGCAGAATGCTCCCCATTTCATCGTTTGGAATGCACCTTCTGTTTAGTCCATCCTTGCAGCGTTTGAACACATAGGGGTCATCCCAAAAGTAATCCCTGTATTTACTCAAAAATCTCTTCCGTTCTTGGTAGGATAATGGTTAGGTATAACTTTGCAAGCAAGATAATTCACAATATCAGCATACCAAGGAGTAATTAACTACTCAAGATTAAAAACATTCTCATAAGGGAATAGATCGTTAATCATAAATTTCTCGCTCTCGTTCTCCTCAATTATCATTCTAGACAAATGATCAGCTACAACATTTTCACAACCTCGTCTATCTTTAGTTTCCACATCAAATTCTTGTAGCAATAAAATCCACCTAATGAGACGTGGTTTACTTTGGGGTTTAGTAAATAAATGACGCAATGCAGTATGATCCGTATGTACAATTACTTTGGCTCCAACTATATACGATCTAAATTTATCAAGCGAAAATACAACTGCCAATAATTCTTTTTCAGTCGTGGTGTAATTACGTTGGGAATCGTTTAGCATATAACTAACATAATAAATAACCCTTAGTAATTTATCCACACGTTTTCCTAAAACAGACCCCACCGCCTCATTAGAGGCATCGCACATTATTTCAAAGGTAGGGTCCAATCAGGAGCAAAAAATACAGGGGCAGAAGTAAGACTCTCTTTTAGCTCATTAAACGCATTCATACGTTCTTCATTAAAAACAAAAGGAGTATCTAAAGTCAACAGTTTGCAAAGTGGATGACTTATTTTTGAATTTTTTTTATAAAACGTCTATAAAAACCTGCATGGCCAAGAAAACTCCTAATTCCCTTAACATCTCGAGGGGAAGGGAGGGTTTCAATTACATCAATTTTTGCTTTATAAACCTCCAACTCCTTTTTAGAAACAACATAACCTAGAACAGTGCCACTTTTTACCATAAAATGGGATTTCTCCTAACTCAAAGTTAGATTCTTCTCAATGCAAAATTTCTAAAACTCTAGACAAGTTGGATAAACAATTTTCAAAAGATGAGCCAAAATCGAGAAACCATCCATGAATACTTCAAGAAAACCATCAATAAAATAACTAAAAATTGAGAGCATGCACCTTTGAAAAGTCACTAGTGCGTTGCACAAACCGAAGGGCATTCTTCGAAAGGCAAACGTGCCAAAAGGGCATGTGAACGTTGTCTTGCTTTGATCTTCCGGAGCGATGGATACTTGGTAATAGCCCGAAAGGCCATCTAAGAAGTAATAGAACTCGTGTCCAGCAAGCTTGTCGAGAAGTTTGTCTATGAACAAGGAAAGTGATCCTTGTGAGTGGCTGCATTTAACTTCATATAATCGATACACATACGACACCCAGCTGTCAATCGGGTTGGAACTATCTCGCCCTTGTCATTTTCGATGATGGTGATGCCTCCTTTCTTCGGAACCACATGAATTGGGCTCACCAACTTGCTGTCAAAAATGGCGAAAATAATTCCTTCGTCTTTAAGCTTAAAAATTTCCTTTTTGACCACCTCATAAAGTGTTGGTGTCAGTCTTCATTGACTGTCCCTAACAGGCCTGGCGTCGGGTTCTAGATCGATTCGGTGCATACAGGTAACATGGCTTATCCCTTTGATGTCGCTGATGCTCCATCCTATTGCCTCTTTGTGGTTACTTAGCACCGCAATTAATTCTTTTTCTTTGTGTTCCATCAATGCTGAATATATGATGACGGGTTTCGTTTTGTTGGGCTCGAGGAAAACATACTTCAAATGGCTTGGCAGAGGTTTCAACTCTACTTTCGGACCAAGTTCGGGTGCGTTAGCTATTTCGCACAATTCTTCATCGAAATCTTCAACTTCTTCATAATCTTCGTTGATTTCGTTCAAGTCTATTTCCAGCATCTCTGCCACCCTGTTTAAAAATTATGTGTCGTCCTCGACACTTAACTCATCTAGAAGAGTGATCCCTTTGAGCTCGTGAATACAAGAAGCAATAGGATCAACAAACGAGAAGTATTCATTCATGTACGGAGAAGGAGTGTTGTGGATCTCTTTAAGCGAAAATGTGACTGTCTCACCCAGAATGGATAGGGTCATCCTTCCCTTATGCACGTCAATCAGCGTATGAGAAGTGGACATGAACGGTTGGCCGAGCAAAATAGTATACTCCATGCCTTCTTTTGGAACTTCGCCGACATAAAGTATGACAAAATCGATTGGAATCACAAGCTCGCCGACTTGAACTAAAACATCTTCAACTATGCCAAGTGGTTGTCTAATTGATCGATCCGCTAATTGCAGTCGCATCGACGTTGGCCTAATTATCCCTAAGTCGAATTCCTTATAAAATGAATACGGCATCAAATTAATTCCTGCTCCAAGGTCGAGCATTCCACGTGCCGTTTGCCCATTTGCTAAAGTGATGGTTATGCAAAAACTCCCGGGATCTCTCTACTTTTTGGGTAGCGGACCCTTGCAGATGTCGCTCACTTCCTTGGTTAATTTTACTCGTTGAGTCGTCTCCAATCGCCGTTCCCTTGCGACTAATTCCTTGAGAAATTTAACGTATGCGGGCATCGTCTTGATTACGTCTAAAAGAGGGAGATTAACGTTAACGTTCTTCAGCAGATTGTAGAGTTCCATGAACTTTTTGTTTTCTTTGGCTGGGCGTAGACAACTCGGAAAGGGAACTTTTTCTTGAATAGTAGGTGCTATCTGCCTTGGTTGTTGATTTGGAGATTGGGTGGAGTCATCGACTGTAGTGGGTGAATTTGGAAGCTTCCCTTTTGAAGAACCCAGAATATAAGGATTTGGTGACTTATGAATTTGGTCTACCGGTTTAGGGTCGTCATCCTTTGGTGATTCCGCAGTTGAGATTTCCGTGCTCTCCTCTTCCTTTTCCTCGATTCCATTATCTATCTTCTTTTCGCTTCATAAGATATGGACAGCTGAAGCTTGCTCTGGTTGGCTCGGTAATTTTCCTTTCTCATTTTCCGCCTTCGCCATAGAAGTTGCCATTTGGCCCATGATTTTTTCTAAATTCTTCACACTTTTGGAGAGGTCACTCAGAACTTCTCCCTTCTTATTAACTTGTGTAGCCAGATTGGCGAGTCCATCTCTATTTCTGATTGTCTCGGTGACTTGGTTTTGCTGCTAAATTAGCAGTTGATCGTTTGGTTGTATCGGAGTAGGTGTTGGCCATGATGGTGGCGGTTTGTTTGGTGGTGGTGGTGGTGAATCAGTTTGTGCGGAGGAGAAATGTGGATTCCCTGGCCCCCATTTTAAATAAGGAGAATTACGTTGTGCGTTGAATTTCGTTGGAGGTCTGTGCTCATAGGTTGAAAGGTCTTGGTGGCGCAATTGATCCTTGATGGCGTATGCTTCGGCCTCGCATTCGTCGTAATACACCATTTTGCATGTGTCCACCAAATGCCCTTGCTCCCCATAGCGGTTGCATGTCTCAACGGATTCGTTGCTCGGCACCTCAGTTGCTTCATTAACTCTTATCTTTCTTGGCCAAGAGCTCGTTTGCCTCGACTTCTCACTCATCTTTTCAAACAGTTGCTTTGCCTCCGTTGCTGTCAAATATCCAAAGTCTCCTCTAGCAGTTACTTCTATGTTGTTCTTATAGGAGTCCAAAAGCCCTTCGTAGAACAGTTGATTTACCATTCCCAAAGAATTATAATGATGTGGGCAAGCCTGCAACAATGACTTGAAACGTTCCCATGCCTCGTGAAGCAACTCCCCATCTTGCTGGACAAAGTTGGCTATTTGTCTCCTAATGTGGCCCGTCGTCTGTGCTGAGTAATACTGATTTATGAATTTATCACTAACCATGGGCCAGTCAACCAGAGATCTTGGTTCCAGTGACAGTAGCCATGATTTGGCTTTACCCTTCATGCAGCTTGGAAAGCACACCATTTGAAGGTCTTCGTGATGAAGTCCTGGAGTGGGTCTTCGTTGGCGAGGCCATGAAACATGGGGAGGTTGTTGATTATATGAAGTTTCAGCTCGAAGTCTCTTGCAGTTCTACCCAACACTATGGCAGAACTATAGGGACCCACTTGAGGAGTCGTGAACTCTCTTTGTCTTGTCTCGCGTGCCTCCCGTTGGTGTCTCTCTTGGTTATTGGGCCTCGCGTAGTTTCTATCGTACTCGTTTCTCTCATTGTGGTGGTTATTAGTGAGCTAGTCATCAACCTGCTCGTCTCCATGATAAGATCTCTCAGAATAGTTATCTTGGTCGTGGTGGTGGCGATTTCTATTTCCTCCTCCTCTTTCTTCATTCTGGTCCATCATATTCCGTTGAATATTCTCCCAATACTCTCAAGGTTTTGCCGGTCTGTTGGGGTGAATTGGTTCACTCCTGTATTTATTTCTTTGTCGTATAGGTGGGTTCCTTGGTGGTTGATCGTTTTTGTTGTTGTGGACATGATGTTTAGCCTCAACATCGTTTGAGGAACCGGATCACAAATGAAATCAGTGGTGGCAGACGATCCGCTTTCGGATATGTGAGGAGGTCTCGCTTGATTGGGACGATGAATATTGTCGATGAATGGTGCAAGTTCGGGTCTAAGTGATCTTCGACTTTGCATACACTCAACAGCAAGTAAACGCATCGACTAGAGAAAATAATTATACAAATAGACAACTAAGAATAAAATGAACAAACATATTATTGAAACCTTTGCTATGTACGACGCCAATTTTGTATTCAATCCTTTGTGTTACCTACTTATAAATTTTTGTCAGTAATTCAATAGCTTGTCCGCAAGAGAACGGGGTCGCGTGTAGGATGGAAAAGTTGACTCAAGTCGTCTCTCGAGAAACATACAATTGGAATCTCAAATAGTTTGTTCAATTGCAAGTAACTTATACAAATTGGGGGGGGGGGGGGGGGGGGGGGGGTTTGATTGTTTTGATTACTTAAAGAATTAAAACGCATGAATATTAATTAAAACTATGTAGTCTAATTTAGCAACTAGAACATGTAAATTTGAGAATTAATCTAAGTACTCAAGCATGATCAACTAGCATAATCAAAAAGCAATCATCTAAAGCACAAGATAAACGGAATGAATTATCTAGCATGAACAATAACCAAGCATCAATTAAACTAAGTTTATGAATCCGAATAAGTAGTTTCTAATGTTTGAAGCATAAAATATCTCAAGAACAATAATTGAAAAGTGACTACTTAATTGCATAAACTAAACTACGAAAGCAAATAAAGAGTTTAGAATACTTATTTAAACTAAGAATTGTAGTAAAATCTCCAGCTAATCCAGATAGTTTGCGCGAATCTTGGCCGAGAATCGAATCACAAACTAATGGGTTGTACTTGGAAATTATGACTCTTGATTCTTCGAACTTGATCCTCGACGTTGATATGGAACGTAATGTGCGTTGTTAAAGAACTGTAGGAGCGTAAGTAGGGTCGTAGTGGTGTATCCTGTATGTTTTGGACGGACTTGGAGAAGGGCTTTTATAGTTTTCCCTTGGCTTGGAGCATAAGAAACCCTAAAATCCGTAACTGGGCCATCACGACGACGCGTATGGTGCGCTCGCGTCGACAGGACATGGGCGTGGATCGACACGGTCATGAATCGACGCTTCAGAGAGTTACGTCGACTTGTGCATCGACGGACGCACCTTAGATCGACGCTTCAGAGAGTTACATCGTCTTGGCGTCGACCTAGCGTCGACCAACATGGGAAGAGTCGCGTCGACGCCTGCGTCGATCGATGCAGCTTGCTTCACGTCTTGTTCTCTTGATCTTTCTGCTACTCCTTCACCGAAAAGCTCGTTCTCGATTCTCGAACATCAGAATTCATCCATTTATGCGTCGAACTCTTCCGGTTACTTAGCTGTAAGGTGAAAAATAATGAATAATCACCTATTCTTACTTATTACGATCAAAATACGGTAAAATAAGCTGGAAATATAAAAATACGGGATTACGCTTAAACTATCCAACTTATACCAAAAACAAATAGAAAAACGAACCAAAATGCTAATAAAAACAAGGACAAATATGTGCTAATCACTTAGCCAGGTAATCTGCTCGGCCGTTTTCTTCTTTGGGGATTTGGTGGACGGTCAAAGCATCCATGGTGTTGGCCAGATCACATAATTGAGCTAGATATTTTTGCATGTGTTCTTCCCTCGTTTCAAATTCTCCCCTTATGTGCTTGTATACAAATTGTGAATCCACCCGAGCGCATATCCGTTCTGCCCCCAATTCCTTTGCCATCCGAACTCCTCTCAGCAGGGCCTCATACTCCACTACATTATTGGATAAGGAATAGTTCATCCGCACCGCATATTCTGTGGTCACACCTCCCGGTTCTATTAATACTATTCCTGCGCCACAACCCAGGTTGCCCCCCGAGCCGTCTCTGTAGATCGTCCACTCTTTATTCTCCGCATGAGAGCTGGCCATCTCTTGCATAAATTAAATCAGTGCCTGGGCTTTGATTGATGTTCACGCTTCAAAATTGATATCGAACTCGTAATACACCGGTTTTTGCATCCTGTCTTCTTCTCTTATTAGGACCGTGCTCACAGCTTGCTTCCTTACAGATAACTATAGGATCAAAGGTTCTCCCTGGACTGGTTTGGTAAGCAATGACATGCTGGACAGATGCTCTTTCAACTTCTCAAATGCCTCCTGGAATTCTTTGTCCCACTGAAATCGAGCCCTCTTTTTCAAGGCTCAGAAAAATAGTAAGCTCTTATCAGCCGAGCGCGAGACAAACCTGCTCAGGGCCGCTATTCGTCCAGCCAAAAATTGCATTTCATTGACGTTTCTTGGAGGTTGCATGCCCATAATGGCTTTAACTTTCTCTGGATTGGTCTCTATTCCCCTTTCCATGATCATATACCCAAGGAACTTTCCAGCTCTTACCCCAAATGCACACTTCTTGGGATTGAGCTTCATTCCATACTCTCTCAAGGTATTGAAAGTTTCCCTTAGGTCATCAATGTGCGAGGCTTCTTTTGCACTTTTCACCAGCATATCCTCCACATAAACTTCCATATTACGCCCGAGTTGGGTCTTGGACATTTTATCTACTAGTCGTTGATATGTGGCGCCTGCGTTTTTTAGCCCAAATGGCATGACCACGTAACAATAAGTTCCTTTTGGGGTTAAGAAACTAGCCCGTTTCCAATCCTCTTCGACCAGCCTGATCTGGTGATATCCTTGCGAGGCGTCCATCATGCTTAGCAATTCACAGCCTGATGTGGAATCCACCATCTGGTCTATCCTTGGTATCGAGTAGTGGTCCTTGGGACAGGCGCGATTGAGATCTCTGAAGTCAATGCACATACGCTAATCGTCCTGGGTCTTTGGTACCAACACCGCGTTAGATAACCATTCTGAAAATTGTATTACTGAATGTGCTTGGCTCACAGCAGTTTTTCCACCTCTGCTTTAATAATGGCTTCCTTCTCAGGACCAAAGTTACGCTTCCTCTGCTTCACCGGCTTTATCATGGGGCTAATGTTGAGGTGATGCTGAGCTATTGCCGGGTCTATCCCTACCAAGTCTTGGGGAGACCAGGCAAAAACATCTGCATTGTTTCTCACAAATGCGACCAGCTCTACCAAGACCTCCGGATTCAAAGTCGTTCCTACACGCAAGACTCGACTATCATCTCCTAGGATTACCTCTACTGAAATCAGGTTTTCCTCTCGCTGAAGTAGCTTCTGTCCTCGTCCTTTTGCATCGCCTCTCCTCTTCATTGCACCGGACACTCTCGACATACGTCTGTCGCGATGTATATTAGTCAACGCGGACTTCACCCACCCCATCTTGAGTAGGTAACTTCAGCTTCATGTGATATACAGAAATTACTGCCTGAAATTGTCTTAAGGATGGTCGCCTCAGCATAGTGTTGTACGAGTAGGGTGCATCCACTATCAAAAAATGCACCGACCTGGTCTGCCTAAACGCCTCATCCCCTAGCGTAACCAGGAGACTCACTGCTCCAAGCGGTCTCAGGTCTCCCCCGCAAAGCCTACCAACGAGGTCGTGACCTCTTCTAACTACATATTTAAATTCAACTTCCGAAAGCAATCATAAAACATAATATTTGCTGAGCTTCGTGTGTCAACAAAGATCCATTGTACATTGTAGTTAGCAAACGGTGGCTGTTATGGCTAGGGCATCCATGTGTGGAGCTAGAATACCGTTCTCATCCTCCGACCCGAAGCATATGTTCGGACTCGGTGCTAATTGTCCAACTTCACGTGCTCTCCTAGTTAGGTCTTTTGTATCCCGTACATAACTGTTCTGGGTTGGCCGAGAATGCTCGTCCCATTCACCTCCTGTGATCATTAGAATTTCACCTTTCACTTCCTGAGATTGGCTCTCCTTTTGTGTACTTAAACGACCACCACTTCATCCCTGTCTGGTATGGTATTGGTTCTTTTTATAGGAGTCAAATCTGAGCCCTTTCCTCTTTGCCCGTACAAATTCCTTGAGGTGTCCCGCCTGTACCATTCATTCTATCTCGTCCTTTACATGTGTGCACTCATCTGTTTCGTGGCCATATTCGTTGTGATATTGACATAATCCATCAGATTTTTCCTTTCTTGACTTTTGGGAATATGTTCTAGGCCACTTGAGGTCGGGATGTCGCTCGATTGCCTGCAGAGTTTCTCCCTGAGGTGAAGCCAAAGGTGTATACCTATCAAACCGAGGACAACCTCCTACTAAATCAGTCCTGGGCTTCTTCATTGGTGTCCTATCTTCCTTGTCGGGTCATTCCCTCTGCCTCTCTCCTTTGTCTTTTATCTTCAAGGCTCCTTCCAAGTGGATGTACTTTTCTTCTCTCTCCATGAGCTCTCCAAATTTCAGCGTTGGCTTAACTACCAACGATTGGAAGAACTCCCCCTTCCTGAGCCCTTGAGCCAAGGCATTAACCAAGAGCTCCTCGGACGCTAATGGAACCTCCAGTTTGGCATCTGTAAATCGCTTGATATATCTGCTCAAATGCCTTCTTTTTTCTTCAAACTGAACAGTTCCAGTGGCATTTTTTTGATATTTCCTGCAACTGGTGAACTGGTGCAAGAATGCAGAACTGAACTCATCAAAGTTGCTTATGAAACGGGGGGTAGTTGGCTAAACCAGGGCTGAGCCGACTTCGTGAAGGTTGTGGAGAAGACCCGACACATGACCGCATAAGAAAACTTGTGCAAGGTGGCTGCAATCTCGAACTGGCTCAGTTGATCCCACAGATCCGTTGTCCCATTGTATTCAAAGCCCATGGAACGGTAATAAGTTGGGAGATCGTCCCTCATGACCACCTCCGTGAATGGAGTGCTCCTCCGCATTTGTCCTGCCCCTGCACCTGCCATCTTTTGCTTCACTTCTCTGACCTCCCTTTGCAGATTTTGCATTTGCTCGGTGAGATCTGGGTTGGCTGTATTGGAAGTATCGCTATCAGAACCGAAAGAGTTGTCCTCCTCATCCCTATTTGGAGCTCTTGTAGTTCAAGGGGTAGGCTGAGTTTGCTCCCCACCATCCGGCGGAGTTGCTTTGAGGTTGGGTGGTGATCGCTCTGCAAACTTTTTCTCTACCACCGCCTCCACGGCCTTGCCGATAAGCTCGGATATCTGTCGCAAGAAGGCATCATCAACCGATCCACCGTCTGCACTCGCTGGTGTTTCCTGAGGCGGTGGTGTGTTGCGCCTGGCCTCCGCTGACGGTCCTACCGCCCCTGGAATTCCCGTTGGCGTGGCAGAGCTTGGAGTACCGCCCAACTCTGCCACAAGATTTTGGTGGAGACCATTTGACCCCATGCTTCTTCTCACGTCTTAACTTTGTTAAATTCTTCCCACAGACGGCGCCAATTGTTTCGCCCTGAAAATTATGCAAATAGAACTTGCTCCTTTCCCTGAGAATATCCCGACCTGCTCAAACAAAGACACGTAAGAAAGGACCACCGGGGGTTCTTCGGTGGAAACCTCTCCGATGCTTAAGTCAGTTAAGCGTTTTAGATCGGAATAAGCGAAATCAGGAGAAGAATGCTTAGAATGTCATACCTCTCTCAGCCTTGGGGCTGAGATATTTATTGTTTTCACCAAGTGGGGCCTTTCCGGAATCTCGAAAATAGAAACCCACGAATCTCGGGCCGTTACTAAAGACGACCTGACCTGGAAGCTTCCTTCCAGAGAACAGATCAGTTTTGTCGCTAAGTTCTCCCAATTCTTGACCTGATCTCTTGAAACCTTATTCAAGGCTTCGACTGAGGTCAGGACAGTCTTTATAAGGTTATAGGCTCATCTTCTACTTAAATTTTCCTCTTTTTAAGGTCATTAGTTCATCTCGTCCTAACCAGGTCTGTCCAAGCTCGTCCAAGATGTTTAACGGCCTGTCATCAGATCAGGTCGCACCAGTTCCATTTGATATTATATAGTACTCTTATTCCTACAGTAAATAATTATTTAATAAATTTATAAATAAAAATCAAAATATTGTTACAATATGATACTACATAATTCTAAATATATTCTGAATTCAGGAAAATATATAAAAACTGTTGGTTAAATTTATATGATTTTTTAATAAATTTAAAAATAAAAACTTACAAGATTTATAGAATGATAATATTGCAATAAAGATTTATGCACTAAGTTAAGTAAATGCAAAAATAAAAAATTTATTTAATATATTTAAAGATATAAAATAAATCTCAAAAGAATTTTAAATTATGTTAAAATATACATGAATATTTATTTAATATATTTAAAGATATAAATCATATAAGAAATATTATGAAATATTATAAAATAAATCTCAAAAGAATTTTAAATTATGTTAAAATATAATAAGGTGTGATTAACTTCTAAATAATCAATTCATAAATATAAAAAATAATAAAATAAATATTATAAAATAAAATAAAAACTACAAAAAATATTGATATTAAAAAATGAAGTGTCGGATTAAGAAATTATTTGAAAACTTTAGTAATCTATTTTACTATCCCAAAATTTCTGGAATCGAGTTGCTAATATACTCAAGATGATCTTTGGGTTATCAAGTCAATCACATGATGATCATGTAAATTATCGAACCTAGGAAGATATTTAAATAAATTAGAAATTATTATTAGAATACTTTACAAAAGTAAGTCCTAAACTAAGAATCGTAAATCATTTATGTGTGAGTTTCTCCTTTAAGACTTAAAGTTATAGACTTAAAGTTATATTAATTGGTTATAAATTATCAATATACAAATGTACATAAATAATTATGTAGTAGTAAACTGAATATATTTATTGTAATAATCTTATATTAGATAATTATATAATTTATTTGTGCTATTTTATCATATATTTTTTATTTTTTTAATCAAATAATTGTATTTATTTAATTGATTCTTTTCTTATAGGTTTACTATTACTAATATAATTATTAAATCAATCAAAATACTTTTTTCAAGAAGAAGAAGGTTATGGTCAATCATGGACCCGATTTGGATCAAAGTTCAGTTAGGTCTTGCCAATTCACGTGTAACCTAGTCTAAATGACTTAGGGTGTGCCTTAGGTCACTAGGTTCGGTTAAGTAATGATTATGGAAGTAAAGTCAAATCATTGTTAACGAATTCCATTTTTTCGCCTTTGTTGTCACCTCTGCCATATTTTATTCTTAGTATATTTTTCATTATCAGAATTATTTATAATTTAATTATAAATTTTTGTATTTAATCAACTTAATTTATGACTTTTTTGGTTTATTATATATATATATATATATATATATATATATATAAATAAGCTTATTTAGTTTTTAAGATTTGTTTATTATAATCTCTTAGAATAAATTATGAAGTTTATAGTTTGTTTCACTTTTTACGAGTTTTTTATTTTATTTTGTAATATTATTGATTTTTTACAATTTGCAGATATATTAAATAAGTATTTATAATTTAATTATAATTTTTTTATAGTTTATTTATTTGTATAAAATTTTATTTTATATCATTTTATAATGTTATGTGATTTTTTTTCCAGTTTTGTCATACTTTATATAATTATTTAGAAGTTATATATAGACTTCTGATTTATTTAACAAATATTATGAGTTCTTCAGATTTATTATATTTTTTTTATATATTAGTTTTAATATTGATTAAATAAGTATTTGTATTTTAATTATAAGTCTTTATATTTTATTTATGTGATTTATATTTTTCATTGGTATCATATCATGTTATTTTATAATAATTATGTTTATTTTTTTCATTTACATTTATATTTTTTAAAATTTTAAATAATTATTTAGATTTTTTTTTACTAATTTTATAAAGGTTTTAGACTTATTTAATGTTAGATAAATATAAAATAGTAGGATTAATATATTTTATAAAATAAAATCCTCCTTCTTAATCCTATCTCATTCCAAACAATGTTAAAAAAATAATTTTAAAAAAATAAAGGACATATATGTATTTTATTTTATTTTTAAAAACCCATCCACCCCCACATTTTCTTGTGGTGGTTATTGTTTCCTCCTCTCTTTCAAATCTTAATTTATTATTATTATTATTATTATTATTATTATTATTATTCATTTATTTTTAATATTTGGTTAAGAATTGACTGCTTACTTTTACTTACAATAGGTATATACAAATGTGATCGTGAATATTTTTTCAGATAAATAGACCCGAATTAAATTTTCATGTGTGAGAGAGTGAGAATTTTCTGATTTAAAACATGGCAAATACTCAAATGTGACGATCACACGGGTCCTTTATGGTGTGAAGGAGCTCAAATCTTGATCCACCCCAAGCAAATTGGGTCACACATAAAAGGTTCAAAACAAAACAAAAGGAGCAGCATAGCCAGTTTCCTATCTTTCTTTCCTTTTCTCCTCTCTCTCCCCCGACTGCCAACCCCCGACTGCCAACCCTAGAAAAAAAATCAGCCATGCCTCATCGGAGAACCGCAAAATTCCGGCCAAAATCATAGTCTAAGTCGTGCAAAGTGTAAGCTCTTGTTCAATCTCTCTTTTCCCGTTTCCTTTCTTTAGATATAATTGAGAAACTGTAGCCAGTTCGAAATGATTAACACGAATTTGTCTTAATTTTTGTTAGTGTTTTAGTTCATTTTTGTTGTTAGTTTTGGTATAAGTTGGATAGATTAAGCTTATTTTTGTATTTTCGTATCTCCAGCTTATTTTACCGTGTTTTGATCGAAATTGATGCAAATGAGTGATTATTCCTTATTTTTTCCCATACAGCTAAGTAACCGAGGATGCTCAGCACTGAAAAGTTGAATATCGCAAGCCGTTACGAGAACCAAAACACGAGAACGAGTAAATCGACGAAGAAGTAGTAGGATTATTGTTAAAAGAGCCGCATGGAAGGGTCGTCGACGCGACGCCCACGCCACTGCATTGCCCGCGTCGATCGACCAACCTGACGATGCCCTAGTCGATGGACCTTGTAGTATGTGTTGAGAAATTATTCGCAATAATTTATTTTTGGTAGTTTGCCTTTTTGGAGGTTTTATTTTATTAGGACTCTAGATTTCTTACCTAAGGTAGTATTAGGACTTTATTTAATTACCTTAGTTTAGCTAAACTTGTCCATCAAGTTTAGGAGTCCTTATTTTTATATATAGACCGTTCGACGCAAAAGAAAGAAGCGACGTGAAAAATAGAACGGACGCACGCAAGACAAAGAACGAAATCAGAGAACAAGGTTCGATGATTTTCGAGAAGCACGGACACAGAGCATCAGTCATACTTGGAGCTGCAATTTGGATCAAGTGTTCTCCCACGTTGCGTAACCAACTGAGGAGAATATATCTTACAGCAACAAGTATTTTCGTATCGAGTTTGATACAATTGTTTTCATATATTACTTAGTACTTTGTAATTGATCTTTGAACGATAAGTAATATAGTTTCCGGGTTTGTATACCCAATTCCGTAAGAACGTTTTCTTACGGGCTAAAAGTTTTATCTCTGTGTTTAACCTATTTTATCCGCTGCGTTTATTCTTATCTGTTTTTTTTTAAACTGTTCAGTAAATCGATGTTGGAAGTGGTGTTATATCACCAGTCACAACATTTGTTATCTGCATAAGAAATTTTATTTTCTTTAAAATTAGAGAACTACAAAACTACAATTGGTACCAGAGCAGGGTACTTGACACTAAGTATTTCGATCCTTGTTTTGTAGATTCAATATGATGGACGCTCGAGGAATTTCAAGACCTCCAATTCTCAACGGGGGAACTATTCTCTCTGGAAACAAAGGATGCGCTGGTTTATCAAAAACATTGATGAACGAGCCTGGAGATCTATTCTTGTTGGTTGGGAAAGACCTCGGGTCATGGATGCTGAAGGTGACACAATAGTCAAGAGAGAACAAGACTGGACAGCTGACGAGATAGCCCTGGCCAACTGGAACTCCAAAACCATTAACACCCTGTGTAGTTTTGTTGATGTGAACTACTACAAGGTTATCAAAAATTGCGAATCGGCGAAAGATGCTTGGGATGCCCTCCAAAGGGTATGCGAAGGGACTCCGAGTGTGAGGAAATCTCGCTTGCGAATGCTAACCTCTACGTTTGAGTCCATGAGAATGGATGAAAAGGAGTCTATAGTAAGCTAGGCTATGAGATTGTCGGACATAGCAAGTGAATGTGGAAATCTTGGTGAGGCCGTGTCCAACTCACGTTTGGTTGGAAAACTGCTAAGATCAATTTCAAAGAAGTTCAGTATGAAGGTGGTCGCCATTGAAGAATTCAAAGATACTGACAATCTCGACTATGATGAGTTGGTAGGATCGCTAAAAACATACGAAATGGAACACGTAAGTTCCAACTCGAAAGAGAAAAACGTTGCTCTTTCCTCCGATGTCAACTCAGAAGATGAAGCTGAAGAAACTAACTGGAGAGAGTTACTTGATAAGTTCGAAAATACCTCCCTTGGAGAGGAAGAAGTATCTCTCATCAATCAAAAGTTCAACAAATATTTAAGGAGAAAGAACAACATTGGAGGGAAAATATCAAAATCCAAGATGGAAACACCTCCTCCGAAGTCTTCCGGAAGAAAGCTGTCAAATGTTGAGCCCTCGTCCTCGGAATCTAAAAGCACAAATTCTCCCAAACCACTGAGTGAAATTCAATGCCATGAATGTAAAGGATGGAGACACTATAAAAACGAGTGTGCGAACACATTGAGAAAGAAGAACCTTATTGCACAAAGATGTGATGATGACGGAAGTGATTCTGACTCTTCTAAGTCAGTGCCTGCATTATTTTCCAATGTTGCTTGTGATGACGACATTCGTATTATCAACATCACTTCCAACACTGTTTGTCTGAATGCTGAAATTGATAATTCTCTCAACGAATATGACAAGTTGCGTGAGGAGTACGATATACTCTTTGCAAATTGGGGAAATCAGGTTCTGAAAGTGAAGACACTCATGATCAAATTAGAGAAGCTTACCCACGAAAAAGATGATCAAATTAACATAATCACCCGTTTGGAAACCTCTCTCTCAAGAAAAGATTCCGAACTACAGCGAGTAAGTGCTGAACTGAAGAAGGTGCAAGATACTCGAATCTCAACAAAGGAAGAGTGAAGCTCGATGAAATTCTGAAAATGTCGCTTCCAAAAATGTCAAGGCACGGGATTGGTTTCGATCCTGAATCTCAACAGCTACAAGCCATCCCAACTCTAAATTCCACCAAGCGGCAAAAGAAGAGAAGAAGGCAGTATGTTTGCCATCATTGTGGTGAATCTGGCCACATACGTTCTTTTTGTCGGAAAAGAACAGGCAAGAAAAGTCAGTTTCAGAGAATCAGCCATGGTGTTGGGACTTATGACAGAACTGGGGTTTCCGTCACCAAAGGCAACACCAAGACCAGACAAGTCTGGGTCAGAAAGGGCGAAGTCAGGTGTAATATGATTTATACTTCTCTTAAATCTCATGTTCCAGGAGCATGTTACTCCGATAGTGGATGCTCGAAACATATGACGGGATCAGAAGACCTTTTATCAAATATAGTCAAGTTCTAAGGAGGGAAGGTCAAATACGGTGGAGGCGCAAATGGACAAATTATTGGACAAGGAACACTCCATGTTCTAGAAATTTCCAAATTGGAAAATGTACTGCTTGTTGAAGGACTGACCGCAAATTTGACCAGTATCAGTCAATTGTGTGACGGGGGATTCAATGTTAAATTCACAAAAGAAAAGTGTGAGGTCTACGACGATGAGAATGCTTGCATACTCATAGGCCAGAGAACACTCGATAACCGCTATCAGATTCATGGCGACATGTACTGCAAACTCTCACAACTAAGCGATGCCGAACTATGGCATCAGAAGTTGGGACACGTAAACTATACGATGCTGGAAAGGCTTGTGAAGAAGGAAGCAGTAAATGGTCTCCCGAAACTCAATACGAAGATCATTCAAGTTTGTGAGGCATGTCAAAAGGGCAAACAAGTCAGAGTTCCACACCCAAACATACAAAGTCTCACCACCTCTAACTGTTTCGAGCTAATGCACATGGATCTGATGGGACCGCTGGAGGTAGAAAGCCTTGGAGGTAAACGGTACGTGTTGGTTATAGTAGATGATTTTTCTAGATATACTTGGATTGAATTTTTAAGAGAAAAATCAGAAGCTTTTGGAAGTTTTAAAAAATTAATTAAAAGGCTTTGTGTGCGTTTTAGTGTAAACATAGGAAGAATCAGGTCAGACCATGGAAAAGAATTTGAAAATGAAGCTTTTTCCTAATTTTGTTCAAAGGTGGGAATTTCTCATGAATTCTCTTCTCCTGTTATGCCTCAGCAAAATGGTATAGTAGAAAGGAATAATAGGTCGTTAGCTGAAATGACTAGAACAATGCTGATTTCAAATGGGATAGCTAAACGTTTTTGGGCAGAAGCAATGAACACTGCTTGCCACACAATTAATAGGGTGTATTTTAGGCCTGGGTCGCATGTCCCTATGAGTTGTTAATGGGTAAAAATCCTAACTTAAGTTATTTCCATGTTTTTGTGTGTGTGTGTGTGTTATGTTTTAAATGATCGAGTGTATATTTCAAAACTAGACTCCAAAAGCGACAAATGTGTTTTCATGGGATATTCCCAAAATAGCCATGCATATAGATTATTTAACCTTAGGATTAGGTGCATGATGGAGTCTGTGAATGTAAAATTTGATGATATGATTGGTGGGGTCAAACCAGCTGAGGACAATGATCTAGTGTATGTTCAAAATCCTCAAAATATTTCGAATGTCTTAGATGAAAGTGCAGGTACAGGATCTGGAGCAGCAGATGATGACAGCACTGGTGACATGTCACCAGACCCAACACCAGTTCCTACTGAAGCAGACAATGTTGGAACCAGTGATATAACACCTGTGTCAACACCAGCTCCAGAAACCCCTGAATCAGATTCAGACTCCGATGAGGATAATTCTGACACTCAAATCGACCTTTATCAGAGGGATATTTCGTCTAGAGTTCAGAGGAATCATCCAACAGGACAAATCATTGGAGATATCGATGAGAGGAGCACAAGAAAGAAACAGATAAATTTCAAAGAAATGGTAAGGTATGTCTGTTTGTCTTCTAACTGCTCTCAAATTCGGTACACCTTGTTTCTTGCTAAAACAGAGCCAAAACGAGTAGAGGATGCTCTAAAGAATGAATTCTGGATAAAAGCTATGCAAGAAGAGCTAGAACAATTTGCAAAAAATGATGTTTGGCAACTAGTTCCTCGTCCAGAAAACACGCATGTCACTGAAACCAAGTGGATTTTCAAGAATAAAACCGATGAAGCCGGAAACATTGTTTGGAAAAAAACAAGGTTAGTTGCACAGGGATACACTCAGATTGAGGGTATCGACTTCGATGAAACATTTGCACCGGTGGCACGCATAGAATCGGTAAGGCTTTTAATCGCAGTTGCTTGTCATTTGAAAATATCTCCATCAAATGGACATTAAGAGTGCTTTTTTAAATGTTATTTTGAGTGAAGAGGTGTATGTTGAACAACCCAAAGGTTTTGTTGACCCTGACAAACCTAATTTTGTTTTAAAACTGAAAAAGGCCTTATATGGTTTGAATCAAGCTCCAAGAGCTTGGTATGAGAGGTTAACTCAACATCTTTTGTTTTTAAACTTTAGACGAGGTGAGGTTGATAAAACCTTGTCAAATCAAATAATCACATTCTTATCATTCAAATTTATGTGGATGATATCATTTTTGGTTCCACAAGTGAACAGATGGTGAAAGAGTTTATTGATCGAATGTCCGACATGTTTGAAATGAGCATGGAAGGTAACCTTTCTTACTTTCTAGGTTTTCAGATCAAGCAACTTGATGATGGTATTTTTCTTTCCCAAAACAAATATGCGAACAATTTAGTAAAGAAATTTGGGTTAGAAAACGAGAAACCTAAGAAAACTCCACTGGGCAAAATAGGTAAGCTGACTAGAGATGATGCTGGGGTTAGTGTAAACAATGCGGTCTATAAGAGTATGATAGGGAGTCTCCTTTACTTAACTGCAAGTAGACCTGATATAATGTATAGTGTTTGTTTATGTGCTAGATATCAAGCAAACCATAAAGAGTCACATTTGAAAGCTGTTAAACGAATAATCAAATATGTGGCTGGAACTAGTGATTTAGGGTTGTGGTATTGATAGGCGAGAAATTCTGCTTTATTTAATTGTTTAATTCCTATATTTTTATGTGTTTAATATTCTTATATATATTTATTTCTCGCATATTTATTATTATGAGTAGTCGAGCACCAATTGTGTATTTCTCTCTTATTTTGCAGTAATTAGGTGCTAAATTGTTGAGTGAAGAATGCATGAGAGTTGCACGAGGAAACGAGAGACAAAACGGGCGAAGAAAACAAAGAAAGTACGATTCTGGACTTTCTAGATGGGTTATCTCTGGAATCAACCGTTACAGAAAGTGCCGCTGACTGCTGCCTACAAGAACTGCTGTCGTTCGATGTACCTGCCTACAGAGCTCTCTGTCGCGTCAGTCGACGCGGAACCGACGTTAACCGCACGCGCCCGCCCAGCCTGGCGCTGGGAGTCCTATTTCTGCGAGGAAACCRGTATAGAAAGTGCAGGACACAGTTATGGAAAGTGCAGAACCGACATAGAAGGGGCGGAAATCCTATTTTAGCCAGGGAACTTGTTCTCCAAGACATCTAAACCTATAAATACCTCCCTTTAACACCAAAAACGTGTGGAACATTAATYCKAGGGTTCCAAGACACCAAAAAGGAGTCCAAAACACCCAATTCAACCATCCATCAAGAGCTTGAAGATTGAAGACTCAAGATTCAAGATCTAAGCTCTCTTATCCCTTTCTTATCTTAGAACTATGATTTTCTTATTTATTCTTCTTCTTTTATTTCATGAACTCTATTAGCGAGTGATTGTTTTATCTAGTCCTAGGGATGTGGAAACCCTCGTGATATTATCACTACAAGAAATCTGATGTGTAGTGACGATTTTTTTTTCCACGCATAGAAAATTCATCATAGTATGTTAAACAATTGTGACGTTTTTTAATTTCATCATAGAATAACACCCTTCTATGACAACATTTATTGTTGTCACAGTTGTTCACCGATTTCGTCACAAATACTTATATTTGATGACGTTTAAATGTATTTTGTCACAATTTTGGGATGACAAAAAAAAAAGGTTCGGAAAACCCATTTTATGACAAACATATAATAAAATGTAACGAGAATTGGGTGTCACGATAAATTTCTAGTTGTGGACAGAATCAATTTTGTCACCAATATCCCCTTGAATAATGGTGACGATATTTGGCCTCACAACAAGTTTCTTTTCATGACAACGCTACATTTTTTCATGAGTTATAGAAAAATGGCGACAATATTATTTTGACACGAATGAGTTCTATTTTGACGTCAAATATGAATTTGTCATAGTAATTTTATTTTTATTACAACTTCAGACTAGATTTAGGAGACTCTTCCGATAACAATTTGATAATAATTAGATGATATTTGGTATCACTGCATATTTGTGTTATTAAAAGCATCATATTTCTCATTAATTTTTATGAATGTAATAGTAATTAATTTTAATTAATATATATTGTATAATATTTGAAGTAATCAATAATATAACAAAAATCTAACGTTAAAGAAATATATTAATTAAAATAAAGTTGTAGAATAAAAACCGCATATATGATAATTGGACAATTTATTAATTTTAATTATCAAGACAATCCATGTAAAGAAAAAGTTTTAAAAATAATTGTAAGTATATAAATATTCGAATTACGATCCTTGCTACAAAATGCACGATTTGCAAATAATCATGCAACAGTACATGTAGTTAAACCCACAAAATCATGCAACATTGCATGGTTTTTAATTTGGCATGATCACAAATCATCTTCCTAGCAACATTGGCCATATACCTCTTTTGTATTATTTCAGTTTTTCCATAAACTATAATCATGCAACAGTACACGTAATTAAAGCCACATAATCATGCAACAGTACACGGTTTTCAATTTGGCATGATCACAAACCATCTTCCTAGCAACATTGGCCATATACCTCTTCTGTATTATTTCAATTTGGTCAGAAACATACGATAATGGTTCAATACCTATGTCATTGTGCCAAGTCAAAGGTTTGACATTTCTAGATCTCTCCAAGAACCATGTTATTATGTGTCTATTACCTGCTCATAACTGGAGAACATATATGCATAAGAACACAAGCTATTGATAACAACCCATCATTCCTTTTCATTAAAATGAAAATGTCAAAAGAAAATATAAAAGCCATGTATGTAATTGTCTCATCCAAAAGCCAATATCTGCTAATCATATAAAAATACTATTTAACTAGATAGATTCCTGAAAGTATTTGTTCCCCGCACGAGACAAAAATCTATCCGTGAACACTAAATCGTTTATTCTTCAGGGTAAGAGACAAATCCCTCGAGCGACACTAAACTCCAAAGAGAGAAACGAGCTTTRCCCACACAATCCTCTGGAAGTCCAAGGGAGAAACATTCAGATCAAATTCGACCTAATAATCATAAGACCTCGTAACTTGATAAATGTCAACCAATACGTCTTCATCCACATAAAATATTTCTGCAAAAGTTGCAAATAACGTCAAGATTAGAAAACAAAGTAGAGATAAATTTCACATACAAAAATTTTCTTCCAAAACAAACATATACAAAAAATGAAGAACATGTTAAACACGTGCGATTAAGAAAAAAAAAGAAGAAAATGCCAAACACACAATAATCTTTTGTACCAAAATAATCACGTGAGATTAAGAAAAAAATATAAATTTATACCTCACCAATCTTCTCGATTATCATCATCACTGTCTGCGTCTATCTCATTATCAGAGTCGTCGTTTTTTTGAGAATCTTCATCGCTGGTGAAATAGTCAAGTAACGTGTCATCTAACTCATCAACATCATCTAAGTTTGGTACCTCAATAACTTCAGGTGACCTTGYAGTAATCGGCCCGTCAATGACCTCCAAGTCCACATCATCCCTGTCTAATGAATGTATTTCACTGAGATTAACTTCAAGCGGATTGTTTGTATCATTCTCCTGATAAACAACATTTTCCATAGATAAAACATCGTCGACATCCATTTCTTCATCGTGCATCTCCGTAACATTATAAACATGCCTATGCTGGAATGGTATCACGACACGCCAATCCTGTCCTAATTTAGGATCATTAGTGTAGAAAACTTACCTTGCTTGGTCAGCTAATATGTAAGAGTCGTCCTCGTACCATTTTCCAGCAACTCGGACACTTACGATATTTYCGTCTTTTTGTATCCCTGTTCATTTTTTTTCTTYCAAGATCAAACCAATCACATTTGAATAAAACAACCTGCCTACCTTTGACATAATCTAGCTGAATAATATCCTTTAAGACCCCATAAAAATCAATGATGTCATCTCCATGGTTACCCTCCACTACAACCCCACAGTTTTGAGTTTTCCGACGGCTATCGCGTTGTTCATTTAAAAATCTTACCCCATTCACATGCAACCAGAAAACTTTCTTACACACTTCTGAGGTGCACATGCGAGTGAATATAAAGATTCATCTACCTGTAATGGTTCCTATCCATATAACTTAG
>BMAC01000098.1:1996333-2013996 GCA_014905375.1 Phtheirospermum japonicum | reverse complement strand
AGTATGTCTCGGGTATGCATAAAAGAGCCTCAAATTTCAACCAATCCTCCTAAAATATCATAAATAAGAGAAAAGAAAGCAAGAACTTGGGTTGCCTCCCAAGAAGCGCTTGTTTAACATCAAAAGCTCGACGACTTATATGAGCGAAGTCATCCGGGATCCAAAAATAAGTGATGATCGTGCCACGCCTTAATGTTCTCCAAGAGCAAGAACGGGCAATAATAATCACCAAGGCAGGCACATAAGCAAGTTTTAGGAATAGAGAACTGAAACTCCAACTCGCTTTGGAGGTCGGAAACATGAGTAGTCGATCACCAAGTTGAAGGACCTAGGGCTTTGCTCGAGGAACAAAATTCAAAGGAGCAAAAATGAGGCTTTGTAGAATTCCCGTCGATCAATGCCCCAATCGACGCCATGATCTACGAGCTCTCTGTCCAACCCATCAACCTTCCATGGATAGACGCAAGGAATAGCCGTAGATCAACGATGAACATCGACAATGCATCGACGCTACCCAGCTACAGGCATCTATCGACCGTAGATCGATGCATTATCGATGAACTCTCTGTTCAACCCATCGACATGCCATCAATCCACTCCATTGTCGACGAACTCTCTTGTGTTGTTAGTTAGTTTTATTGCAATTTCTCGCAGTCTTAAGTGTTCAATTCTTAGAAATTCATATGATAATATTTATTGTTATTCAAAACTCCATTGTTATTTTCTCCATGCCTTTTATTGTTAATCGTGTTCATGTTTGCTTTGAGTTTGTATTGTTGGTTATAATTCACTGTTCMAGTACCTAGAATTGTTTAGAACCATCAATTAGGATTGTCGGGTGTTTAATCTGCAAGTTGGGATTGACAACCCCAACTCGTAAATTAAGTATCAATAAAATGCCAATTGATCATGGAGACAACTCTAGAYCCCTAGACCCCCGTTTTATTAATCTTTTTTAAAGTTTTTGATTGCGTTGCTCGTCATTTAAATCATCGTCTTAGTTATTACAACTCCTGAAACCAAAACTTGATCGCGTGTTTAGAATTGCTTTTTGTTGTTTTCTCTTTCGTGAACCAAATGAAAAATTTACTTTCGATTAGTCTTTCCTCGAGAGWTTTGACTCGAGTCAAACTTACCACTGACAATTGCTCTGTTCTCGTGTAGACGAACTTTTATTTTAATAAAAAAGTAAGTGTAAAAAGTTCGATTCAAAATTTGGCTCCGTTGCCAGGGAGGGCTAAAGGTTGTGATCTTTGTGTTTGCTCTCCATGATCTTTGTTTATGTTTTTATTTGTTTTATTTGTGTTTAGTGTTTGTTTGTGATTTTTCTTTTTCTTTTTTTTTAAATTATTTTCCGCCGGTAGGTTTAATCTCGTGTGTTGAGTGTTGTGTATACAAGGTACCTTGACGACCAAGGCCTGAAATTCAACAAACCGTTTAAAAAAYAGAGAGAGAGAGAGAGAGAGAATGTCGAACTATCGAGCGTATCAATTTTATGGCAATCCATACGCTTGTCGTGCTCCTCGATCGGTCATTCCATGATGAATTCTACTTAGAGCAACTCTCGATTTTTCATGGGCTTCCGAGCGAGGACCTGCTTAAGTTCACCCGAGAGTATGAAGCCATCACCTGGACTTTCCCTCTTCTAGACCTTACGAAGGATCAAGAGAAGATGCGACTCTTCGACTTCACGTTAAAGGATKGGGCAAGAACATGGTTGAGAAATTTAGAGCTCAACACCTTYGAAACGTGGGAGGAAGTATATGATCGGTTCATTGGGACATTCTACTCCCCCTAATTCTAACCTCCAAATCATCAATGGATCCCGTCTACAAGCTTCAATCCATATGATCCTTGTTTTGATCCTTATGCCCCAACTTCCAATTTTCATAATCTCAACTATAATGATTCATACGATTCCCCTGCCTCACCTTTTTATCACACGAAATATGACTCGTATGCTCCACCCGACTCTAATTCTTTCTATCCGAGCTACGATTCTTACGTTCCCTCCGAATTAATTCCCTAATACCCGAGCTATGAAGAGTATACCCCACCTCCTCCTCCCAACCATAACCAACAAATATACTATCATCCAGATGCCCCACTTGATAATGATCCTTGCTCGGTTATCCGTGATGAGGTGAAACGACGTACTTTTGATGAGTTGCCAATTTTTGATGTGGTAGAGCCCACGTTGGATGTTMTTAATTTAAGCTTGAGCGCGCATTTGGGAAAGGTGTGTAAGGAGGTTGTGATTGGGGATTTGGTTGAATGCATTACCCCCCTTGTGCTATTTGATGAAGTTTTGGACAGGAGTGTTGGGTGTTGACGTTGGAGTTCTGGTGGGTGTTGAAAATTTAAGTTTACTCTATCTTTATGAGTATTGTGAAGTGGTGCCAGATTCAGGAGATGTTGAAATGGCCAAGCCTCTTCTTGTGCCACCCGAAGCTTTGTTCGAACTTGAGATGGAGGTGGTGGAAGAGATAGTCAGGAAGGAGCCCGATCGCCCTCCCCTAAYCCCGGATATTACATTTCATGTTTTAGAAAGTGTTGAGGTGGTGARAGAAGAAATGAAGGAGCTTGGATTGGTTGAGGTTTGTTACATTTGTTCAACAGATTTTCTAGTTCTTCCGATGACCGAGCATCACTCTACGCGATTAACTTTCGATCTCTTCTTGGTGATCGACTACTCATGTTTCCGACCTCCAAAGCGAGTTGGAGTTTCAGTTCTCTATTCCTAAAAKTTGCTTATGTGCCTGCCTTGGTGATTATTATTGCCCGTTCTTGCTCTTGGAGAACATTAAGGCGTGGCACGATCATCACTTATTTTTGGATCCCGGATGACTTCGCTCATATAAGTCGTCGAGCTTTTGATGTTAAACAAGCGCTTCTTGGGAGGCAACCCAAGTTCTTGKTTTCTTTTCTCTTATTTATGATATTTTAGGAGGATTGGTTGAAATTTGAGGCTCTTTTATGCATACCCGAGACATACTTTGAAGGACCTAGGGCTTTGCTCGAGGAACAAAATRCAAAGGAGCAAAAATGAGGCTTTGTAGAATTCCCGTCGATCAATGCCCCAATCGACGCCATGATCTACGAGCTCTCTGTCCAACCCYTCAACCTTCCATGGATAGACGCAAGGAATAGCCGTAGATCAACGATGAACATCGACAATGCATCGACGCTACCCAGCTACAGGCATCTATCGACCGTAGATCGATGCATTATCGATGAACTCTCTGTTCAACCCATCGACATGCCATCAATCCACTCCATTGTCGGCGAACTCTCTGTCCCACCCATCGATGAGCCGTCGATCGGCGCTCCCCGTCGACGCTGAAATATGTTTTTTTTTGTACATTTTGATGTTTTTATATTTATGTTTGTGTCATTTGTGTTTGTTTTTCCCCACTTACCCCTTTTTGTAGGTACGTCTCGACTCTACCGCCCATTGGATGCCACTTCACGCTCGACTTAATATTAAAAGCGTGACTATAGAGACGTATCTCTCTCTTCTCTTTTACCGTACTTTATTTTATTTTATGTGCAATGTGGGCATTGCATGGTTTAAGTGTGTGTGTGTGGTGTGTGTGTGTGTGTGTGTGTGTGTCCTTTTTTAGTAATTTCTTCCGTATGCTTGCTTGTGTATATGATTTGAGTCGTGTGGATTGATATTAGTTGGAACCTTGATGAAATGATGTGGTTAGATGCTTTGGTTAGGTTGTTTAGATTTTTGTTCGACATTAGTATTAGTGTAATTGTGGGGCATGAAGTGTAGGAAACCTATGAAATATTTTGACCTTATTCTATTTGTGCAATTTCCAAGAGTCGAATACTCTTTACTAACCCCATTTTCAGATACCCTCTATAGTAATTTTTGTAAATTTTTTATTTTATTTTTGGGGACATTAAGAACTCCATGCGCCTATAGAAAAGTATTATAAGTTTCATTTAACAACATGAGATTGGAGTTAATGAACTCTCATTTTAGAGTTGTAAATATCTTGTTCGTCTAGTACCTCGCCTTTTAGGGTACTCAAAAAAAGAAAAAATTAAAAAAGAAAGAAAAAAAATGGTACACGAAGAGAAATCCTTGTAAACGTGAAGTATATATATTAAGTCGTGCAACCCTTGTACGCATTTTTATTTTTACTTTTTATATTTTATTGTTAAAGAAGTGTATAGATGATTGGACTAGTCGGGTGCCGACTTAGCGGTTTGAGCATGAATAGACCTTGGCCGAGGCATGGATGGGGGACGTGCATGAAGGGCAACACATTACTTTTAGGCGTTTGGAAGGGAATCTAAACCTCTTATCTCAACGTATCATATCGTCCTTTTAGTTGAGTTTCCAATTGATTTAATGCATAACTCTTCGAAACATTTGAATGCATTAGTTTTTAGTTCATTGGATGGTTAGGTTTTCCTTGTATGTGTCTAGGCTCAGTTTTGCTTGAGGACAAGCAAAAAGCTAAGTGTGAGGGAGTTGATTTGTACATATTTTTGTGTGATTTTTGTATGTTTTGTGTCTTTTCGTGTGTGCTTTAGTCAGGTTTTAGTCGTATTTTGTCCCGTATTTCCTTATTTTGCATTTTCTTAACTTCTGTCATCTTTTTTCACTTTTTGTAGATTCTTATGTTATTTTGCTTTTTTTTATTTTAGGACAGTCGATCAAGCCTACGAGCGTTCCTGAGGATCACAATTGGCTCAATTTGGCGAAAGCATGACTCGGACCTGCGAAGCACAACCATCGATCGACGCATGCATTGACGTGATGTCGACGCTAAATCGCCACGCCATCGATGCGCAACCAACGGGGCCATTTTCCAGCATCGATGGTCAGGCCATTTTTGGGCAAAAGGGCTATTTTGCCCTCAGTTTCACTCTTATAACTAGAACATGTTTCTTAGAATTCCAAGCTCTTGAACTCCTAGAGTTTGACAAACCCAAGGTTGTTCTTATTTTCTTCTTCAACTTTTACATCTTCTTTCTTCATGAATTTTCAGCTTTTTAGCTTTCGTTAGAATAAAGATTTTTAAGAATTACTCTTATGGTGGACATAGTTTAGTCTTAATTCGCGTATTCTCCTAGTTAGATTGTTGAAAATCTCTAATTTAAATTAGTAAAATTTCATTTCCCTTTGTTTTAGTATTCTAATTTCTTGATGAGTTGTTTATGTTTTCTTGATGTGAATATGATGCTCTTGTGTTGTTAGTTAGTTTTATTGAAATTTCTCACAATCTTAAGTGTTCAATTCTTAGAAATTCATAAGATAATATTTATTGTTATTCAAAACTTCATTGTTATTTTCTCCATGCTTTTTATTGTTAATCGTGTTCATATTTACTTTGAGTTTGTATTGTTAGATTGCTTGATGATTGTTTGTTAAAACTCACGGGTCTAGTGCCTAGAATCATTTAAAACCATCAAATGGGATTGTCGGGTGTTCAATCTAGAAGTTGGGATTGACAACCACAACTCGTAGATTAGTAGTTTGATAAAATGTCAATTGATCGTAGAGGCGATTCTAGAGCCCTAAACCCCCCATTTTATTAATCTTTTTAAATTTTTTGATTTCATTGATCGTCGTTTAAATCAACTTCTTAGTTATTAAAACTTCTAAAACCAAAACTTGATCGTGTGTTTAGAATAGATTTTCGTTGTTTTCTCTTTCGTGAACCAAACGTAAAAAGTTACTTTCGATTAGTCTTCCTCGAGAGATTCGACTTGAGTCAAACTTACCACTTACAATTGCTCCATTATTGTAAAGCCCAAGTTTTTATTCTTATTATTTTACGCCCAATTCTTTTTTTTATATATATATTTTATATTCTATTATTTCAAATCCACTAAYCCTATTATTCAAATCTAATTACTTTATTTTTATTTTATTTTTACCAAAGCTCAAATTCAACTATATTATTTTTTATTTTAATCCAAGCCCAATGGCAAGTTCAAATTTAAACAATATTACTTTTATTTTTATTTTATCAAAGCCCAAATCAACCCACCAACTTAGCCCAGTCCACCAAACCACACCCTAACTTTCCAAATTTAAATCCTATGCTTGGTTTATAAAGAAAATCTTAACCATCATCAACCATTACAAGTTTTCTGCATACACAGCCGCAAGGTAAAAATCGATGCTTGTTTTCTAACTTTCTTTCATAGAACCGATTTCAAACCAAAAAAAATCGCCATCCCAATCTCCTCAAGCCAAAACCACCGTTTCTCCAAAATCGACTGCGAGTTTTCCCATGCCACAAACCCGAATCACCAAAAACCACCACGCTGCCGGTAGTTCCTCGCCAAAATCGAAAGCCATCCACAAACTCGAATGAGTTTTTTTTTTGACAAGCCACCAAATCCCTCAAAGCCAAACCCGACAGCCACAACAACTCCAAGCCGGGCCGTCGACCGGAATTGAACCGCAGCCGGATCGCCACCCCCAGATTTTAGCCGCCGGCGAAGCGGACCCATCACCGGCACCAACCCCAAACGAATTCCAAGCCGAGCCACCACCTTCCAACCCCAATCGGACCCCTGTCCAAACCCAGACGGACCCACGGCTGATTCAAATCCAAGCCCAGCAACCCCCACGTCGAACCATCCGAATCGCCACCCGCGGCCCACGATTTCAACACCACCGGACAAATCGATCAAGTCGCCATCACCATCTCAGTCGGCCGCCGTGGCTGTCCATCTGCCTCCGCCACTGCCGACTCTACATCTGCCGCCGTTGCGGGAATCCACCGACTTGTCACTGCCACAGCCGCTGGGGCCCTCGCCTCGCCGGTCGCTTCCGCCGCCATCATCAATTTTTGGAGAAGGCGGAGAAGCAGCAGCCTCTTGAGCCGTCGCCTCCGCCGCCTTGTCTGTCCACCGGGCCGCTGCCGTAGAGGATCGAAGGAGGTGGAGGGCCGACTCTGATTTCCGAGAAGGCGGAGAAATCTCCTGCCGATTGGAGCGTCGCCGCCGCTCGGAGTGTAGACCTAATATGTTAATTAAACATATTCCTCGAAATCGAATCAAGTGTAGACATCTTCTCCTAACCATACAACCATATCCATAAACCATAAACCATCGCCGACCTAATGAAAGCGTCAGCCCATAACTAAAACCCATGTCCATAAACCATAAACCATCGTCGACCTCATGAAAGCGTCAGCCTATAGCCATAAACCCATGTCCATAAACCATAAACCATCACCTACATCATGAAAGAGTCAACCCATAACGATAAAAACCATATCCATAAACCATCGCCGACCTAATGAAAGCGTCAGCCCATAACCATAAAAACCATCGTAATACCATAAGCATCATTCTTTATTCATCGCTGATCTAAATGAGCATCAACCCATAATTAAAAAAGTTCGCAATAAAACTAGAATCACGGACTTAAACAAGCCCCATACCATAATTAAAAGATATACTCATAATTGATTAGCACTAATTTGTCTTGATTTTAGTTAGTATTTTAGTTCGTTTTTATTATTGTTTTCGGTGAAAGTTGGATAGATTGAGCACATTTTCGTAATTTCTTATCTCCAACTTGTTTTATCGTATTTTAATCATAATTAATTAATTTCATGTTTATTTTAGGTATTTAGAGTATTTAAGTTTGGACGTAGTCAATGATGGGAGTACGAGTGGAGTCTCAGCGAAAATGGGTCGCAATTTGAAGAATTTAAAGCTGCCGGCTTACTATAACGGTTTTCCATCTGGAACCGTTATAGTAGAGCTGCCGAGATTGCCTGCCCACAAAACTTTCTGTAGGGTCGACCAGTTTGCGTCGGTCGACGCAAGAACCGATGTCAATCGACGCACTGGCTGCGGAAGTCTCTGTAGCGGCGACCAGTTTGCGTCGGTCAGCTCAATAACCGACGTCAATTGACGCCAACGTGCTGAAAATGCATTTTTAAGGTTTCTTATTGCCAAAGACTTCCCAAAACTATAAATACCTTATGTATTTTGGATTTTTAACACACACTATCATATTCCTAGGGTTTTAAGGCCTCTTAGGGGCCGACAACCCCAACGAGTGCCCTTCGATTTCTTAGTTTCTCTTCATAATTCTTAGTTTTAAATTCAGAAGTTATAGATTAGTTCTTAGATAGTTTATATAATTTAGATTCAAGATTCACTTCTGGAACGCTGCAACTTTCCTCTCGTTTAATTAGCAAGTTTTTAATTTCTTTCGTTTAATTTAGTTTAATTAATTATGATGATCTTAATTTCTTGCTTGAATTAGAATAATCAAAACTCCAACAAACAACCCCCCCCATGTATGATGATGAATTGTATGATATTGAGATTGGTGATGATGATGTTGGGATTATTATGTTGAGATTGATGAAATTGATTGGCTAGATCTAACAGGTGTAGAGCCTAGAATTGTCGTGAACCATCAATTGGGTTTATCCCAATAGATCATGGAAATGATTCGAAGCTCTAGAACCCTTGTTTTCAAAATCTTTTCAAAACTCTTAATTTTTAATTGTTCTTCGTTTAGATCGATTTTTTGCTTTTATGTGTTTAGATTATAATTTTATTTTATTCTCTTGTTCGTGAACAAACAAACACAAAAGGAACTTCCGAGCCTAGTTTTCCTTGAGAGACGATTCGGTTCAACTTACCAACCTACACGCGATCCTGTTCTCTTGCGGGCGAGCTTTTAAATTTTTGACAAATCTTTATAAGTAGGTACACAAAAGTTCGAATCAATAATCCATCGCCTAAGGAGCTAGGCATAGTACTTCTTCAGATGGAAAATATTCTAGCTCCTTGGTAACGCCTTTCCCTCCTCGTCTTCCAACAAATATGCACCCTCTTTTAATACCTTGAGCACCTTAAATGGTCCCACCCAGTTAGGATCCAGCTTCTTTGTAGTATATATTGCATCGGCACGCTTCCAAACTAAATTTCCGACCTGAAAATGCCCTCTCTTCACCCGCTTATTATATGTTACCTGAATCCTTTGTTTGTACATTTCCACGCGCATTGCTGCCCTATCTCTTATCTCCCCAATTGTTTCTAAAGCTCCCTGAATCAAACTTTTTTCACTTACTTTTTGTATAGAAAAGTTCATCCGCAAGAGAACGGAGTGATTATAAGTGATAAGATTGACTCGAGTCGAATCTATCAAGGAAGACTAATCGGAAGTAAATTTATGTGTTTGGGAATCGAGCTTTTTGCACTTACTTTTTGTTTAGAAAAGTTCATCTGCAAGAGAATGGAGCAATTGTAAGTGATAAGTTTGGATCAAGTCGAATCTCTCGAGGAAGACTAATCGGAAGTAAATTTTCGTGTTTGATTCACGAATAAGAAAATAACTAAAAGCAATTACTCTAAACACGCGATAAGGTTTGGTTTGTAATATGTAGTATCTAAGATGGTGACTTAAATGATGAGAAGTAAATTAGACAACTTTGAAAGGATTAATAAAATGGGGGTCTAGGGCTTTAAAATCGTCTCCACGATCAATTGGCATTTTATCTAACACTTAATCTATGAGTTGGGGTTGTCAATCTCAACTTGTAAATTAAATACCCAACAATGCCAATTGATGGTTCTAAAAGAATCTAGGCACTAGACCCAAGAGTTCTAAACACGAACATCAAGAAACGCAACAATTCAAACTCAACGCAAACATGGACATGATTAAATATATTAAAAAAAAGCTTGAAGAAAGCAAAGATGGAGTTTTGAATAACAATAATGATTATAATATGAATTTCTAAGAATCAAACCATGAGAAATCACAAGAAACACAACTACGAATCAAGACCATCATAAATCCAACAAGAAAATTCATAATCAAAGCAAATAAGAAACTTGAATAATAAAAGCAAGAAAATGAAAGCCTAGTAATTGATAATGGTGGGATTCAATGTTCTAACGAGAAGTTAAATGAAATTAGACCAAGCTACATCCTACATCCAAGCAATGATCAAGAATCCATTTCCTATTAAAATTAAAAGCTTAAAATTTGAATTAATAAAATGAAGAGAGATGAATAGAAAATGGAGAGAATTCTTGGGTTGTCAAACCCTTAAGGGGTTCAAGGACTCGATTTCTAAAATGAATTGTTATATCTATAGGGGTGAATTTTGGGCAAAATAGTCCTTTTACCCAAAATGGTCAAAATTTGCATGACCACCGACGTTGGAAAATAGCTCTGTCAATGGCGCGTCGATGGCACGTCAACTGACAGGTTGACTGGGCATCGACGGCGTGTCGATTAGGCTTCGATGGCACGCATCGATTGATGGCTGTGCTTCACAGGTCTGAGTCGTTTTTCCATCAAATCGAGCTAGTTGTGATCCTCGGGAACGCTCTTAGGCTTGATCGACTTGCCTAAAACAAAGAAAAATAACATAACATAAAATCTACAAAATGTAAAAAGGAAATACAAAAAACACTAAAAAGCTGACAAAAGCTAAGAAGACGCAACATAAGAAAAAACATGATAAACTACGACTAAAACCAGACTAAAGCACACACGAAAAGACACAAAAATATACAAAAATCACATACAAATATGTACAAATCAACTTCCCCACACTTAGCTTTTTGCTTGTCCTCAAGCAAAATCGAGCCTAGACATAAACAAGGAAAATCTAACCACCCAATGAACTGAAAACTAATGCATTCAAATGATTCGAGAAGTTATGCATTAAATCAATTGGAAGTTCAACTAAAAGGATGACATGATACGTTGAGATAAGAGGTTTAGATTCCCATATTATCCTGGAGTTGAAAGAAAATCAATTAACCAATATTTGAGTTTTTTCCAATGAAGGTAAACACGGAAGAAAACGAAATCAAAGTGGCAATACTAATAACTACAAGAGATTTAGAAGATGGTGGCAAAAAATCCCATTTAGAGTACAAGATACATTGAGATAAGAGGTTTAGATTTCCATCCGAACGCCTAAAAGTAATGTGTTTCCCTTCATGCACGTCCGTATCCATGCCTCGACCAAAATCTATTCATGCTCTAAGTCGGCACCCTACTAGCCCAATCATTTATGCACCTCTTTAACAGTAAAATCTAAAAATTAATAATAAAAATACATACAAAGCTTGCACAACTTATTATTTACACTTCACTTGTACAAGGATTTTTCTTCTTGTACTATTTTCTTTCTTTTCTTCTTCTTTATTTTTTTTAATACCCATAAAGGTGAGGTACTAGATGAATACGGTATTTACAACTCAGAAACAAGAGTTCATTGACTCCAATCACCTGCTGCTAAATGCAACTCACAATATTTTCTGATAAGTACGTGGAGTTTTTAACATCTCCGAGAATAAAATGAAAACTTACAAAAATTCCTACAGAGGGCATTTGAAAATGGGGCTAGTAGAGAGTATTCGACTCTCAAAAATTGCGCAAATAGAATAAGTTCAAAGCTTTTCATAGGTTTCCTAAACTTAATGCCCCATACTTATACTAATGTCGAACAATGCACCACCTCAAAGTTAAGTTTCAAAAATGCATCGAGCGGAATGAAGTAAGCGGCTAGGTCTGGGTTGGCGTCGACGGGGCCCTTCGATCGACGAGGAATAGATGGTCAGGACAGAGAGTTCTGTTGACCAAGGCATTGATCGAAGGCTTGTCGACGGGATGGACAGAGAGTTTCATCAACCAAGGTGTCGATCGACGCGTGCATTTGGCACTTGATCGATGGGTATTCTGCAGGGCCTCATTTTCGTTCCTTTGAATATCGTTCCTTGAGCAAAACCTTAGATCCTTCAGAGTCTATCTCTGGGTATGCATAAACGGGCCTCAAGCTTCGATCAATTCTCCCAAAATATTGAAAATAAGTTAAAAGAAAATCGAGAACTTGGGTTGACATCATCCGAGATCCAAAAATAAGTGACAATCGTTCCCCAACTTAGTTTTCTCCAAGAGCAATAGCGGGCGATGATAATCACCAAGGGGGGCACGACAAACATGTTCTATGATGGGAGAAGTGAAAACTTCAACTAGCTTCGAAGGCCGAAAATGTGAGTAGTCGATCACCACGAAGATATCAAAAGTCAATCAGAGCATGGAGCAATGCTCGATCACCAGAATAACTAGGGAATCTATAGAATAAATGGAACGACCATCAACCCATCCAAGATCTTTCATTTCCTCGATCACCACCTCAACACTCAAAAACATCTAAAGTAATATCCGGTCTTAGGAGAGGGGGGTCGGGCTCCTTCTCGATTATCTCTTCCACCATTTCAAAGTTAAGTTTCAACAATGCATCAGGCGGAATTAAATGAGGCTCAATAAACCTACCCTCTTCTAAAACCGGCACCACAACTCCAACATCCTCATAAAGAGAAAGTAAGCTCGAATCTTCAACATTCTCCGGGACCTCCAACGACAACACCCCTACACTCTTGTATAAAAACTCATCAAAAAGCATAAGAGGGGCGATGCATTCAACCAAATCCACAATCTTAACCTCCTTACACACCTCTCCCAAACGAGCATTCAAGCTAGCATTACCAACATCCAAGGTCAGCTCCACCACATCAAAAATCGATAGCTCATCAAAAGTAAGTCGCTTCACCTCATCACGGATAACCGAGTAAGGATAATTATTGAGTGGGATATCGAGATTATAGTAAATTTGTTGGTTGTAGTCGGGAGGAGGAGGTGGGGTATACTCTTCATAGCTTGGGTAGTAAGGAATTGAGTCAGGAGGAGTATAAGAGTCGTAGATTGTATATAAAGAATTAGAGTTGGGTGGAGCATACGAGTCATATCCTGTGTAACAAAAAGGGGAGGCGAGGGAGCGTATGAGTCGTTATAGTTGGGGTTATGGAAATTGGAAGTTGGGGCATAAGGATCAAAACAAGGATCACATTGATGATTCGGAGGTTCAGATTAAGGGGAGTAGAATGCCCCCATGAATCGATCGTGAACTTCCTCCCACATTAGTCGGGCTCTAAATTTGTCAACCACGTTCTTGCCCGATACTTTAACGTGTAGAATAAAAGTCGCATCATCACTTGATACCTTGTAAGACCTTGAAGAGGGAGAGTTGTGTGGTGTCATCGTACTCTCGGATGAACGTAAGAGGATCCTCTCTCGGGAGCCCATGGAATACTGGGAGTTGTTCGGAGTAGAAATCGTCAAGATCGTACTCCCGCATTGCAGGGCTCAATGGAATGGCCGGTCGGGGGCACGAGAAGCGTACGGGTTGCCATACGGTTGAGAGCTCGATAGTTAGATTCTTTGGGGCCTTTTTTCTTTTTTTTTTTGGAATGGATCGTAGAATCTCGGGCCTCAAGGGATGCGATTAAGGTCGTAGAGGTACCTTGCATACACAATACTCACCACACAAGATTAAACGTAACGGCGGAAAATAACAAAAACAAATAAAAAGAAAAGTAACAAACAAGCACTATGAACAAACAAAATAAATAAAAACAAAAACAAAGGTCACGAAGAGCAAACACAAAAATCACAACCTTTAGCCTTCCCCAGCAACGATGCCAAATTTTGAATCGAACTTTTTGCACTTACTTTTTGTTTAGACAAGCTCATCCGTAAGAGAATGGAGCGATTGTAGGTAATAAGTTTGGCTCGAGTCAAATCTCTCAAGGAAGACTAATCGGGAGTAAATTCTCGTGTTTGATTCATGAATAAGAAAATAATGAAAAGCGATTACGCTAAACACGTGATCAAATTTGGTTTGTAAAATTGTAATATTTAAGACAGTGATTTAAATAATGAGAAACAAAATCGACAAATTTGAAAGGATTAATAAAACGGGGATTTCCACGATCAATTGGATTTTTATCGAACACTTAGTCTACGAGTTGGGGTTGTCCATCTCAACTTGTAAATTAAACACCCAACAATTCCAATTGATGGTTCTAAATTAATCTAGGCACTAGACCCAAGAATCCTAAACACGAATCATCAAGAAATGCAGAAATGCAAACTAAACACAAACATGGACATGATTAAATATTAAAAAAAATCTTGAAGAAAGAAACAATGGAGTTTTGAATAACAATAATGATTATAATATGAATTTCTAAGAATCAAACCATGAGAAATCGCAAGAAACACAACTACGAATCAAGAACATCAAAAATCCAACAACAAAAATTCATAATTAAAGAAAATAAGAAACTCGAATAATAAAATCAAGGAAATGAAAGCTTACTAATTGATAGTGGTGGGTTTTAATGTTCAAACAATAAATTAAATGAAATTAGACCAATCTACGTCCTACATCCGAGCAATGATCAAGAATTTGTTTCCTATTAAAACTAAAAGCTTAAAATTTGAATGAATAAAATGAAGATGAAGAGAAAATGGAGAGCATTCTTGGGTTGTCAAACCCTTAAAGGGTTCAAGAACTTCTTTTCTAAAAATGAATTGTTATATTTATAGGGGTGAATTTTGGGCAAAATAGTTGGAAAATGGCCCTGTCGATGGCACGTCGACTGACGAGTCGACTGGGCATCAACAACGTGTCTATTGGGCGTTGATGGCACGCGTCGATCGATGGCTGTGCTTCGCGATTCTGAGTCATGTTTCTATCAAATCGAGCCAGTTGTGATCCTCGAGAACTCTCTTAGGCTTGATCGACTTCCCTAAAACAAAGAAAAATAAAATAACATAAAAATCTACAAAAAGTAAAAGAGAAATACGAAAAATACTAAAAAGGCGACAAAAGCTATGAAGACGCAAAACAAGGAAAAATGGAATAAACTACGACTAAAAACCGACTAAAGCACACATGACAACACACAAAAACATTCGAAAATTAAACACAAATATGTACAAATCGGTTTGATTCACGAATAAGAAAATAACGAAAAATAATTCTAAACACGCAGTCAAATTCTGATTTGAAAAGTTATAATATCTAAGACGGTGATTGATTTGTACATGTTTATGTGTGATTTCTGAATGTTTTTATGTCTTTTTATATTTGCTTTAGTCGGGTTTTAGTCATATTTTGTCCCGTATTTTCTTATTTAACATTTTCTTAGCTTTTGTCGTCTTTTTAATACTTTTCGTATTTCTCTTTCACTTTTTGTGGATTTTTATGTTATTTTTCTTTTCTTTGTTTTAGGACAGTCGATCAAGCCTAGGAGCGTTCCCGAGCATCACAACCGGCTCGATTTGAAAAAAAAAACAACTCAGACCAGCAAAGTACAACCTTCGATCGACGCATGCATCGATGCCCCATCGACGCACCACGCCATTCATGGGTCTAGTGCCTAGAATTGTTTAGAACCATCAATTGAGATTGTCGGGTGTTTAATCTACAAGTTAGGATTGACAAACCTTGTTCGTAGATTAAGTGTTCGATAAAATGCCAATTGATCGTATTGTAGAGCCTTAGATCCCTGTTTTATTAATCTTTTTAAAGTTTTTAATTTCATTGCTCGTCGTTTAAATCATTTTCTTAGTTATTAAAACTTCTCAAACTAAAACTTGATCACGTGTCTATAATATCATTTTTGTTATTTTCTCGTTCGTTAAATCAAACACAAAAACTACTTTCGATTAGTTTTCCTCGAGAGATTCGACTCGAGTCAAACTTACCACTTACAATTGCTCCGTTCTCTTGTGGACGAACTTTTATTTTAATAAAAATGTAATTGTTAAAAAGTTCAATTCAAGATTTAAATAACAAGAGATGAAATCGACAACTTGAAAAGATTTATAAAACGGGGGTCTAGGGCTCTAGAATCATCTCCACGATCAATTGATATTTGATCGAACACTTAGTCTACGAGTTAGGGTTGTCAATCCCAACTTGTAGATTAAACGCCCAACAATACCGATTGATGGTTCTAAAATAATCTAGGTACTAGACCCGTAAATTCTAACACTACAAAAAAATAACAGTTTTACGAGGGAAAAACCGAGGGAATTATATTCCCTCGAAAATTTTCGAGGGAAACCCGAGGGACAGAGAATTCTCTCGGTTATTTCCGAGGGACTTATATTCCCTCGAAATATCCTTCAGAAATTCGAGCGCCAAAACATGCCGCCATAATTACCGAACGAAAAATCGAGGGAAATATTGATCCCTCGGTTTTCCGAGGGAAGTAGTCCCTCGGAAAATCGAGGGATATATAATTCCCTCGGTTTATTTTTTATTTTTTTTAATATTAATTAAATGTCCGAGGGAATGGAATTTCCCTCGGACTTATTCCGAGGCAAATTTTTATCCCTCGGAAATTTAATTAATATTTAAAAAAATAAAAAAATAATTAAATTCGTAAAAAATAGAAAAAAATAATAAAAAATTAGGATTTATTTTCGGGACGCCGAGTCGCACCCCTCCCCGCCACGGACGTAATTTTTTGGGTTTTGTTTCTATTTTTTAATATTTTTCTATTATTTCAGTTTTTCTATCATAGAAAGAAATAGAAAAAATGTGAAAACTCGACCGATCCTATCATCTTAGGAGCGTAGTGTCGTGATTTTTCCATATTGGAGGAGGGGTGCGTCTCGACGTCGTGGAACCACGGGGGTCATGCGTCGATCGTTTAGGACGCGTTTTCTATTTTTTTTCGATTTTAAATATAAAAACGGGAAAAACCCTCGAAAAAATAGAAAATATAGTAAAAAATAGAAGCGAATCCCATCATCTCACGACCGGGGAAGGGAGGGGTGCGCGTCGTCGTTGTGGAACCACGGGGTCGGGCGTCGATCGTTCCGGACGCGTTTTCTATTTTTTTTCGATTTTAGATGAATAATGGAAAAAACCCCGAAACAATAGAAAAAATAATAAAAAATAGTAAGAAAACCCGAGAAATTACGACCGGGGCGGGGAGGGGTGCGCATCGGGGTCTCGAAAATAAAACCTATTTTTTTCCTGATTTTTTCTATTTTTTTCGATTTTTTTAATTTTTTTAAAAAAACGAGGGAATCTGAAATCCCTCGTTTTCGATTTTTTTTATTTTTTTTAAAAAAAGCGAGGGAATCTGAAACCCCTCGGAGGGATTTCAGATTCCTTCGCTTTTTTTAAAAAAATAAAAAAAATCGAAAAAAATAGAAAAAAATAGAAAAAATGTGAAAACTCGACCGATCCTATCATCTTAGGCACGTGGGGTGGTTTTGACCCCGAATTTGATCGGAGTTTACCAACGAGCACGTGCGTGTCCACACGTTCGACCAACATCAAGATACGATCGATCGATGAACTCTTTCGGTTGGAATTGGGAAGGAGCGTAGCGTCGTGATTTTTCCATATTGGAGGAGGGGTGCGTCTCGGCGTCGTGGAATCGCGGGGGTCGTGCGTCGATCGTTTAGGACGCATTTTCTATTTTTTTTCGATTTTAAATATAAAAACGGGAAAAACACTCGAAAAAATAGAAAATATAGTAAAAAATAGAAACGAATCCCATCATTTCACGACCGGGGCGGGGAGGGGTGCGCGTCGTCGTCGTGGAACCACGGGGTCGGGCGTCGATCGTTCCGGACGCGTTTTCTATTTTTTTTTTGATTTTAGATGAATAATGGAAAAAAAACCGAAATAATAGAAAAAATAATAAAAAATAGTAAGAAAACCCGAGAAATTACGACCGGGGCGGGGAGGGGTGCGCATCGGGTCCCGGAAATAAAACCTATTTTTTTTTCCTGATTTTTTCTATTTTTTTTTCGATTTTTTTTTATT
>BMAC01000098.1:1968004-1990652 GCA_014905375.1 Phtheirospermum japonicum | reverse complement strand
GTTAAGCTTCTTCGTGTAAAGGTCCCCGATCATCGGAAAAAATACCTTCCGTATTGTTGCCTCACTATACTCCGCCGGATCCCAATAACAAACCTCCTGCAAAAATAAAACAATAATTACAATTCAATTGAAACATATGATTGTGTTTTTACGGTAAATACTAATAAATTTGGACACAAAATAATAATTACCTTAAACATCTCCCACCAGAACGCCTTAATCTCCTTAGGGACCGCCTTATAGCACCACCCGCGGGATGGAGATCCCTCTCAAAGATGATACGGAGGAGAGTGGACACCCTCCCCGATGTGCTGTGCAGCCTGTATTCAATTGTGTTTTTATTTTTTTCACTCGGTAAAAATTAATCATAATGATAATTATAATTTTAAAATCATTGATTTACTTACTTCGCTCCTGCAATATAAACCTGAGTCATACCCCTCTGCGGTGCTACCAACTGTCGTCGGGTCCGTGATGTACCCGCGTCGGACGGGGTCTGTGATGAAGGTGTATGCGACGTCGGGGGTCTGCGTCGCTGGATGATCAGTCCCGAGACCCATGTAATCGGTGTGAGTATAGGCAGCATATTGCCTCCCATGGTGGTGGTCGGCCGGAGTGCCTGACCGAGGAGGTCTATAGGTAAACGATTCTGTTATGTGTTTTTTTTATTAAATTAGAATTTTTTATTTATAACATATGAATTATATCGTATCTTATATATCATCCATTTCAACTAGGGCTTGGATGGCTGATTGGGATAAGCCCGAGAACAAGAAGAAATCCGAGCAGTGCAGCAAGAATAGGAGGAGCGAGCCTGCTGGACCGGGGACTGGGATGTCGAAGCATACGGGGGGTGCTAGATCTACCATCGACTATGCCTTGGATATAGTAAGTAAAGGCTATTTATAATATAATAATATATTATTTATTTGTTTAATTTTAATGTTAATTATTTGAAAATTCTATTTGAATACAGGAGCGGGGTTCGCCGGCTACGTGCTACGATCTTTTTAAACGTACGCACACGAAGAAAGACGACGCGTGGATCGACATGAGATCTGCTAATATTAACGTGAGTCTCTTTTTTATTTTTAACTTATTCTTTGGTTTTAACGTAAAATTTTAATAACGAGTTGTATTTCAGGAGGAGTACGAGAGACATCTGACCCAGGAGCAGGAGCGTGCGTCTTCCCAGGAGGAGAGTAACGAGGTTGACCAGGACCAGGTTTTTCTCGGCGTCGCCGGTTTGAAGAAGGGACGGCTTTACGGCACCAGCGCGTATGGGAAGATAATGGCTGCTACAAAGGGTTTATTGAAGGGCGACTCTTCCACCTCCTTCTCATCCCAGGCTGATAGAAGACAGATCAGAGAGCTCGAGGCGCAGATCGAGGCTCAGAGGGCGCAGCTTGAGGCGTTGCAGCAGCAGGCAGCCGAGGAAAGGCGACAGCGTGCGGAGGAGCGCCGGCAGCGGGAGGAATTTCAGGCGCGGACGAACGCCCAGATGGCTGAGATGTACGCTCATTTCCAGCAGCAGTTCCCCGCTCCCTATCAGCAGCAGCAGCAGTTTCCCCCTCCCCATCCATATGACACTTTTATTTATCTAATAAACTTTGTTGCTGTTTCGATCGAACGCATGTAATTCATATATTTTCAAATATTTTTTTATTATAATTGATTTATTTATTTGAATTTTCTTTAATTGCTTTTATCAATTTTTTGGGAATTTTAATAATTAAACAAGAATTAAAATTAAAACAAAAAATTAAAAATTAAAAAAAAAATAAAAATACCGAGGGAAAGTTCCCTCGGAATTTTGAAAAATCCAAGGGAATGGGACTCCCTCGGAAATCCAAGGGAAATATATTCTATCGGAATATTTCAATTTCCGAAGGAACAAAATCCCTCGGAATTCCGAGGGATTTTATTCCTTCGGAAATTGAAGTATTCCGATGGAAGTGTTCCCTCGGATTTCCCTCGGAATTCCGAGGGATTGTCCGGTAATGGTTCCGTGGGAAACAATCCCTCGGAACTCCCTCGGTTTTGTGATTTCGAGGGATTTATTTCCCTCGTAACTGATTTCCGAGGAAGGTTTTTTCGAGAGAATTTTTCCCTCGGAATTTCCCTCGGTTTGACCAAAACCGAGGGATTTTTCCTTAATTTCGAGGGAAAAATCCCTCGGAAATTCTGAATTTTTTTGTAGCGTAACCAACAATCATCAAGTAACGCAACAATTCAAACTCAACGCAAGCTTACACATAATTAAAGAGACAAAAGGCTTGAAATAAAGCAACAATGGAAATAAGATTTGAATGAAAATAATTATAATCATATGAATTCTTAACAATTATATACATGAAATCATGAAAAATGCAAGAAAAACAATCACGAATCTAGAACATCACAATCCTAACAAGACAATTCATAATCAAACAAACAAGAAATTAGATTAAAAAAAGAAATGAATTGAAAGCTTACTAATTAACAATGGTGGATTTCATCATTCGAACAAGAAACTAAATGAATTAGAATAAACTTCATTTAGTCCTCGAGCTGGGATTCTAAACACTACCGCGTAGAAATCTCAAATGAAATCGAGCGGGTCTTCGTTTGGCATACCGTGGAAAATGGGTAGCTGGCTAACATGATTGGACTTCAAATTTTAGTCCTCGTCCGCGGGGCCTAAAACTATGGCTGAGTTGTATGGACCGATGGTGAAGTGTAATTTTAGTGGTGGTGAGTATAAAGGTTCATTTAGCTTGGTATTATCAGAATTCGATTCGAATATAAGGTTCAATGTGTTTGTAACTTTGGAAATTAAAGGAAAATGAAAATAAAGCAATTAAACTAACTAAACTAAACTAGGAAATAAAATTGCAAGTTGGTCGGATGCCTCGTCATATGCCTCGAAATGAAAATGCAAAGCAATAATAAAAATAAACAAGAACAAGCAATGTTTCACCAAGTAAAAGCATGAAAGCTCAAGGTACAACCATGCTTGCATGAACATAAAAACTTGAATAATGAAAATTGACAAAAATTGAAAGCATGAATAGAAAGAGCAATGAAAATTGACGTCAAAATTTAAAACTTTACGAGAATTAACAAGCAACAAAGCATAGATCTAGGATTAAGCATGAAACAAAGCATGAAAATAAGATCCTAAATAAAGCATGTGGAAAACTCAAAATAAAAATGATCCGAGACTCGATCTATGATCTATAAGTGTCACTCATCTAGAATCGATGGACAATTCACAAGATCAAACTCCAATTCTAATAGCTAAGGAAAAAGGCACAAAATGAAGAACATGCATGAAACATATGAAATACTCAAAATAGAAACGATCAAGGACTCGATCTATGATCTAGACGTGTCACTCATCTAGATTCCATGGATGATTCACAAGATCTAACAAGAAATCAAAGAGCTAAGGCAAAAAGCATAAAATGAAGAACATGCATGAAATTGAAGAACAAAGCATGAAATAAAAGAAAGCTTACCTGAATTAAAAAGAGAATCCCAAAGCTTGAATGAAATTACAATCAAAATAAGATTCAAGAGAATACTTGAATTCTTCTTGAGCTTACAAGCCCAAGGAAATTCTTGAAATTAGATCTAGAGAGAGATAATAATCACAAACCCAAGCTTGGGTTGGAGGAGGTGTGATTTAAAAAATGAGAATTGTCCTCTATTTATACTAGATTTTTATTGGGATTAAATGGGCAAAATTAGCCTAAAAGGCTTGGAAATCCCTGGTTTGACCGATTTTTGACCAGAAATGGTCTTCCTAGATCATTTGCTAGATAATTGGCACATTCTGGATCATTGTGGTTTGGTATGGCTCGGCCATGGGCGCGCATGGGCAAAACTGGGTGGCAAGGCTCGGACACTAGGTAACCCAGTGGTCGGGAACGTACCCACTGTCGGCAGGGGTTTGGCGGCATCCTTGGCGAGAGGTGTGGCGAGTGCCAGCGCTGCGCGTGGGCGGATGCGGGCGTGCGGTGCCGGGCGCTGCTCGGACACTGGGTAACCCGGTGTCGGCAGCGTACCCAATGTCGGCAGTTTGGCAAGCGTTTTGGCAAGCACCAAGGCTTGGCGCCTGGTTTGGCGTGTTGTGGCATGGGTTGGCTAGTATTCCAGAATGTTAGGTTTTTTGGAGCCTCTCTTGGCGTCAAGTTTGGGTTGGAGTTTGGCGTGCCTTGGCTAGTAGTTTAGCCTTCAATGCCTTTACCTATGAAAATAGAAATTCTGAACATAAAAACCCAAGAATCTTACCAAACCTTAAATTAATTAAAACCAATTAACCCTTTTAAACATAAAATCAACAAGAAACACGAAAAATAATAAAACAAGAGAAACAACCTAGAAAACCTAATTAATCGATTCAAAAACTAAAATCAATATAAAACCTTAATTAAAAACACGAGAAAAATACCACAATTACATGCAAAATAGATGGTCGTGCATACGAGGTCGCTTTGTCGGTGTTCATTCGGATATCGAGGGGCTCGTCCTCCACCTAAATTAGCGCATCCTCCGTAGTCTTCCTGATTTCCATAATATTGATCATCTTCATAATAACCGTAATCCTCATCCGCATACGCATTTTTTTGGGCATTTTCGTCCTGCCAAGCATAGTACGGTCGCCACTCACCTCTATTTCGGAAATGATTTGGTTCTCGCTCCCGGTTCTCGTATTCATTGTTATGTTGCTTGTTTTGGGGCTGGGGCCCGCCGTTACCAATGTGGTTGTGCTCGAACTCCTAATTGCCCAAGCATTGAACTCTTGATTTTCCCAAGTATTGAAGGCTCGGGCTTCTTCTCGGTTTTGGAAGTGCTGTGGTGTTCGGTCGATCGGATTTTTTGGCATCATGATTCGGCGGTTGTCTTGGGGATGGGCCCCCTATTGTTTACATCTTTGAGGATCTCGGGTCCTCTGTGTTCCTCGTCCTGGTTATGCTCTTGGTTTCCGATAAGAGCAAACATTTACGGGTATTCATCCCGGGCATCGTTTTGCTAGTCTCTCACGTGCATGTCATCATCGGGTGGCATTCCATATGTTTGATCGCTAGGGGGAGTGCGGTTGTCGTGTCCTCTCCCTCGGCCACCATTTGTTCCTCCTCCTCTTCCTTTGGTTCCTCGGCCGCCACAATGTGGAATGGTAGCTTGGGTTGCTTTGGATGGATTCCTGTCGCTGGAAAGAAAGACTTGTCTCGATCTCCCTACTCGTTCGATGTTGTTAATGAATGGGGCAAGTTCACTTCTAAGGCTTCTTCGACCTTGCATCAACAATAAAAAACATCAACGCATCGAGTGGTAAACCAAGAATAATTATACATAATATCCAACATAAAATTAACACAAATAAACGTCGTCAACACCTTTGCCACTCCCCGACAACGGTGCCAAATTTTGATTCAAACTAAAATGATCCTCCAAAATTAAAATAAGTTAAACAATGCGTGTCTACATTTTGAAAGCAAGCTCGCCCGCAAGAGAACGAGATCACTGTAGACTGGAAAGTTAAACTGAGTTGAATTCTTAAGGAGTGGAAATACAGGGTCAAATGATGTTTATTATATCACAATTCAGAAATTCTAAATCTAAACACGCGAACAAAAGGGTTTTTGTTTGATTGATTTAAGAAAACTAGAATTTAGAACTAATCTCGCAAATAGAGCGTCAATCTCTATGCAAAGACTTTAACTAACGTTTATAAAGATTTTAACAATGAAATTGAAAACTATTTGAAACTTAACAAGAAGATTAAACTAAGAGTTGTCATTCAAGCATTTAATCAAACACATGGAAAGCATTAACAAATAGCTAAAATATGATCAAACGAGTTATCTAACACAAAGTTCGAACATTTAAGTAAAGTCAAGTAATCTCATTCACCACATGATTCAAAACAAACCAAACTATTCCAATACCAAATATCCAAACGAGAAATACTCAACCAATCGATTAACTACGAAATTAAAATAGAGTTAAGAAGATACTAATTCGAAACGAACAATGATTAAACATGGAAAACAAAATCTATGCTAAATCAAGCTATTATGGAGAGAAAATCTTCGGCGCCACAAACCCGAAAGATTGTCACGAACTTCGAATTCCTGTGTCCTTCGATTATGGATACTATACTTCTAATAAAACCGATCTAATTTGCATAGAGTTGCCGTGAGGGCTCTAGGGTCTCCGTGAATGAATTTATATCTTGTAAGTTAGGTTCTTTCACTTTTTGTATCCTCCAAAACCCCCTTTTTAACCTGGTAACTAAAATATCTTTTAAGACCCCGATTTTGTAGCGCTCGCATCTGGCCGGATGGTCTGCAGAATCCGACTGGATGGGATCTTTATCAGACGATTCGGTCGGATGTCAGATCCATCCGAATGGATGTGAGTCCATTAGGACAATCCGGTTGGGACATCCGACCAGACATGATTTAGTGGGTCAATCCGATCGGATGTCAGATCCATCCGACAGGATGAGTGTCCTTGTGTCTACTTCTTCGCGGTGACTTTCCCGTCCTTGTCTCTCGATTTTTGTAACGGTTTACGAGCTTTATCTTCTTGAAATCTAGTGCTCGTCTAGCGCTCTAGCTGCATGAGAAAATACAGAAGTCATCTCAAAAGGACCAATTATCGATCGAAAAATCGGAAAGTTAAGTAGAAAGCTGTAGAATGTAAAATAGCTTAATCTCAACCCGGAAAAGATAACAAAACGATTCAAACATGAATCAAGTAAAGGTTTTGTCTATATTTTAGATTAGTAAATAAGAAGAAAAAATAAAATGCTTCAAGTAAGTACAAATAAATAAGTAGTTTTGGGATAACAATTGGGTTGGTTTAAAGCCTATGTCATAAAGAACTTTTTAAAAGTTTCGATTTCGAGGATAAGGTGAAGTGTTCTAAAAAAAGTATCAAGTATTTAAATAGAGGATAGTTGTGGTATTTTTTAGTGTTAGTTTGTATTATAGTCACTTTTATCCAAATGTTTCATACCTTAACAGAGAGCCTATATTAAAACCTCAAATAAAGACCTACCATGGTTTTTGCCTTTTGTACACACCGAGTAATGAAGGGATAAAAAAATTCAAGTTTATGTTAAAGTGCTGACATTAACATAATATTGAATGTATACACGTATCAAATACTTGTGTTATGAATGAAACACTTACAATTGAAAAGATCATTATTTTGGACCAAGAGGTTAAAGGTAAAAAGGGTGTTTCGATTAGTTCTTGGTGTTGTGTTTATATATTGAAAAATGATACTTTTGAAGAAAAATACATCATCATCATTTTTGTCATGTACATAAAAGTGTTTATTTCCTATCTTTATATTTATTTCTTGGGAAAAAAACTTTTTGCCCCACAGACTATTTCGATTTTCACAGTTTAACATACGAACTTTTTTTGGGATAAACCCCCATCTGAACTATGCGTTTTTTGCAACTTACCCCCTGAAATCAGAATTCTGGTGGTTTTGGATACCAAACCAGGTTTGTTAAGGGTTTTTTTGGTAACTTCACTCCTTAGTTCTAATCCTCCCCCCTTTCTCCGCATTAATCTACCATTTCTAAAATGATAACGACACGACGGTTCTTTAGCCGCAAAATGTTATTGCTGATCTTCTTCGCCATGTAGAGGAGGTCCGTCGTGCCGTTATCATTGTATAAATGGTAGATTAGGGCAGAGATAGGGGGAGGATTAGAATTAAGGAGTGAATTTACCAAAAAAAAACCTTAACAAACCGGATTTGGTATCCAAAACCACCAAAATTCTGATTTCAGGGGGTAAGTTGCAAAAAATGCATAGTTCAGATGGTGGTTTGTCCCAAAAAAAAGTTTGTATGGTAAACTGTGAAAACCGAAATAGTCTGGGGGCAAAAAGTTTTTTTCCCTTATTTCTTCGAAGACGAATAAATCTTTATGCTTGGGGTATTTGATAAGCATGAGTTTTACGTACATATTGGAACTTATTAAATTATATTTTAAATACTATTGATACCCTCATAATATATTTTTAATTTAATTATTACTATATGGATGTTATTACGTATTTGGTTGTTTTTATAAGTCTTGTAAGGTTTTTAGAGTCATTTTGGATGGATTGAGCTTAAAGAAGCATAGAAATGATGAAGAAAATAGTCCATTTGGCCAAGACTGGAGTAAGCCCATGAGATTTGTGAGTCAACGAAGCCAAGTAAAGACCCCATTCATGGTCTCAACTCGGCCCTCTACTGTGTGCCATTTTAAAGGCAATCTTTTACGATCCCATTCGCGGTCGTGAACCTAGTCATGACCGGGCCATAAATTGTTACTTATGCGGTTTAAATGCTGGAGTTTCATTTTTGGACTATAAAAAGAAAGCCAAAATCTAGACAAATTCACCTTTGACATCTTTCAACATTATTTTCACCATCATTCACCACCAAAAATAATACTAATCGTGAGATAGAGAAATTCTTAGAAGATTTTTGATTCGGAATAGAAAATGCTTGGAACATAAAGATTGAAGGATCCACCATAATCTCGATGGTTGATCTTTTCTTAGTTTTTATTATGAACATCATATGTTCGATGAGATGTCTAGCTTATCTTTTGATTATGTCTATCTATTCTCATAATATTTAGAGGTTTGAAAATAATGAATAGTTGTTGTTTTGAATATTTTATTCAGTCAGGTATGATCCTTTCAATGTTTTTGGTTCTTAAGTTACATATATGCATAATTGCTTGACAACCTCTTATGATTACTGGTTTTAAAAGATCATAAATCGAGAGATTACAAATTAGAATTTATATTTTATAAATATTTGAAATTATTTGGATTTCTAAGTGCGATTGACAACTCGTCTTGCATTTAGAATCCACGGTTTAATTACTTAGAGAGAAGAGCTAAAGTATATTTGTGATTAACATTTATTAGATTTAATCACAAACAATACTTGATTGATTGGAAAAGGATTTACATTCGAGTAGGGTCCCTTTGCTATTTTTTGTGTTTGTAATTTGTTGTTTCATAATTGATTGACAACCTCTTGTGTTTGATTGTTGTAATTGCTTGAAAAACTTTTATAACTAATAGGTTTGATAAATCAAATTGAGAGATAAAACTTATCAATGGGCTTTCAAATACGAAACACTCTAATCAACAAACTGATAGGTTCGAGGTTGGTAGTGAAGTCTTATAAATCTTTATAACTTTTTGGAGTTCTAAGCGTGATCTTTACAATGCATCTCACATTTAGCTTCCACGGTTTAATCACTTTGAGAGAAGGGTTAAACTATACTTGTAATTAAATTATAATAAATTGAATCACAACAATACTTGATGGATCAAAAATGATAGACATTGAGAGTTCATTTTAATCTCAAACCTCGAAATATCTCCTTATACTTTAAATACCTATATTCTTACTATTTGTTATTGATCTTGGTGAATTGTAGTAGTAGTTTATATAGTTGTTTATTTTATGTTCATTGTTGGTAACGACACAATAAAACTCATCTTTATGTTAGTTAAATAAAACTAAATTATAATAATTATATTATTATTGACTTCTATATCATTAGTCCCTGTGGAATACGACATTACTCGTCGTGTACTAAATCTACATCGTACACTTATGGTTGGGTAAAATACATCATATAAAATGCAAATAATAATTAGGGTATAAAAACAAGTATGAAATATTGTTTAAACAATCCAAAACTATTACACAAGAGTAGTATGGGTTCGATACTGAAATATATATGAAACAATCATGCAATAATTATGAGAACTGGTATGAGACTATAAAATGTGTGTTTTTTTGGAGCATTCCTGCATGTTTTTTTAAATATAACTAGGCTCCCCACATTTCTCACATGTCATTTTTAAGTTTTTCCCCACATCTCCTTGTAACTTCTTTTCTTTAGTCTTCTGGATTTTGACGTGCCTTCCAGAGGGAGAACCGCCTTATTTTGAATTTCACTTGACAGAATCAATGTACCTAATTGGATAAACTATTTTGGAATTAGTTGCACCCATTGTTTCTTTCATTTACTAATATGCACAGTAGTTGTAGGGATCTTGATTCAATTCTTTTAATATTTGACATGGTCTAAAATAACACCGCCCCCTAAACCAAAGTGATTAGCATGAGCTGTAAGAAGAGTTCAAGAAATATAGTAAATTAAGAAAGGGTGGGATATCCGGCTCTAGGAGTAATAGTGTTTGGAAAGACGTTATATAAAACTCTTAGGCTAAGTTGAACTCATCTAACTTAAACCAGTTGGTGAGGGGGAGCACGGGAAGTCGAGCCTGAATAGGATGAAGAAGTATTAGAAATAGTTAAAAGAGATTAGGGGTTAATCTAAGACAATTAACTCTGACAGAGGCCAAAGCGAAGCATATGAGCAGGTCAGTTAAAAAAGAACTTCATAGGCTAAGCCGAGTCGAAGGGATATAATATTCAGGGTTGAAGAAAGAAGAGATAATATGTCTGATTAGAGTATAGCAAAATTGATAATTCTTTCCCTGGAAGAGCTTAAGAGTTCTCTAAAGGTTGTAATAGCCCAAGATTCGTGGGATGATTTCTAAAATCTCGGAGATCTAAACAGAATACGCAGTATTAAATACCCTCTAAATGGTAAAGGGAAGATAATCACATTCTTTTTCAGGTCTTGCATTCTTTCACATTTTACTCTATACTAGAGCTAACTTAAGCAATAGAGAGAGTTCACCAGAATCCCCTTCGTGGTCCCAATCTAACCTATTTTTGGTGTAGGTCATCTCATTTAAGAGCGGAGCACGACGGATTGCGAAGGCTAATTTTTAAGAGCAGACCCATATTGCTTAGCACGTGGACAAGGAACCTCATTCATTTGAAACATGTTTCAAGTGCAGAACCTTTATTACAAGTTCAATAAATGCCTTAACATCTTCATTGACTTTGAAGATGTGATCCTTTTATCTCTTCACCTGATTTCGCCATAAACAAGTGTGATATATATACATAAACATAAAATAAATATAAATGAAATAACTTTTAAACAACTTACTCTTAATGTTAGAGAACTTATATAGTTTATTCCCAAATATTCATCGGTTGTTCTTGTCATTTTTGTGAATGTCGATCTTACCTCACCTTTTATTTTTGCAAGTCCATTATTGAAGCAAAGATCTTATGTACTCTAGCAAAGTATTTATTGGAAGTTTTCTTCCTGAGAGACTGGCCGCATTCAATGATTCTGCAATATTGGAAGTCATGGAAAAATATCTTTTGTTTGAACAGTGGAGATTTGCCCATTTTTCGTAGTCGATGCTTGAAAGATACTATCTAATTTTGATATTAATTATATTGAGCGCAGTCGTGTGTTTTTTGAATTATTCATTTATCATTCCTTTCGAAGTGTATATGTTGCTTGAACTAATTCGGGATATAGATAATCACGCAAAAAATATGAATTTGTGAAAAATTATACAATAAAGTTAAATTAATAGTAAGACAAACACATTGATAATTGATTTTTTTATGCAGACAATGTATTACTTGTAAAATATTTATGAAACATCATAGAAAAAAGTTTTGAAATAAACTATTTATGCATTATGTTTGAAACAAGAGTGAAACGATAGTACAAGAACAATGAAACAAGTACCTCTTTTTATGATTATATTGTTCTGTCTGTCTGATATTATGCACATTCCCTCTCTAATTCTAAAAACTATATGTTAAGTTTTAAAAAAAGTCATATCCAAGAGTTTTCATTCTCACTATCAACTATTCCAAAAGTTAAAGAAAGAGTTCCTCCATTTGCACCATGTGCATGTGAACATTAGTGTTTCTCCATAACTTACTATCAAAAATTTGTCATCAATAATAATTGCCTTGCAATATTCTCATCCTTTTATTTTAGATACTTGGACAAGAAGTGGAATTCGTCATCATATGTTCTTAGTATCACTCCGATCCAGGATTCATTTTCTTCAACAAATATAGGTAAGTCGAAAACTTTTGATAAAATGCATCTGACTTTCCTCTTAACATGTCCAGTGCTTTCTCTTTTGACAAGTCTTTTTGTATTTGAGGGTTACTTTATGTCATCTTTCATGTCCCTTATTATATCTACAGGTGTATACACTATTTTGATGTTGTTAAGGTATTTTAATTTTATAATATCTGCAACAAGTTTTGTAGTTGCATTCTTTTTTTATTAAAATGCAAAATATATATTAAAAAGAAGAAAACTGTTCATACAGACGCAGATCACGACGTCCATTCCTTGACTAAAGACATTTGTTTGGGCATCACTAAAAACTCCTAAGGTAAACCCACCCTTGTGAGAGAAACCCTCGTAGAGGAAAGAGTACCCTCCCCACGCCAGTAATAGAAGGAACGAATCAAAGCGATAAAAAACGCTGAAAGCCACAAGCCGGCTAAAGGTAAAAACAAGCTACAACAAGCAAGTCGTGATCTAAAAAACAGCAATACAAGGGTCCTCTGTCGAACCAAGATTAAACTTCCATCCGAGGGGCTGAAACCAAGATCGTGATGAATGGTGCACCATTTTACCCAAAATATCATCGTTCACCAAATCTAAGAGGAACGTCGGAGGCGACGTGAACCAGTCGTAACAGGGAGAATCGGACTTGGAGCGCGCATCAGCAGCGTGATTTCCTTCTCGATAAACATATGAAACCATGAACTCGATCGAGGTAGTGAGGAAATGAATCCAACGCCAACGAGCCAAAAAGCGCCAAGGGACCTCCACGCTACGTTTTACAAAAAGCTCCACCACATAAGTAGAGTCAGATTCTATCCAAGTCCATCTCCATCCTCTCGGATCAGCCTCCTCAACTCCAGTAATCGCGGCATCTATCTCTGCCTCAAAGGAAAAACTTGACCAAGCGATCTTGAGAAACCGCCTTTTACAAAGCCTCGGCACGTGCGGTAAATGCCCACCGCGACGCAATCTCCAGGATAGCCCAAAGCACTGCCATACGTATTCACCTTAATCCAACTAGGTGAGGGGGGCAACCAGGTCACAGGGTAAAGGGTGGGCGGAGGTGCAGGCCTACCACGCACACCTAGTTTTCGCAAACAGATTAGGTCGGAAATAGTGTTTGAACCAAACTTTTTGTGCACCCCAATTATAGATATTTAAATTAAAATACGTAATTTTGCTCGCAAGAGTACGAGGAACTTGTAGGGTGATGAGTTTGACTCGAGTCGTATCTCTCGAGGAAACAACTGTTCGGCCTTTTTGGATGTTTTTCTTCATTTACGAACTAGAATAAAATACATGCACATTTGGGGTTTCAAAAGATTCTGAATTGATCACTATAAACTAAAGCAGTAATTAAACTAATTATTCTAAACTATATTATCAACTACGAGCAATAATTAAATTATCAATAAAATGCTACGAAGATTTAAATCTAATTAACGAATCTAAGAACTTGAACATAAGAAACTACCATGAAGTAATTGTATCATACGAATCTAAAAACGAATAACTAAGCATAAATCAACTTGCATAAATAAACTAAATAAATCCAATATCTAAGCATGAAATGATTAAACTAATTAACTAGTTCTAGAATTAACTAAGAATTTAACTAAGCAATTAACTAGAAAAATAACTACGTAGTTAACTAAGAGTTTGGAATACTTATAGGAACTAATAAAAGCGATGAAAATCTCCAGCTATTCCGGAGTTGAACGTCGATCTTGGGCGAAGATTGAATCCCGAACGTGAAATTGAAGTTTCGGACTCGTCGTTCTTCGATTCTTGATCTCGGTCTTCAAATCTCGTTATGAGATGTGGAATTACGTTTATTTTAAGCTAAAAAACCCTAGGATGTGATTAACATGGATTTGTCCATATTTTATTAGTATCTTAGTTCGTTTTTCTATTTGTTTTTGGTATAAGTTGGATGATTTAAGCGTAATTCCGTACTTTTATAGTTTCAGCTTATTTTACCGTATTTTAATCGTAATTGATGCAAATAGGTGATATTTCATTGTTTTTCACCTTACAGCTAAGTAACCGGAAGAGTTCAGCGCGTAATTAGATGAGGTTGATGTTCAAGAAATGGAGAACGAGCTTGCCGGTGAACGAGTATCAAAAAGATTGAGAAAAGGAGACAAATGCTCTGTCGCGTCGATCGATGCGAGCGTCGACGCTCCATCGATGCGAGCCATGATCCGCGACGATAGACGCAAAGCCGACGCAACATTCTGAAGCATCGATTGAAGAGGCGTCGGTCGACGCATGGTCGACGCAACTTTCTGAAGCGTCGATTGAAGACTTGTTATATCTATAAATACCCTCCATATTTTGGATTTTCAGAAGAGACACAAAGACACACGACCTCCTAGGGTATTTTAGCTTATAATAAACATAATTCCACATCTCATAACGAGATTTGAAGACGGAAATCAAGGATCGAAGAACAACGCGTCCAAAACATCGAATTCGCGTTCGGGATTCAATCTTCGCCCAAGATCGACGTGCAACTCCGGAATAGTTGGAGCTTTTCATTGCTTTCATTAGTTACAATAAGTACTCTAAACTCTTAGTTAATTTTGTAGTTAATTGCTTAGTTAATTCTAGTTTTAATAATTAGTTTAATCGTTTCATGCTTGGATATTGGATTACTTTAGTTTATTTATGCGATTGATAATGTTAGTTGTTCGTTCTTAGATTCATATGATACATTGCTTAGTGATAACTTTTTATGCTCATGCTCTTAGATTCGTTAATTAGGTTTTAATCATCGTTACTGCTCGTAGTTGATAATCTAGTTTAAAGTAATTAGTTTAATTATCCTTAGTTTAATTATTGCTTTAGCTATAATGATCAATTCAAAATCTTTTAAAACCCCAAATGTACATGTATTTTATTTTAGTTCGTAAATTGAGAAAAACATCCGAAAGACCGAATAGTTGTTTCCTCGAGAGATACGACTCGAGTCAAACTCATCACCCTACAAGTTCCTCGTACTCTTGCGAGCAAACTTAAGTGTTTTAATTTAAATATCTACAATTGGGGTGCACAAAAGTTTGGTTCAGAATTTTGGCGCCGTTCTCGGGGATGCAACGAGTAGGAATATAGGATGTTTTTCGTTTTAAATTATTAGTTTCTTTTTATTTTTGTTTATTTATTTTATTTTTGCACTTGGTCTTTGCCATTTGGTACGTTGATGTATTGTTGAGTTTATGAAAGGAAGGCGGTCACTTCAATGCGACCTTGCACCTTTCATCGACAACATCCACCGTTCAAATCCACCAAGACCAAAACCCATTTTTATTCCCGAGAATGATTCTTCAGCAGCAACTGATTTTATTTACGACCAAGTTCCCGACACAATGTTAGGAGCACATTCGATTCAAAATGGTGATTCACCACCAAGATCAACTCCACGCCCAATTCGAAATGGGTATGGGAGTGAACCAATCGTTTTGCAAGGACAACCACTTCCACAAGCTTTTTGGGCTAATTATCAGCAAAACGGAGAGAACGCGAGACAAGACGCGGGACAGAACGAAGGATTTAACCCGCAGCACAACGTGACCAATCACCAACCAAACATGGCGAATATGAGGCAAAACGAAGAGATGAACAATAATGTTATTTGCCAACACAACATCGAGAACGTGGCATTTAGGAACGGAGAATTTCTACAGCATAACGTGTATGCTAACAATCAAAGGCATGTGAACGAGTGGTTGGCAAATCAAGATCATGGTTACAAACAAAACAATTTCGGGAAGAGATATGAGCACGAGAATAATTACGCTTACGAGAGAGCTAATGACCGAGAACCAAGGGGAGATCGTGCACCGAGACAGCGTGATTTAGCACGTCCAAAGGTTGTACCTTTTAGGTCTGCCATTGTTCTTGGACCTACCGCAAGGGCAGTGGAGATTAAACTGCATCAGCTCAACCTACTCCCGACCTTTCACGGAAATGCCCATGAGGACCCCTTGGCATTTTTAAACTACTTTGTTGATGAAGTTGGCCGATTCGTAGTACATGGCCTTAACCAAGAAGAGGTGTAAATGATTTGCTTCCCGTATATCATGAAGGATAAAGCAAAGTCATGGCTACTCTCCCTAGAGCCTGGTTCGTTGACTGATTGGGATATGATCAGCGAGAGATTTTTAAATCAATACTATTCAGCCCAAACTACGGGGCATATTCGGAGGCAAATTGCCACCTTTGAACAGTTAGATGGAGAGCTATTTCATGAAACGTGGGAGCGTTACAAGATGCTTTTGAAAGCTTGCCCCCACCACAACTATTCTCCGGAGATGACCAACCAGTTTTTCTTCGATGGATTATTGGACAACGGGAAATGAGAAGTAGAGATAGCGGCAAGAGGAGATTTCGGAGATTTAACAGCCACCGAGGCGAGATGGGTGTTGGAGAAGCAAAGTGAAAAATTTCGACAAACCAACTCTTGGCCTCGTAAAGTGAAGGTCAATGAGATTTCCATTCCCGATCCTGATTTAGATGACGGCAAGTTAGTCAAGGCAAAATGTGAGGAGATATTTGATGAGAAATTAGCTGCTTGGAAGGCCGAGCGAGCGAGCAAGGCCGCTGCTCAGAAGATGGTCGCACCATGTAACCAGTATGAATCCCCTCATCATTTAGCAGACAAGTGTCCAAACAACATAGTGCAGCAAGAAGACGTTAACGCAATTCAGAATTATTCAAACCAAAAGAAGTACACTCCGCAACGTGATAATCCTCTTTTCAAGTGGGGCCCAGGGAACCCAAATCATATGCCACCTGATCCTCAATATCCTCCACTACAATATGATCAAGCACCACTTCCACCTCCACAAAATAATACGCAAGGGCAGGTGCCTACGACATTTCAGTCAACGGATCAGCTATTGGTTTGGCAGAAGAATCAAGTGGCCGAGACTCTTAAAAATCGAGATGGACTCGCTGAGGTTAAAAATGAAATTAATGACCTGAAGAAGGCTATATCTGAGAATATAGCTGGGCAGGGGAAACTTGAAGTAGTAATAGGCCAATTATCAACTCACTTAGCCAAACTCTCAGACAAAAAAGGTAAACTTCCAAGCCAAGCAGAGCAGGCATCGGCAGTTCATTTTCTTCACAGTGGAAAGAAGATTGATAACGGCATAGTGGACCAAGAAGATGAAGTCAAGGATAAAACACCATATCTTGGCAATGGAGATGATTCTAAACCAGTAGATCAGTTGCATAAATCATCTAATCGATATGTTCCTAGATCCATGCAAGGAGCGACTCCAAATAACTCACGTGGCAATGACGACATTCTTAAACAATCACCACCGAAGCAATTGGCGACACCAATTAAAGATGTTATTCCTTTTCTGAGCCGGTTGCATCCAGCGAAAGAGAACAAGAGTTTCATGGAACTATACAACCTCTTGAAGAATGTCAATATCAACCTACCACTTTTGGAGGTAATCAAAACAATGCCAGCTTATGTTAGATTTTTCAAGGAACTTGCTTCGAAAGAGAGACGCTTAGTGATGGATCAATACGTAACTATGCCGAAGGAAGTTAGTGCGATTTTAAAGAAGCAATGGCCACCCAAGGAATGCGATCCTGGAAGTTTTTGTATCACCATTTCGTTGGCTAATGGACAAAAAGGCAATATGAATGTTAGATCTTGGAGCAGGAATAAATCTTATGCCATATTCACTTTATCAAGCATTTGATCTTGGACCACTAAAGCCGATAACCATGCACCTACAATTGGCCGATCGCTCAACCCGGCGACCCTTGGGAATAGTTGAGGATGTTTTAGTACAATTTGGAGAGCTCGTAATCCTAGTTGATTTTGTGGTTCTGGATGTTGGTGAAGTGCCAACCGCAAGCTCAGAGCATACCATTTTACTGGGGCGCCCGTTTATGTCTACCTCCCATACGCTAATTGATGTTCACAAAGGGAGGATGACCATGACCGTTTTGGGCGAGAAAGTGACGTTTTCTCTAAAGGATATTCAAAATACTTCTTCCCCTGCCATGATAGATGACTGTTCATTTGTTGATTCCGTTACATCATGCATTCATGAGCTTATGGGAGTCGTGGTTGTAAACGAATTAGACGACGGGGATGACGCCGAATTTTGGGGGGAGGAGGAGGATACTCAAAAGGATGACTTCGATGAGGAGGTTGATGAGTTTGACGACGAAAAGCGTTTGAGTGGAGAAGAATTGATAGAGTTACTAGGTATCGACATGAGCGATATTATTGAAGAATTTCGGGATGAATTAGATGTGGAGTTGAAACCACCGTTGAATCATTCTATGTACGATCTCCTCGACCATAAAAAAAAATTCATAGATGTGAAAAACAAGGGCTAGACACACTTCAACAATTGGACGGGGAATAAGAAGAAAACGAAAGAAATTCGCTCCAAAGAATTCAAAAACTTGCAGTATGAGGTTGGGGAATTAGTGCTATATAATCATGAAAGTGAATATGACCCAACTGATTTTGGAGCTGCATGGAGCGGACTGTTTTTGATAAAAGAATTGGACGAGTATGGAGTAGCCACGTTCTATGATGACGTCGAAAATTCAGCCTTTCAAGTTCACAAGCATAGATTGACGCCTTATTATGACAAACGAAGGAAGACTCGCGTTAACAAGTCGGTGGAGTTTGGAGATCCATCATACTATTGGAATTAAACGAACGAAAAATAGCGTCGAGCAAGCGACGTTAAAATTAGCGCTTCTCGGGAGGCAACCCGAGCTTTTTGTATCCTTTTGTACCTTATTTTCATTTTATTTTAATTTTTCTTTTTGATTTTTATTTGTTTAGAACAGAAGGAAGGACTCGAACGAGGAGAATTGATCAAACGAGCGAAGAAAAATCGACCCAGACTGCCGCATGCATCGACGCCGAGAATGCCCGCTTCGGTCGACGCAGCATCGACGCACCTGCCGAGAAACAACATTATGTCGCGCGATTGGGCTCGCGTCGGTCAACGCAGCATCGACGCGAACCCCGGACCAGCCCAGAAATGTTTAAATTCGGATTTTGACCCGCCAAACCCGACCCATGCGTCTTGACCCGCGGGGATAGCCTAGAAAAACAGTTTTAAATTCATCCTAACACCCCTTTCTCCTTCACTTTTCTTTCCCCAACTTAAAAATTGTTCTCCCTTCTTCAGAAATCTTTCCTTCTTCAAATTTCCAGCAAAACACTAACCACACTCCACCACAAATTCGAAATAATTCGTCACGCATGCCACATTGCCCATAAATTCATCAACCACCTAACATACAAGCCAATTTTTCAAGACGGGCTACGTAAGGGTTTTGGGTGCAATTTTCCAAAAACGAGCAAATTCGTGCTACATTCATTGAGGTACTTCACTTGAAACTCTCTTGGGACTATTATTATCATTGTTTGGTTGTGTTGGGAAGTTGTTGGTGCAAGGATTACTTAGGTTTCTAGTTCGTTGAACACGCACGCCAAGTGTTCGACAAAATTCCCCAAAGAACATCAAGGCTTATTTTTCATGAATTTTCATTCCCGTTCGCTTTCGTATTGTTTGATTATGTCTCGGGCAGGTAAACGAAAAGATATTTCGGGGAAATACGGCGCACCGCTCCCAATTTACGACAAAAAGGAAGGGGGCATTTTTAAGAATATACGAAAATAGGGGTTCGCCACTCATCGAATTTTGAACGTCAACGGAATTGAAGAGGAGGCATCGAATGGATCGGAACACCATACCGACCTTTCCCGCTATGTCGATGGCCTCGGGTGTGGGTACTTCACCCAAATGCACCTCCCCGGATTTAGCGAGCTTATGCTCGAATTTTTCTCTACTTTGGCGATCCGGAACGACGAGACGTTCACATGTTGGCTAGGTGGGAATGATGTTTTTGTTAACGAGGAGATTTTTGGCAACATATTTGGTTTCCCGACCGAAGGGGACCACCCGGTTGGAGTTCAAGGCTTCGACTTAGCCTCTTTTTGGGGGATGATTACCGGGGGAAACACGTGCGATTGCAAACGATTTCCTTGCTCGAAGATTCAAGACGACGCCCTCTATGTCGCCTATAAGATCCCTGGCCACATCATTCTATGCAAGAACGAGGCCACCTATGCGACCAAGTCCGAGCTCTACGTTCTTCAATGTCTTCTCGATGGTCGTCAAGTTCGGCTTTTCCCATTGGTCTTGCAAGGTCTCTATAATGTTACTAAGGGTACGCCAGGAATCAAGACGCCACTTCTCTCCTTCGCGCCATACATCACCGGCCTCGCCCGTCACTTTGGGTTCGATCCCGCCGGAAACGGACTAAGCCCACTCGGGACCAATTCACTTTCATTGACACGTGCCCCTGCACCCCGAGTGAGGTCTTCGACTCAAGGAGGATCTTCGTCTCGACCGGACGAAGACGATGGCGACACGGATATGGAGTAAGCCCGCCGTTCTACTTCGGGCCCGAGTCCCGATTGGAGCCAATTTTTCGAAGAAAACCGAGCATTTCAATTGAAGATGTTCGATAAGCTCCAAATCATCGATGAGAACATTGATGCGAACCACGAGCAATACCGTCGAAGCTTAAGGAAGATGCGAGCTCCCATTTCGAAGCTCAAGGAACGATTTGAGGCGGCATACCCCACACCTAGCATGGACGTCGACGAGAACCCCGAGGATGATGATTCTCGCGAGTTCTAATCTTGTATCTTTATTTTTATTATTACGGTTTATTTATTTAAAAAAATGGAAAAATATAAAAAATCCAAAAATATTGTTATTTTGTTTGTTTTTGCTTGTTTTCTTTTTTAGGACAATTCATATCGCGCACGTTGAAGCAAGGTGAAATTGCACAAATCGACGAGTAGCGGCTCGACTACTATTAATTCAGGGATATTTTCTTTTTCCTTCCTCTTTTTTGTATTTGTGGCAATCCGGAGATTGCCGGGATTTTTAGAGAGGGGGGTGGTCGAGTGTGATTTATATTGATTAATTGTGTAATTTTATTTAATACTTGGCCTGTAATATTTATATGCTTAAGTATTCCTGCGTGATAATTGTGTTTGTATGGCTTGCCTATCAAATTTGACTATGTATGATTATTTGTTTTCGTCTTTGAGCGTGCATAAGTCACTAGTGCAGAAACTGCATTCTAGAACAGAACATCCTGGTGCATTCAGAAGGGTATTTAAAATACAGTTCTGGATTAAACATTCTAGAACGGTATTTGAAATTACCGTTCTGGATAGATAATTTTCCAGAACGGTTTTACAATACCGTTCTGGATTATGAGTCGATTTAGAACGGTAGTCAAAAAACGTTCTGGAATGTATTTCAATCCAGAACGGTTTTCTAGAAAACCGTTCTAGAAAGTCTGATACCGCGAAAATGAAATTTTCTTGCCGCCCATATTTTTACTTTCCAAAACGGTATTTTTAAAACCGTTCTGGAATGTGTGCATTGTAGAACGTTATTTTAATACCGTCCTGGAATATACGTCAATCCAGAACGGCATTTTGAAAACCGTTCTAAAAAGATTCGCCAATACAGAACGGTATTTAAAATACCGTTCTCATTTTCCATTTACTAATTAAATATTAAAATGTTTTCCATTTACTAATTAAATAATGTCCATACGTTTTTCATCCATACATTTTAGCCAAACATTTTCGTCCATACATCCATACATTTCAGGGTCCTTCTTTTCTAAAATTCTCGTCGCTCCCATCTCGCTCCAGCCGTCGCCCCTGCTCGCTCCAGTCGTCGCCCCAACTCGCTCCGGCCGCCGGTTCACACTTGAGGAAGACGGTTTTAAGCAAACAGTGCACTGGTCCAGAGAAAAAAGCTCACGAGTCGCGAGGCTGAAGAAGGGGAAAACCGCCGTATCTGCCAGCCGCCTCCAACTCTCCACCCGTGCTCTCCGCCGCCCTCTACTCTTACTCCTGGTGCTGGTTTAAAATCCTAAATCGCAAGGTATTTACTCCCCAAATTACATCAATTTCGAAACCCTAGCCCCCAAATTTATTGTGTTTTGATTTCTTGATTTAATCCCTCTTAGTTTATTTCTTGTTTTTCTTGGTTTTATCTTGTTGATTTGCTTCTAAACCCCTAGCCCAAAAATTTCTAATTTGCAGTAGCTTCTTTTGTGAAACGTGGTTGATTTTCTTGATGAATTACATAGTTTTGGAAATGATTAAGTGTTGTATTGCTTTTATTATTTCATATCTTGTTGATTCTAATTTTCTACCACTTATTATAAATATGTTGCAATTCGTGCTGGACCTGAACTCAACAAATCCTGAATGGCAGCATGTCAAGGTGGGGTCCCCGCCGCCCGGGCGGTGGGGCCACACGCTTTCTTGCATCAACGGCTCCCATCTCGTCCTGTTCGGTGGTTGTGGGAGGCAAGGGTTGCTTAATGACGTCTTCGTGTTGGACTTGGACGCCAAGCATCCTACGTGGCGAGAGATCTCAAGCCTGGCCCCACCGCTCCCGAGATCCTGGCATAGCTCGTGCACGCTCGATGGAACCAAGCTCATCGTCTCTGGCGGGTGTGCCGACTCGGGTGTGCTTCTGAGCGACACGTTCTTGCTCGACCTCTCGATGGAGGATACCCATGGACATGGACCCCGCCCTCGCGGTTTGG
>BMAC01000098.1:1933282-1952207 GCA_014905375.1 Phtheirospermum japonicum | reverse complement strand
ATCTTTTGAGAAGATCCATCAACTTCCCAGCTTTATCATTCAAGCTTTTGTGTAATCAACATTTGGTAACTTCTTTCCTTTAATTTAGTTTCATTTCCATGATTATTTCCTTTTAATATTGTGTTGTGCTTTGGATCATAGTTTAGTATCTCTTGTGTTTTTCAAAACTTTAAATTTAATTTTCTAGCTTTCTAACTTATGAACTTATACTTTTAAGTTGTTAAGTTATATTCAAATTCTAATTTAGTAAAAGTTGTTAAAGATCTTCCTTTAAAACCCCTAATTGATGTTAAGTACTTATGTTGACTTATTCAAATAAGTTGACTTTAATTTTCCCTCCATTTTACTAATTTCAAATAATTAAGTTTTAATAAGTTAATTAGTTTAAATTGATCGTTTTTAGTATAAGCTTTAAATTCCTTTAAATGTTTTATTGTTTTTAAATCTCAAGTTTCAAATTTAAACCTTAGCTATAAAACCGAACAATGATTATCGCTTTCTTAGGATAAATTAGTTTTAGAAAAACCGACGATAAGAACGATAAAGAAAACCGATAGCCGATCACATCCATCCTCGAGAGATACGACTCGGGACAACTCACCGCATCTACAGTCGACTCCGTACTATTGCGGAGACGATTTCTAGAGCGTCGAGAAATCTTCGATCACTTGTGGTTGATTTGAGTTGTGTGTATTGATATTGACTGGAACCTTGACGAAGTGACGTGGTTAGATTCTTTGTTTAGGATATTTAGACTTTAGTTTGAACAATAGTGTAATTGTGGGGAATGAAATGTAAATAATCTATGAAGTGTCTTGTCTCTTGTTCTATTCATGTTTCGTTCTTAAGAGTCGAATACTCTCTACTAGCCCCATTTTCTGATATCCTCTATAAGATTTTATGTAATTTTTATTTTTTATTTTGGAGACGTTAATACTCCATGTGTTGAATTTGAAAAGATGTTATTAGTTTCACATAGCAACGTAAGGTTGGAGCCAATGAATTCTCGGTTGTGATTTATGTATATTATGCTCGTTGGGTACCTCTTTTTTATGGGTACCTATTTAAAAAAAAAAGAAAGAAAGCAAAAGAAAAATAAAAAAAGAGAAAAAGAAAAAGAAAAAGAAAGAATAAGTACAAGAAGAGAAATCCTTGTACAAGTTAAGCTCTTGTTTTTGTTTTTCATAGATTGTTTTGTTAAAGAGGGTATAGATGACTTGGCTAGTCGGGTGACGACTTGGCGGTTTGAGCAGGTATAGGCTTTGGCCGAGGCATGGATGGATGACGTACATGGAGGTCAACTCGTTACTTTTTAGGTGTTCGGAAGCTAGTCTAAATCTCTTATCTCAAAGTTATCGTGTCGTCCTTTTAGTTGAGTTTTCAGTCGATCTAATACATTAACTTCTTGAATCATATGGATGCATTAGTAATTAAGTCATCGGGTAATTAGCTTTTCCTTGTCTACGTCTAGATTAGATTTTGCTTGAGGACAAGCAAAAAGCTAAGTGTGGGGAATTGATTTGTACATATTTGTATGTGATTTTCGTGTATTTTTGCATCGTGTGTTGTGTGCTTTTACGTGTTTTAGGTTTATCTTTTTATCATTTTTCTTCCTTTTGATTTTTTTCGTCTCGTTTGGTGTTTAATGTGTTTTTACTTTATTTTATATGAAATAATCTAATTTTGTTTTATTTTGGTGTTATAGCTCGAGAAGACGAAGATTGGATAAGCAATGTGATGTGCTGACACTGGGTTACCCAGTGTCAGAGTCATGCTGACACTAGCTGCCACAGCCTGGCTCGCGTCGAGTGATGCACCGTCGACGCAAATGTTCTGTTGCGTCGATCCTAGCTCTGTAGATCGACGCACTGCCTGGTCGACGCGTGCAGCCTGGCCCGCGTCGACCGACGCACCGTCGACGCATCGTCGACGCAAATGTTCTGTTGCATCGATCCTATCTCCATCGGTCGACGCACTGCCTGGTCGACGCGTGCAGCCTGGCTCGCGTCGATCGACGCACTGTCGACGCTCTGGCAGTTTGAGCGGTTATTTTTGAAATTCTATATAAAGCAGGTGGTTTCTTCGTTTTTGGAGTGCTGGAACTTGGGGGGAAGGTCCGAAATTGCAGAAAACCCTAGGTTCTTGCCACCTTTCAATCACAAGCATGTTTGGGGTTGAAGATTCGAAGATAGCAAGTTCGAGTCGTCATTTCCTCGTTTGTTCTTCGTCTTTGTTTTACTTCCTAGTATTTTCGTTTTAGTCTCTTAGGTTTTAGATGTTATTTTAGTTTTTCAGACTTTAGATGTTAGATAGATAGTTTGTAGTTCGTAGTTTAATTTCTCGTTTGAACTTCGTGACTATTCTCGTTAATTTCGTAAGCTTTCATTTCCTTGTTGGTGATGCTTGGTAATATGCAGGTTTTAAATGCTTAAGTTCTCGTTTTTTATTGCAAGACATTTAGAATAACATGAGCTTGCTTTTAATTGCTGAAATTATGATTTTGATTATGTTTATGCTTGTTGGCTAAGTTTATCGGTCTAGTGTGCCTAGGGTCGTTTAGAACCATCGGGAGTGACAACCCCGATCGTGGAGATGATTCCGGCGCACTAGACCCTCGCTTTCATTAATCGGTTTTAAAGCTTTTAATTTTATTGCTCGTAGATGTTAGAAAACCTCAAACTAAATTGGATCGAGTGTTTAGTTTAGTTTTTATTTTTATTTTTGTTTCTATGTACGTAAAATCGAACACCAAAATAGTTTCCGATTAGTCTTCCTTGTGATTTGACTCGAGTCAGCTTATCGCCTACAATAGCTCCGTTCTCTTGCGGACGAGCTTTTTAGTTTTAAGCGAAAAAGTTGGATTCACGTAGCCTTAAAATTAGGCTATTCCTCAACTCGAAACTCGTAAACCAACGGTAAGCTCAAACCACTTAAAAACAATTGAAGCTTATAAATATGCTTCCTTAACACAACTCTTACCTTTAAACATTAGGCTTCAAGAAAATAAACAATAAAACACAAGCCTTTATTAGCGCGTGGGCAATGACTAACAAAAAATTACCAAGACTCACCATCCTTCTTTTTCTTTTTTTTTCCCCTTGTATTATTTTTTATGGATTTTTTTTTTCTTTTAATTATTTTTTTTTAGATGGTGGTCCTTACTTACAAAATAATAAATTCCTAATAAAAATTTCCAAGACTCAAATAAACAATAAAAACACGAACTCCTACCCCACCCTTTTAATGGGTTGTAGGGGTCGTCTCAAAAACACTCATGGCTATAGGCATGGATTATTTGGTTATGATTGGCTCATTCGGAATTTATAGTGGCTGAAATATATGGATATGGCTGGAATAGGGTTTTACATGTGCCTTAACCTCATTTTCAAAGTCAACTACACACAACGGTTTCAAAGAGATATCAAAACTAAAACTTATTCAAGCACATGCAATGATGATAAACACTCAGGCTACTCACATGCTTTTTTTGCATGAAAAAGTTTTTGAATTGACGCTGCTTTAAAGGTTTTGCGAAATCAATTGCGTCCAAGTACCATTTTACAATATATAAATAACAATAAAATTTTTGAAATTTATGCACGCTCAAAAGACATGAACCTCAAATCAAACATAGTCAACTTTGACAGGTAAGCCATACAAACACAATTAAGCGCAGAAATAGCAATTAATCACATTTAAGCATTTAATTATTACAGGACAAATAATAAAAATTACACAATTAAGCAATACAAATCACACTCGACCACCCCCCCCTGAAAATCCCGGCAATCTCCTGATTGCTACAAATACATCCAAAATTCAAAAAGAGGAAGGAAAAAGAAAATATCCCTGAAATAATAGTAGTCGAGCCGCTACCCGTTGATTTGTGCAATCGGCCGCTTCTTCAACGTACGTGATGTGAAATGCCCTAAGAAAAACAAAACAAACAAAAGCAAAGAAAATAACAATATTTTTGGATTTTTATATTTTTCAAATAAATCATAATAATAAAAATAAAGATACAAGATTTAGAACTCGCGGGAACCATCATCCTCGGGGTTCTCATCGACGTCCATGCTAGGTTGGGGATACGCCGCCTCAAACCGCTCCTCGAGCCTCGAAATGCGAGCTCGCATCTTCCTTAAGCTCCGACCGTTTTGCTCGTGGTTCGTGTCAATCTTTTTGTCGATGATTTGGAGCTTGTCGAACATCTTCAATTGAAATGCTCTGTTGTCTTCGAAAAATTGGCCCCGATCGGGACTCGGGCCCGAAGTAGTACGTGGGTTCGGCTCCATCGTCGTATCGCCGTCCTTGTCATTATGTCGAGACGAGGATCCTCCTTGAGTCGAAGACCTCACTTGGGATGGAGGGGCACGTGTCGATGAAAGTGTAGATGTCCCGAGTGGGCTTAGTCCGCTTCCGGCCGGTTCGAACCCGAAGTGACGGGCGAGGCCGGTGATATATGGCGCGAAGGAGAAGTGGCGTCTTGCTCCCCGGCGTACCCTTAGTAACATTGTAGAGTCCTTGCAAGACCAATGGGTATAGCCGGACTCGACGACCATCAAGAAGACATTGAAGAACATAGAGCTCGGACTTGGTCGCATAGGTGGCCTCGTTCTTGCATAAAATGATGTGGCCGAGGATCTTGTAGGCGACATAGAGGGCATCGTCTTGAATTTTCATGCAAGGGAATTGCTTGCAATCGCCCGTGTTCCCCCCGATGATCATCCCCCAAAAAGAGGCTAAGTAGAAGCCTTGAACTCCTACCGGGTGGTCCCCTTCGGCCGAAAAACCAAAGATGTTGCCAAAAATCTCCTCGTTAACAAAAACGCCATTCCCACCTAGCCTACATGTGAACGTCTCATCGTTCCGGATCACCAAAGTAGAGAAAAACTCGAGCGTAAGCTCGCTAAATCCACGGAGGTGCATTTAGGCGAAGTACCCACACCCGAGGCCATCGAGATAGTGAGAAAGGTCGGTGTGGTGTTCCGAGTCCTTCCATCTGTTCTAAACAATTAAAAATCAAAAAGAAAAATTAAATAAACTGAAAATAAGGTACAAAAGGATACAAAAAGCTCGGGTTGCCTCCCGGGAAGCGCAAATTTTAACGTCTCTTGCTTGACGCTATTTTATTCGTTTAATTCCAACCCTGTGGTGGGTCTCCAAACTCCACCGACTTGTTAACGTGAGTCTTCTTCTATTTGTTATAATAAGGCTTCAACCTATGCTTGTGAACTTGAAAGGATGAATTTCCGACCTCATCATACAACGTGGCTACTCCATACTCGTCTAATTCTTTTATCAAGAATGGTCCGCTCCATGCATCTCCAAAATTAGCTGGGTTGTATTGACGTTCATGATTATACAGTATTAGTTCTCCAACCTCATACTGCAAGTTTATGAATTCTTTGGTGCGAACTTCTTTTGATTTCTTCGCTTGCCTCGTCCAATCATTGAGGTATGTCTCGCCCTTGTTCTTCACATCTATGAAATTTTTGTTAGAGTCAAGGAAATCGTGCATCGAATGATTCATCGGTGGCTTCAACTCCACATCTAATTCATCTCGAAACTCTTCAATAATACCACTCATGTCGATACCTAGTAACTCGATCAACTCTTCTCCACTCAAATGCTTTTCCTCGTCAAACTCATCAACCTCCTCACCGAAGTCATCTTTTTGAGTATCCTCCTCCTTCCTCCAAAATCCGGCGTCGTCCCCGTCGCCTAACTTGTCTACAACTACGACTTCCATAAGCTCGTGAATGCATGATGTAACGGGATCAACGAACGAACAGTCATTTATCATGGCAGGGGAAGGAGTATTTTGAATATCTAATAGAGAAAATGTCACTTTCTCACCCAAAACGGTCATGGTCATCCTCCCTTTGTGAACATCAATTAGTGTACGGGAGGTAGACATAAACGGGCACCCCAACGTCCATAACCACAAAATCAATCAGAATTACGAGCTCTCCAACTTGTACTTAAACATCCTCAACTACTCCCAAGGGTAGTCGGGTTGAGCGATCGGCCAACTGTAGACGCATGGTCGTTGGCTTAAGTGGTCCAAGATCAAGTTCTTGATAAAGCGAATACGGCATTAGATTAATTCCTGCTCCGAGATCTAACATTCCTATTGCTTTTTGTCCATTAGCCAATGAAATAGTGATGCAGAAACTTCCAAGATCGCGTTCCTTGGGTGGCAATGGCTTCTTAAAAACCGTGCTAACTTCCTTTGGCAATGGTACGTATTGATTCGTCGCCAAACGTCTCTCTCTCGAGGCAAGTTCCTTAAAAAAATTGACGTAGGCGGGCATTGTTTTGATTACCTCCAAAAGTGGTAGGTTGATATTGACGTTTTTCAAGAGGTTGTATAGCTCCATGAACCTCTTGTTCTCTTTCGCTGGACGCAACCGGCTCYGAAAAYGAACAACATCCTTAATTTGRGTCGTTGATTYCTTCYGKAGTGATGGCTCYTCTTTGCTAAGGGTGTTMTTCGGAATTSTCCCTTYAATGGATCRAGGAACATATCTATTGGTGGATTTATGTAGCTTGTCCACTGGTGTAGAGACAATTTCCTCATCCTGGTCCACTATGCCATTGTCGATCTTCTTCCCACTGCGAAGGACATGAACTGCCGATGCTTGTTCTGCTTGGCTTGGAAGTTTACCTTTTTCGTCTGAGAGTTTGGCTAAGTGAGTTGATAATTGGCCTATTGCTGCTTCAAGTTTCCTCTGCCCAGCCGTATTCTCAGATATAGCCTTCTTCATGTCAGTGATCTCGTTTTTAACTTCAGCGAGTCCATCTCAATTTTTAAGAGTCTCGGCCACTTGATTCTGCTGCCAAACCAATAGCTGATCCGTTGACTGAAATGTTCTAGGCACCTGCCCTTGCGGATTATTTTGTGGAGGTGGCAACGGTGCTTGAGCATATTGTGGTGGAGGATATTGCGGATCAGGTGGCATATGATTTGGGTTTCCTGGGCCCCACTTAAAAAGAGGATTATCACGTTGCGGAGTGTACTTCTTTTGGTTTGAATAATTCTGAATTGCGTTAACGTCTTCTTGCTGCTCAATGTTATTTAGACACACGTCTGCTAAATGCTGGGGGGATCCACACTGGTTACCAGTTATAGTCATCTTCTGTGCAACGGCCTTGCTCGCCCGCTCGGCTTTCCAAGCTGCCAATTTCTCGTCAAATATCTCCTCACATTTCGCTTTGACTAACTTGCCGTCATCTAAATCAGGATCGGGTATGGAAATCTCATTGACCTTCACTTTACGAGGCTGAGAGTTGGTTTGTCTAGATTTTTCGCTTTGCTTCTCCAACACCCATCTCGCCTCGGTGGCTGTCAAATCTCCGAAATCTCCTCCTGCCGCTATCTCTACTTCTCGTTTCCCGTTGTCCAATAATCCATCGAAGAAAAACTGATTGGTCATCTCCGGAGAATAGTTGTGGTGGGGGCAAGCTTGCAAAAGCGTCTTGTAACGCTCCCACGTTTCATGAAATAGCTCTCCATCCAACTGTTCAGAGGTGGCAATTTGCCTCCGAAGATGCCCCGTAGTTTGGGCCGAATAGTATTAATTTAAAAACTTCTTGCTGATCATATCCCAATCAGTCAATGAACCAGGCTCTAGGGAGAGTGGCCATGACTTCGCTTTATCCTTCATGCTATACGGGGAGCAAATCATTTGCACCTCCTCTTGGTTGAGGCCATGAACCACAAATCTTTCAACCTCATCAACAAAATAGTTCAAAAATGCCAAGGGGTCTTCATGAGCACCTCCGTGAAAAGTCGGGAGTAAATTAAGTTGGTGCGGTTTGATCTCCACTTCCCTTTCGGTTGGTCCGAGCACAATTGCTGACCTAAAAGGTACAACCTTTGTTCGTGCCAAATCGCGCTGTCTAGGTGCTCGATCTCCCCTTGGTTCCCTAACTCGGTCATTAGCTCTCTCGTAGTGGTCGTCATATGCTTAATGGTTCTCACGCTCGAATCTTCTTCCGAAACTGTTTTGCTCGTAACCATGATCTTGATTCGCCAACCAAGCATTTACGTGCCTCTGATTGTTAGCATATGCATTACGCTGCAGAAGATCCTCATTCCTAAATGCCACGTTTTTGATGTTGTGTTGACGCATGATATTGTTGTTCATCTCTTCGTTTTGCCTCATATTTTCCATGTTGGGTTGGTGATCGATTACGTTGTGCTGCTGGTTGACTCCTTCGTTTCTCCCCGCATCTTTTCTCGCATTCTCCATGTGTTGCTGACAATTAGCCAAATAAGCTCAGGGCTGTGGTTGTTCTTGAAAAACGATGGGTTCACTACCATACCCATTTTGAACGAGACATGGTGGTGAGTCGCCGTTTCGAATTGATTGTGCTCCTAACATTATGTCGGGAGCTTCGTCGCAAGCAAAATCAGTAGCTTTTGAAGAATTGTCCTCGGGAATAAAAACGGGTCTTTGTCTTGGTGGGTTCGAACGATGGATGTTGTCAATGAATGGTACAAGGTCGCGTTGAAGTGATCGCCTTCCTTGCATAAACTCAACAGTACATCAACGTACTAAATGGCAAAGACCAAGTGCGAAAATAAAAATAAAAAGAAAGTAATAGCTCAAAATGAAAGTAAAACGAAAAACATCTTTAAATTCCTACTCGTTGCTTCCCCGGCAATGGCGCCAAAATTCTGAACCAAACCTTTTGTGCACCCCAATTATAGATATTTAAATTAAAACACGTAAGTTTTCTCTCAAGAGTACGAAGAACTTGTAGGGTGATGAGTTTGACTCGAGTCGTATCTCTCGAGGAAACAACTGTTCGGTCTTTTGGGATGTTTTTCTCAATTTACGAACTAGAATAAAATACATGCACATTTGGGGTTTCAAAAGATTTTGAATTGATCATTATAAACTAAAGCAGTAATTAAACTAAGGATAATTAAACTAATTATTCTAAACTATATTATCAACTACGAGCAATAATTAAATTATCAATAAAACGCTACGAAGATTTAAATATAATTAATGAATCTAAGAACTTGAACATAAGAAACTACCATGAAGCAATTGTATCATACGAATCTAAAAATGAATAACTAAGCATAAATCAACTTGCATAAATAAACTACATAAACCCAATATCCAAGCATGAAATGATTAAACTAATTAAACTAGTTCTAGAATTAACTAAGAATTTAACTAAGCAATTAACTAGGAAAATAACTACGTAGTTAACTAAGAGTTTGGAATACGTATTGGAACTAATAAAAGCGATGAAAATCTCCATCTATTCCGGAGTTGAACGTCGATCTTGGGCGAAGATTGAATCCCGAACATGAAATTGAAGTTTCGGACTCGTCGTTCTTCGATCCTTGATCTCGGTCTTCAAATCTCGTTATGAGATGTGGAATTACGTTTATTTTTAAGAATAAGGGCCTTTGTGGTGGTAGGTCGAACTCCATTATGGACGAAATTGCACCTGAGGTGCCAGATCGTCTAAACCGCTGAGATGAAAGCCAATTTCCATAAGAAGAATACCTGCGCACTAAAACGACATTCAAAAGCAAAAACATAAAGATTAGCAAAATCACCTGAGAGGGGGAGTTGGATGTCGAAAGAGTCTTCAATCCAACTCCAAATGTGTCGCACAAACTAGAAGTCCGTGAGAATATGATCAACCGTCACAAAACTCGCGAAGCAAAAGCATTAAAAGGGAAGGACCTGTGAACCCCCGCCTACGGATCACGTCGAAGACACCGAGATGGTTAAGATTGGCTTCCAAACAGTGATAGAGCACCGAGTGAGGGTGTGAGAAGACCAAATCCAGCAGCCGCACTGAAACTTAAGAAACTTTTGACGAATGTGATCATACGCAATCTTGGACGAGATGTCCCCAGAAGGAGAGATAGGCCAAACACGCTTATCCTCAGTGTGGGGGACCATGGAAACATGGATTATGTTGATGACGATGTCAGTATAAGAAACGAGAAAACTCTCCATGAGGTGCCAAACCCCATAGATGAAGTAATCATCGATAGTCTGAGAGAAATGAGACTTAAAGATCTCCGGAATGCCGATGCGGGAAACGATGGAGTAACCGAGCCAGTTATCCCACCAAAAGCTAACCCTGGAATCACTGCCAGGAATCCAATGGGAGTTCTACAAAATGATAAAGACGTGACCCCTGATGCCACCCGAAATAGATGAGGAGACATGGGCACGGGGGGAACCATTCATCTTAAAGAAGCGCTCGTGGAGAAGACGAAAGGCCATGGAGTCCTTATTAAGCAAGTTATTAGCAAATTTGAAGAGGAACGAGGAATTGGCAGTGGTGATAGAACAGATACCAAGGCCGCCTTCCTCACGAGGGGCACAACAGCGGGCCCAGTTACAGGTATAACACTATACTTAGAAATATTGCCAAATCAGATGAAGTTTCTAATAGTAGTCTCAAGCCTGCGGGTAAGCGAGGTCGGCCATTTGAGAATGAGCATGGAGTGTACAGTAGTGCTGGTAGTGACCGAGTTAACAAGGCAGATACGACCAGCAAGAAACAGAGAGGAACCTTTCCAAGTCCCAAACTTAGCCAGTTTCTTATCAAGGATCAGGCGGAGGTGAGTAGCACAAGGGCTACCGCGGAATATCGGGACACCAAGATATGAGGCAGGGAGTGAGCCCATGGAAAAGTTAGATACCTGAAAAACACGACGGATAACGGCAGGGGTCACCAAGGAACCAAAGTAGATCTTAGATCTCTTCGGACTTTGTAGTTGCATTCTTGTTAGCACTCATTCTTTGGTCCGGAGAATAAGCATGATTGCTATCCAGTTTTCTAGCTATAAACCTAGATGTCTAAATATTTGTTGATACCCTCAATTGCCAATTGAAAATTTCAAATGAACATTGTATGTTATATCACCTCTTGTAGGTCTTCTTCGCTCTGAGGTAGAAGTGATTCTTCAAAGCATAAAAGGACATGTGCCTAATTAAATTTTTTCTTTCTCGTGTCTTGGTCCTTTAATTTGAAAATTTGTAGTTTTTTCATTTATGTTTCTATAGACGATGTTGAAAAAATCAATGAAGTTGATGAATGTTTCATCCATGTACCAACTGTTGATGTCTCTATCGATATGATGCTGCTTGTTTCACCACTGATCGACAAGCCTTGTTTCTCTTGATTTCATAAGGAGTAAATTCTCTTTATTGTCATTGATGCCAATCCACTAAGAGAAACTCATACAATCTTCTCCTTTTCTCTTTATTTGCATGTAGAACTTGAGAATGAAGTCAGTTTTAATCGTCAATGGTGGTAGTCGTTCTTAAAATTGTATATGACTGGATTATTTCTTGCTCTTTGTTGATTTGTATTTGCTCTTTTAATATTTCTCTTAGAGTTGTGAATTTGAAGTCCTTTAGAATAAGTATTCCGTTATTTCAAAGTTAGTGTAATACTTATTTTCTTGTCAGTGCCCATCATGGTACACTAATACTAGAATTGTTTCCATGTGCCTGAATTATATAATGATAAAACATACTGTAAACTACGATAAAATAAAAATGAAACTATAAACTTTAAATAACAAAAAAATATGGTCACTAACAAATTATATCATATTTAGTAGTAATTTGAAACACGTTGTGAAATATTTTATAAAACAACAATGAATTGTGTATCGCGAGAAAAAAAATGAAAATAAGGATCTGAAAACCAGAATTGCCATGTCACAAGCACAATTTCACAAATTTCTTCCAAAATCATCAATCTAATGCGGAATACACAGAAAAGAAACGGTAATGAAATAATCGTGAGAAAAAACAAAATAAAATAAGAACATGCAAACCAGAATCACCACCATCAATAAGCACAATTGCACAAGTTTCATCCAATATCATCAATTTAATGTCGAAGATACAAAAAATAATATGATTTGAATTTCAAAATGAAGAAACAATGAAAAAGTATTTGATGCGGAATTTACAGAATCAGTTAATATGTATGAAAACAGTAAATCTCAAGATCTAAATATGTTGATTACCATATTTCATCGGATTCTTGTTGTGTTGTTTCCACAATTCACCTTTGATCACCTTCTTCGTAGTCGTAATTTGCCTTTTGAGTTTTTGAATTCGATTTTGTTTGATTCACCTTCCTAAATTCACCTTCTCCGTCGTAATTTAGTTTATGAACTCGTAATTTTCTTTCAAGTTTCTTGCTGAGAGATTGTGGTGCGATTTTCCTAAATCTGTATTTTTTGTTTCGAATTGTTGCGATTTTTCAATGTTTGTGACTTTAAATTACTGCGAGATTGATTATGGTTTTGAGTTTATATTTTAATGGGAGGGAAGTTTGGAATTTGGAGTATAATTTTTGAAAATAAAAAAGAATTCATTTATGATTGTGATTAATAGTTACGGTATACGCCCCAAAATATTATTAGTTGACCCAAAAATATTTTAGACAAAAATAGTCAGAAATGAAAAAACTAAAATAATCTTACCACAATATATAATTAAAATTAAAATTCACGGAAGGAAAGAAAGAAGACTGCCAAAGACTACCGATGTCGTGGTGCGCCGCTGCGAGGAGCTTGCAGATTCTAGCAATCGATAATTGGGTTTTGTTGAAATTAGGCTAGTGATTTAGTTGGAATGTGAAACAAATGTTCAAAAGATATATGTGATTGTGAAAGATAACTTCATTTTGTTGTCATTAGGCTAGTCTCCTTTTACATTTCATAGAAGGCCTGAATTTTGAAAGCTCACAATTCGAACCTCAATTTTTAGTTTTTCTCAATTTCATACCTTGATTTTGAATTATATTCTTAATGCTGGACTCACTTAATAAAGTTGACTCAGGACGTCTCTAAGCTCCCTTTTCTGGCCACATGGCCACATCATCCATCCGAATTCATGTTTTATTTCTTTTCATTGACGTTTTTGTCTCCGAATACAGCTAGGCTGAGCGAGGGGCCAGAGAAAAGTCGCAAATTGTTTCCAGCTTCTACTGGCCTTCTCCCGTCATTCAGCTGCCCTCTGCTATTTCCAGCGAGCGAGGGCCCATTACACTACCAATACCACCATCAAACTGCACGTTAAACCTACTTACTAATACTATGCATTGTATTTGTGCTTGTAGATAGAGATCAAGAGGAAAGGAAAAATACTCACTTCAGATGGATGATGTGGCCGTTAACCATGTTAATTACATTAAAATGTGTCCAGTATTAAGAATATAAATCAAAATCTGTGCCCAAAATTGAGGAGAAAGAATTGTGGCATGGAATCAAGAACTTCCGAAACTCGGGCTTTATATTGATCGAATTCCTAAAATTCATGCTTCTTGTGGAATTCTTCTCGGTTTGGGTGTTGTTTCTTGTGGTAGACATGTTGATCATGTTTCGTTTAACCGGAGGTTCAGATTGTGGTCAACGGTTTGCTTAACCGTTGACTGAAACCGTGAATCGGTTTCGGGCTAATCGGTTCCATTTTGGGATAACCTTAAACCGTGAATCGCAGGTTACAATAGACGGTTTTCGGTTAAAAACTGGCTCGAAACAAAAAAGAAAGAAGAAAAGAAAATTAAAGGTCGAGATCAAATTAATCAAGGATAAAAAAAAATAGGTATTAATGTAAGGGTATCAATGTTGGTATTAATGTAAGGGTATTAGTTTGTTTTTCTCCTTCCTTTTTTATCAATTCGAATCCAATTAAGTTATTCAATAACGCGTCTCTTTCCCATACATAGTAATAAACAAATCCCGCTTATAGTTACGGTATACTGCTCCTCGCGAATAAAATTAAAGGATTCAAAATTGAATTTCAATTCGTTTGAATAGATATTCTAACATTTTTAGAAACAATTTTCTAAAATAAAAAAGCAAGAAGAAGCTCAGCTATCACCAAAAGTTGTTTCCTGGCATCACACAAAATACATAAACTTATTGCAATGTAGAAATGGACCTTATCATTAAAATAATAGCATTATACAAATTAGTAAATAATGTTAAGAAGTTGTTTCCTGGCATCAGACAAAATACATAAACTTATTGCAACGTAGAAATGGACTTTATCATTAAAATAATCGCATTATACAAATTAGTAAATAATGTTAACGTCATGGACTTACTTCAGCAAGGTAGTTCAACAATATTCTTTTTATTCTCAGGTGATACAATTATTATTGTACAACTTCACTATGAAAATCTAATTCTAATAAGACCCGGTGTTCTAGAAATCGTTGGGCGTCTGATAGGCATCAGGCCAGTGCCTAGCACCTAGGCGGGGCCTAGAATTTGAGAATAAATAACCTGATTTACAACATTACATTCAACCATTTAATAGTTCAACATACTACCTGCTACACAATAAAATCTATGACAATTCAAAACTAAAAGTAATGATCATAGGTAACAAGTTTAAAACTATTGTTCAATTCAAAGTTCAAAACAACATAAATCCATAAGTTCATTAGTCAAATAACAATACCATAGCATACATTACAAAATCAAAATAATCAAAAAATAGGCCCAAAAACGACGTGATTTTAGGCAAAAAAAAAAAAAACTGGTCTGGCGCCAAGGCGCCGACTTGGAGCCCGGTAATTTCTTATCGTAGGGGGATTGATGGCGCCTAACGTCTAGGGCGATTTTTAGAACAGAGATAATAAGACCATAATAGCGAGACGCTCACCTGCCCAAATAATTCCCAAACAAAACATACATCAATATGACTATATTGTTAGGTAACAAAGTAGCCGGCCACATACAGATTAGAAAAAGAAAGACAAAAAAAAAAAGTTCCAAACTTCGTAAAGCAAAAACACAGCCGGAAAAAAATAAAAAAATAAAAAGAAGCGTCAAAGAGACATAATTTTAGGATAAACAAAAAAGCATCAGAGTAGGCGATAAAACACCGAAAAAAAAAACTAAAACTAAAACTTCCTAGTGCACAAGTTTTATATATAGTAAAACAATTACCAATTACAAACAATACCCCTATCTGAACCCAGCAAATTAAATGAAGGGTAACTTATTCTATTAGGTTGCAATTGGATGAAGATTTTGTGATTTCGAGAAGAAGATTTGGGTAAAAAAAAAAAAATTCAAACAACTCCATTTGAAATTCACAGCAATGATTTCAGAAACTAATTCAAACTTCTTAATGTCAATGAACTTGTTGGAGTCAAACCCATTGTTTTCAACTGCAGCAGCATCCGATTCACAATTCCACCACTCTAGATTAAAAAAAAAAAGGCTTGAAAACAGAATTACTTTTAAAAAAATCCACAAAGATCAAATTTTGATCTTCTCATATATCCACTTCAATAGTATACATAAACACACATAAACACGTCAGATTCATGGGATCAAGATCTAATAGATTACCTTCGATGTAAAGAAGAGGCAGGCCATTCCTTTAGCAGAAGTAAATGCCATATTTTCATCTTCCGACAACAAATCAAGTGGTAGTCCAGCAGCCAATTTTCCGATGACACAGTCATGCTTCCAGCAGAAACCACCAAATGAAATCACCCACAAATTTGAAAACAAGAGAATTTAAAAAAAAAAGAGGCAGGCCATTCCTTTAGCAGAAGAAGAGAATTGAAACTCGATATTTTATTCCAACTCGAAATCATTTTGAATAGAATCACAAATTAGAATAGAATCCAAAGTTATTTCGAGTTGGATAAAATATCGAGTTTCTCGTAAAATTTGAGCAGAGGAAATTGAAAGAAAATGCTGGGATGAGAATGAAGATGCTAGGGAAGGGCAGCGAAGCAGATTAACTGTGAGGTTTTTTTATTAGAAAAGGCTATTTATATGTAGGTTAAAGACATAAATACTGTAGGTTAGATAGGTTTTTGAAACAAAGCACCATTTATTGACAACTCAGCACCAGATCTAGGATAGAATGACATTTGGCAACCAAACCTACCGTTAGTTAACACAAACTAGGATTCAATACCATTAGTAAATAGAGGTGATCACACTATGTTCTAACAGGTGATGACATAAACAACAATCTTCTCTATCGACCTCCTACACCTGTCCGTGTGTACTTGGGCTACTGACATAGGTTTAGAAATATATCTAAATGATACTATTCCCAGATCCAATGCAAAGAGCTAGAGAAATACGAGTGAATGACTAATTCCCACAAATAAGAAATGATAACTGAGAGAACAACATTCACCTTGACTGCCCAGAGAGTTCTATATTCTGCACACATTCAAAAACAAAAGAAAAAAGAAAAAAGGCAACGTATCGTACTTGTGTACAATCAGGTGGATATAGATTAAACAGAAGCTTCTAAATAATTTGTTCTTGAAAATAAGCAAGTCCTAGCATCAATATCATTACATTAGCAATAAGGATATCATAGTGCCTAACAGATGACATAAAAAAATATACTCCACATTAAAGTCTCGATGTTAATAATGACATATATAAAAAGAAACTTTGTGAGAGATTATAGAGTGCTTAAAAAAAACTTCTTGCACATTCAACCATTTAAGACGATCCAATTTCAAATTATTTATGAATAATAACTGTATAAGTTCTACTTTCAGCCTTTCAGAATTGCAGCAAACGTTTCTAGTCCCAAACTTGGACGATTTCTACATCTTACTCCATATAAATGTTACATTATAAACTTCTATATAATAATTCATTTGCTTGTTTTAACTCGGACAGTGTGCCAACTTTAAGGACAAAATATGTATCCATTTTCCATAGACTTCTGTTTGCCAAAACAAATTATATTTAAGCTGATCTCAAACTCATGAAAGGAAAACTTTAATGTGTTCAGTCTCAGAATAAAACAAAGTTATCCATAATAAGATAAGTTATCCATATTTAGGGATTGAAAAAGTGAAATGTTAACTTTTGGTGAAAACATTTGAAATGGGACATGCTGATGCTTAAACCCAACATTACTAAGGTGCTATATTGATTTAGTTTTGCAACAAAAAGACAAACAATGCTTACCCAGACTCGTATGTTACAATCCCAAAGAAACTTGACAACATGTAAATAAGACTCAATTTATAATCTCGAATAGGCATCCATTAAATCAAGACACAAACCATCTTTAATTATTGAAAAAAAAAATGACATAAAAGGTATTTATAGTCTTTAAACTCCATCTCAGATTATGTTAACTCCATAGTCTGAGATGCATGTAAATTTTACGCACGGAACATCAATTTCAAAAGTCTACTTTTTTTGAAATTTAACGCACATAACAATCAATTTTAAACACCAATTACTTAGCTTTTTATAATCTTAAACATCAATCTCTATTCCAAGAAAATCAACAATCAAAACAGAGAATAAACGAAAAATTGGGGGCCCAAAAAAGGCAAAAACAGAAGAATAATTACCAAATAATCATTCTGTCCTTTTTCAAATCCGCACAAAAATTACTGATTGAATGGCGGGAGAAACTGGCAACAAAAATCAAACCATTACACTAAACAATCAACATAATCGGAATAATGGCTGGTACCCAATTTTGCTAGTAATTAATCCGTAAATAATTGCAATAAGATTTCCAAAAATCGGCTGATTTTTTTAATGAGTTGGATAATTACTTTTTATCTCTTCAATTAGTTGTTTGATATATTTCCAAATATGCACTAGCTTTCAGGGAAAAGCATGCATACATGTTTGCATGATCCTGTAGAACTTATACATAGGTATCAAAAAAACACAAACACGCACAAGGATGTATCTAACGTATCTTACTTGTAACAGATGTGTGCAGTAAGCATCTCTTGCTAAAAGTTCAATTAAGTCGAAAACACGATACATAAATTAACTCATTAAATTGATGTGATGCCACTACTTTAGAGACGACACATTTGTGACTAAACTCCTATTATCAAGCAGAATAACATGTCTGCCACAGAGTAAAGTAAATCAACAGACAAATGTCTAACTTATCTTTTGGGCTGCCAAAATTCTTTTTTTTTTTTCCTTTTTTTTTAAATAGCAAACGGTAATTTATACACAGGGACAATTACAAAAACTACATTTGAGATTTAATTGTGAAAAGATATATTCAAAAAGTGATTATAAGCTATATAAAACCCCATGTAACAAATAACTTGATGAGAATGAGCCTGAGCTTGAAGATCATTTGGTGGTTCGAGTGGGACCAATTACGAGAGTTAAAGGAAAGAGACTTAAAGAGGCATTGAAACTATTTTTAGTTGAAATCCAAAACAAGCATCCTTCGGCCCAATCAAAGAACCAAGAACAAGAGTCTTTTCATGGGGATAAATTTGTGAACTTGATTCAAATAAGTGAACTTGCAACAAATCATGATGAAACCCAATTTTCGAATCAAGACTCCAAGCTTGAATCCACATAACCAGCCCAGGGTTGCAGCCCATATAATAAAGCCCAAGTTGGTAACCTAGAAGCTTCCAGGGAGAGGGGGTGGGCGAATTTAAGAGGAAAAGATGAAGAGCTTATTTGAATTTAATTTGTGGCTTTCTATTTAATTAGCCATTATTTTAGCTTTTAAAACTCTTCTTTTCTCTACCTATAAAAGGGTATGAGTTTTCTTTGTTTCAGGACAACAACTTTAAGATTTTATAAACACTTTAGACTTCAAGTCATATTATTGTGAGTTTATTCTTTTTTTGTAGAGTTTAAACAAATAATTAAGAACTTATCAAGATTTGTGAGCAAAATCTTGTGGCGTTCAAACATACCAAGGTTCTTGGATCTTCTATATCCAAAGGGGTCAAGATTCGTATCAAGCTCAAGGAGGGATCAACTAGAGTTTCGATTTAGACGATAGCTTTCTTTTCTTATAATTATAGTTCTTGGATCTTAAATATCCAATGGGTTATAATTCTTCTATCCTCATTCTCATCATTTGGTATCAGAGCTAATCTAGCTTGATCCAATTCCTTTTAG
>BMAC01000098.1:1914729-1930587 GCA_014905375.1 Phtheirospermum japonicum | reverse complement strand
TTAAGAGAAGAGTCTTTGTATGCTAATTTTAAGAAATGTTCTTTTTGCATGGATAAAGTTATTTTCCTGGGTTTTGTTGTGAGTGCAAATGGAATTGAAATGGAAAAGGATAAGGTGAAAGCAATCTTAGAATGGCCGACTCCTACTAATGTTGCGCATGTTAGAAGTTTTCATGGACTTGCTAGTTTTTATAGAAGATTTGTGAAAGACTTTAGTACAATTGCTGCACCATTGAATGAAATTGTTAAAAAAGACGTTGGTTTTAAATGGGGTGAATCCCAAGAGCATGCTTTCAACCTTCTAAAAGAAAAACTAACTTGCGCACCCGTTCTTGCTTTACCTAACTTTTATAATATGTTTGAGATTGAGTGTGATGCATCTGGAGTAGGTGTGAGAGCTGTTTTATTGCAGGAAGGTAGACCGATCGCTTATTTTAGCGAAAAATTGAAAGGAGCCCAAGTAAACTACCCTACGTACGATAAAGAGTTGTATGCGTTGGTAAGGGCTTTGGAAACGTGGCAGCACTACCTTTGGTCAAAGGAATTCGTCATACACACGGACCATGAGAGTCTTAAGTATCTCAAAGGGCAAGGAAAACTAAGCAAACGGCATATCAAGTGGGTTGAGTTCATCGAATCTTTCCCTTATGTGATCAAGTACAAAAAAGGGAAAGAAAACATCGTTGCGGATGCTTTATCTCGAAGGTATGTTCTACTTACTTCATTGAGTGCTAAATTTCTTGGTTTTGAGTCTTTGAAGGAATTATATAACGATGATCATGACTTTGCTACCATCTTTGTTTCTTGTGAAAAATCGGGTTTTGAAAAGTTCTACAAGCATGAACTTATTTCGTGAAAATAAACTTTGTGTTCCTAATTGTTCTATGCGTGAGTTGCTTGTGCGTAAGGCGCATGGGGGTGGATTAATGGGACATTTTGGGGTTCATAAAACTTTGGAAATTTTGCATGAGCATTTCTTCTGGCCAAAAATGCGAGTTGATGTCGAAAAGATTTGTGCAAAATGTGTTACTTGTTTAAAAGCAAAATCAAAAATGTGTTACTCCTTTGCCTATTCCATATGAACCTTGGATTGATATTTCCATGGATTTCGTGTTAGGTTTACCAAGATCCAAAAGAGGTAATGATTCAATTTTTGTGGTAGTTGATCGTTTTTCAAAAATGACTCATTTCATTGCTTGTCATAAAAGTGATGATACTTCACATGTTGCTGACTTGTTTTTCAAGGAWATTGTAKGCTTACATYGTGTTCCAAAAACCATTGTGAGTGATCGTGATACAAAGTTTCTAAGCCACTTTTGGAGAGTTTTGTGGAGTAAGTTGGGAACCAAACTATTGTTCTCTACTACTTGTCATCCTCAAACGGATGYACAAACTGAAGTAGTAAATCGAACTCTTTCTCAACTACTTCGAGTTTTGATAAAAAAAATTTTAAAAAGTTGGGAAGAATGCTTACCTTTTGCTGAATTTGCTTATAATAGAAGTGTTCATTCTACTACTAACTTTTCTCCTTTTGAAGTTGTRTATGGTTTCAATCCACTAAGTCCACTTGATCTCGTTCCAATTCCATATGAAGAACGTGCAAGCCTTGATGGAAAGGCTAAGGCTGAAATGGTYAAGAAACTACATGAGAATGCAAGAGCGAACATCGAGAAGAGGACCAAACAATATGAAAAGCAAGCAAACAAAGGACGAAAGAAGGTTGTTTTTGAACCCGGAGATTGGGTATGGCTACACTTAAGGAAAGAAAAATTTCCACTCCAAAGAAAGTCTAAATTGCAGCCAAGAGGAGATGGTCCATTTCAAGTGATTTCGAAAGTGAATGATAACGCTTACAAGCTTGATCTACCCGGTGAGTATACTGTAAGTGCTACTTTCAATATTGCTGATCTTTCTCCYTATTTTGGTGATGTAGATTCGAGGACYAATCCTTTTGAAGAGGGAGGGAATGATGAGAATGAGCCTGAGCTTGAAGATCCTTTGGTGGTTCGAGAGGGACCAATTACGAGAGCTAAAGGAAAGAGACTTAAAGAGGCYTTGAAACTATTTTTAGTTGAAATCCAAAACAAGCATTGATGAGAATGAGCCCGAGCTTGAAGATCCTTTGGTGGTTCGAGAGGGACCAATTACGAGAGCTAAAGGAAAGAGACTTAAAGAGGCGTTGAAACTATTTTTAGTTGAAATCCAAAACAAGCATCCTTCGGTCCAATCAAAGAACCAAGAACAAATGTCTTTTCATGGGGATAAATTTGTGAACTTGATCCAAATAAGTGAYCTTGCACCAAACCATGATGAAGCCCAATTTTCGAACCAAAACTCCAAGCTTGAATCCACATAACCAGCCCAAGGTTGCAGCCCATATAATAAAGCCCAAGTTGGTAACCTAGAAGCTTCCAGGGAGAGGGGGTGGGCGGATTTAAGAGGAAAAGATGAAGAGCTTATTTGAATTTAATTTGTGGCTTTCCATTTAATTAGCCATTATTTTAACTTTTAAAACTCTTCTTTTCTCTACCTATAAAAGGGTATGAGTTTTCTTTGTTTCAGGACAACAACTTTAAGATTTATAAACACTTTAGACTTCAAGTCATATCATTGTGAGTTTATTCTTTTTTTGTAGAGTTTAAACAAACAATTAAGAACTTATCAAGATTTGTGAGCAAAATCTTGTGGCGTTCAAACATACCAAGGTTCTTGGATCTTCTATATCCAAAGGGGTCAAGGTTCGTATCAAGCTCAAGGAGGGATCAACTAGAGTTGCGATCTAGACGATAGCTTTCTTTTCTTATAATTATAGTTCTTGGATCTTAAATATTCAATGGGTTATAGTTCTTCTATCCTCATTCTCATCATAACTGAAGGACCAGAATCTCAAAGCGATTCGAAAACTAAATCGCCATAACACATAAGAACTTTCAATATAAAAGGCGCACAAGAACATGGAATTATAATCCGTCAAATTTACAACAAAAATATGGCAAACACCATTTAATTTTCCCAAGAAAACACCAAATCTCACATTTTCTCAACATTAACTATTCGAATAAACAATAGCATTACTCAGAAAAAACCGCAATGTAATTTTTTTTAACTGTTGAAATTCAAATTTAAAGGGTCAGTTGATTATTGAAGAACAATAATCTCCACTCAGAAGATAATTGAGAAAAATTGTCTAATAGTATCTCCATTCAGTAGCATCGAAAAATGAGACCAATAATTTCAAATTTAAAAAACAGAGTAAGAAATCAAACAAAAAAAAAATGAACATAAGGTTTAATGTACAAAACCCTAATCGAACAATGAGATCAATAATTTTGAAATTAAAAACAGAATCAGAAATCTTACAAAAAAAAAAAAATTGGATTAACATACCAAACCCTAATCAAAAAAACATACCGCCGCGGAGAAGGATTTTTCCAAACTCTCCCATCCCATCAGATGAAGACGATTCCATTGACCTTTTAAATCTACAAAGGAAAAACAAAAAAGAATTAGATCTCCAATGTGTGTAAATTTACCCAACCATTATCGGGGATATAGATCTAAATTAAAAAAAAAAAAAACAGAATCAGAAATCAAACGAAAATAAAAATTGGATTTAACATACCAAGCCCTAATCCAAAAAAGCATACCACCGCGAAGAAATAGTTTTCCGAATCCATCCATCTCTCAGATGAAGACAGTGCCATTGAACGTTTAAATATGCAAAGGCAAAAACAAAAAAGAATTAGATCTTCAATGTCCGTAAAATTACCCAACTATTAACGGGGATATAGATCTAAATTGCTTAGTATATACTTAAATGGTCGAGGAGTCTGGGCAGATAAGTTATAAAAATGTACAAAAAAATGAAATAACTTAGTTGGTATTTGAAAAATCAAACTCCACTGGAATTGAATATGCGAAAGGTTAACAAAATTCGAACAAACAATTGCGAATACCGTGCACAGATTGATTGCTCTCAAAAATACTGAAGAATATTCGAACGACTTAATAGACCTGCAATAGGAGATGAAGGGAAAACCAACAATTAGCGAATGTAATCAACACATTCAACAAGAAAATGTGAATCTAGAATAAATATACGGTAGTTAGAAACTGAATATGGGTCTACAAAATAAATATAAAAATAGACATGGTTAAATAGGACACATTTTCTCAAGATCTTTAACCACAAAAATCTCTGCACCTGTGCCCTTTATTACCTTTTTTTTTTGGCACGTTGCGCTTCGTCATTTACAAGCTGACCAGTATTCAGAAACAAATCGTAAATCAAAATAAAAAAACAAAAGAGAGTAAGAAAATACATCGAAAATAAATCGAAGAAAAAGTTTTTTTTTTTTAAAATTCCTTTTACATAAAAAAATGTGTCGTTTAGATCTTGACTACATATAAACCAAGTACAATAATCCAGCAGAAAAACGCATAGTACAACACTAAAAAACTCAAAATTCACCAGAAAATGCATTTAAAAAAAGGACCTCACCAGATAATCTCGTGTGGTGAAATCAAGAAAAAATTATCGCAGCACATCATTAAGAACTCTGAGCAGTTACAAATTATAAACTCACTCAACTATTTGTCTCGTATCACTGTCTTAGTCGCAATCAATGACATGCTAACTCCAGTAATTTCTCATCAGAAACAACCTCAATTTACATAAACCCTAAACCTGTCTGTGACTATCTGCAAATGAATTGATGACATAGACAACCAAAGTTGGGTAGTCTTCCCTTATCAGTAAAGTAAAACTATGTTAAAAAAATGCTCTTCACTCCTATTAACCCAGAAACTGCACCAAAACTAAGATATGAAAACTGTATAAAATGGATAAGTAAGCAAAAATACCAGGTTAGGGGAATCAATCATACGCAAGACCAATTTAAACCTGGGAAAAACAAAAGTAGCAACTCGAGAAAATCACAAAACCTGAAGCACTCATCGGAGTAATCATTCTCCATCTCCGCCACCATGTCATCATCTGAAGACCAACTTGAATCATCGTGGAAACTCCAAAGGAGACGTCGTGAGCGTAATAGGAAAAGGAGAAGATACGATTCGGATGAGAATAGCGGGTCCGGGGATCGGACGATGTGGTTAAGGGGATGTATTCATTTACACATCGTTTACTTTTTGTTATGGGATGCACCTTCAAAGCCCTTGATTGATTGCTTGGCCCACATCCATTTTTACGGGCCGTCGACAGTAACCTCGCAAGGAAGGCCAAACTTCTTCGCACATTAAATCGAGTCCTTAATGTAGGTGTTTCTCTTTTGAATGTAATGTATATATTTTCTCTGTTGCTATTGTGGTAACAAGGGGTGGGCTTCCACAACCCGTCAAATGTACAGTCATGTTTCGTAATTTTTTTTTCTTAAGCCTATTATAGGGGGAATAGGGTATCTGAAGAATTGTCGTAGAACAAAAGTTTTGCTATGGAGCGTCCCTCTCTCCAACAACATTGTTTGTAATTTGTTGGCATATAGTAATTCGCTTCCTTTTCTAATATAAATCGAATCTTCCTTTCAAATCTTGTTGTGCCATTAAAGCGCCCCTGGCGTGAGTGTGTCGCATCAGCACTAGCTTTCAAGCAAGTTAGGCCGACGTAGTCAACGTAGTCGACTACTAGCCACACGGTGTGCTTTTTAGCACATACACTACAAGCGCTTGTGACAGGTGGTATCATAGTCTCGGCCTAATCCATCGGACCGAGGTAGAATGTCAGAAACAAGCGATACGGCGAACACGGTTCGTCCTCCCAATGGGAACCAGCGATTGAACATGGTTGAGGAAAGGTTGCTAGAGGTGGAAAAATGGTCCACAGAAAAGTGCCCCGGTTTGTAAACAAAGGTGCAGGAGATGGAGGTAGAGGTATACGACCTCCAGCAGTAGTTAGATTAGAGTCAAGCGGCGTGCCGTATGCTTACGGATGCCATCCAGGCTGCAAACCTGGTTGAGATGAAACAACAGTGGGAGGCTGTGAACTTGTCCGGAATGAGACGATAGATGGAAGCAATATCGCTTCAGATCGGCTTGCTTCAGCGTGCGGTGGTGAATGGTCCCCCCATTGCCCCCGCACCCATGGTGGGTGTCAGAATACCAGAACCGAAGCCCTATAACGGGGCTCGAGTCGCGAAGGAAATCGACAATTTCCTCTTCGACATGGAACAATACTTCCTAGCCACCAACATGGCGGACGAAGCGAAGAAAGTGGCGACGGACACAATGTGTTTGGTGGACGATGCGAAATTGTGGTGGCGGACAAAATACCAAGACATACAAGATGGTCGAGTGCAAATGGAAACATAGGCGAATCTCAAGGATGCTATTAAACTACAATTCTTCCCGGAGAATGTCGAGTATAATGCTCGTCGAGCCTTGAGAGCACTCAAACAGACTGGATCGGTGCACAATTATGTGAAGACCTTCTCGACTCTTATGTTGAACATTCGTGATATGTCCGAGAAGGACAAACTCTTCACCTCCAAGGAAGGACTCCAGCCTAATGCCAGGGCGGAGCTACAACGTCAACGCGTGAATGAAGTGAACACGGCGATGGGGGCAGCAGAACGATTAATTGATTTTGAGTCTGAAGTTAAGAAAGTCCCGTCGACCCTATCGACAAGCACAACCATCCGCACAGCCAGAACATATCGACCCTACAGGACGAATAATGGATACAACGGGGGAAGTGGCCCCAACCGGGCGCCAACAAACTCACAGGGAAGTTAGGGATCGAATTATGGTCCTAACCATGCTAGACCATCTCCAGCACAAAGTAAAGCATCAAGTTCTACCGTCTAGAAGGACACGTTCTTCTTTTGTGACAGGCCGCATGCGGACAAAGATTGCCCGAATAGAGAGGGACCAGAACTTAATGTAGAGGGAGAGATCGAGGGCGACAATAGCCTCGGAGCATTGGGACAATGGTGCAATGCCTTGTCCCCAAGAAATACCACGTCATACACCATCCCTCCTAAGAGAGAGAAGGGATCGAGTCCCCCAATGAATCGGGGACTTCTATTCATTGAAGTGAGAATCAATGGGAGAAACATTCGCGCCATGATCGAACTGCGCCACGAACAACTATGATTTAAGTACTGAGGTGGAGAGACTCGGGCTTGTGATGGAGAAAGGGGTCGAAAAGGCAAAAGCCATCAACTCGGCCGCTCAGCCTATTGCTGGAGTGGCTAAACACGTATTCATCAAGGTTAATCCGTATGAGGGAAGGACAAACTTGTCGGCGGTTGTGATGGATGACTTCAAACTCATCTTGGGCCTAGAGTTCTTACGAGATACAAGAACTGCAGTGTTCCCACACATAAATTCGTTGCTGGTGATGGGGGGAATTTGTCATCATCCCAGTCTAATTGGGTAGCCCGGGAATGAAAAGTGTGTCGGCGATGCAATTTAAGAGGGGTTGTACGCATGATGAACCGTCTTATCTCTGCACTATCAGGTTCGAAGAGTTTGAAGTGCGATCGGGACCAATTCCCGATGCAGTGAAAGGTCTTATGACCGAGTTTGAAGATGTGATGCCGAGCGAACTACCTCATAAGTTACCACCAAAGCGAGAGGTAGATCATGAGATTGAATTGGTGCCTGGCACAAAACCACCCGCCAGGGCACCATACCGGATGATGCAGCCTGAGCTTGTGGAGCTTAGGAAGCAGTTGAGGGAGATGCTCGAAGGTGGAATCATTTAGCCAACGAAGTCGCCTTACGGAGCCCCTATCTTGTTCCAGAAGAAGTTAGATGGCTCCCTTCGGTGTTGTTGCGATTGCCAGGCATTGAACAAGCTCACAGTGAAGAACAAATATCCTATTTTCCCGCTTGTTGCAGACTATTTCGATCGGCTCAGTCAAGCAATTCTTCACCAAAATTGATCTGAGGTTGGGGTATTGGCAAGTCCGAATCAAAGAAGGAGATGAAGCGAAGACAACAGTCGTGACACGATATGGAGCCTACGAGTTTTTAGTTATGCCTTTTGGGTTGACAAACGCTCCAGCTACTTTTTGTACCTTCATGAACTAGGTACTACATGGTTTTCTTGATGAGTCCGTAGTGGTGTACCTAGACGACATTGTCATTTATAGCGAGAACTTGACGGATCACCTGAAGCACCTCCGCAAGGTCCTCACGAAACTTCAAGAGCATCAGTTGTACGCGAAGCCTTCGAAGTGCTGCTTTGCCCTGAAGAACATCAGTTTCTTGGTCCATATCATTGAACGTGGTAGAATTCGTATAGATCCTGTCAAGATCCGGGCTATTGATGAGTGGAAGCCTCCAAGTAATGTTCAAGGAGTGAGATCGTTCCTTGGGTTGGATAATTATTACAGAGAATTTGTGAAGGGATACTCGGAGATAGCGAAGACCCTGACCGATTTGACGAAGAAGACGGAGACTTAGAATTGGTCACCCCAATGCCAAGGTTCTTTTGAAAAGTTGAAGTAGGTTATCACCACCGACCTGGTGCTAGCCCTACCAGATTTTTCAAAATAATTCATGGTGGAGACTGACACGTCCGACTTTGCCCTTGGAGGAGTGTTGATCCAAGAGGGGCACTCGGTCGCTTTTGAGAGTCGAAAACTAAAAGATATGGAAAGGCGCTACCCATCGCATGATAAGGAGTTATTTGCGGTTTTCCACTACCTACGACAGTGGCGACATGACTTATTGGTCTACCTTTTGTTGTGAAGACAGATAATACGACGGTTAGTCACTTCTTGATGTAGCAGAAGTTGAATGGAAAACAGGCACGTTGGCAGGAGTTACTTTTGGAATTTAATTTTGTGCTAGAGTACCATGTCGTCTCTAGTAACCAGGTGGCAGATGCACCTTAGTCGTTGGGCAGATTTAACAGAGACGCAGTCGGTGGCGGCGCTTACATCGAGCTGCATCTCGACTCAGCTAATAGACCAGGTACGCGAGCTAATGAAGACTGATCCCACAGCTTAGTGTCTGGTGAATTTGGTGGAGAAAGGTAAGTTCCAAAAGTTTTGGGTGGACAACGGAGTTTTGAGGACCAAGAGCGACCGTCTCTACATCCCCAAGGGTGGGGACCTACGGAAATCAATCATTGCGGAATGCCATGACACTCTCTGGACAGGCTATCCCGGAGAGGGAACATTGGGTTTTTAATTACTCCGTAATCACGTGTGGGAGGGGAACATTGAGTTTGATGGATCATTGGTTTTATTTTTCATTTTTTTATGTTTGCATCTCCAACATTGTCATTTGTGTGTTTTATTTCTACGAACTGTCGTTTCAATAGAAGAGAACAAATTTGAAGGTGTTTGGTGTTCTTATGCCACCTCTATTTAACGTCTCCTTTCTAGTGTATTATAAATCATATACTCTGAATGTATTTCTCTTTTTTTAAGTCCTTTTTGTCTGCCAAGTCATGGAATACGGTGAATGGTTCAGATAATCTTTACTTAACTCTTTCTTATAGAAAATTATTGTGTTAGAATACTTGATTTGCAATGGAGTCATCTACCAGTGTCTGGAAACCAGGTCAGTCGCGCAACAGTAAACGTGTTTGGACACTCGAAGAGGAAATTGTCCTAGTTAATGTACTGAAGAAAATCGTGCTACATGGTTATAAAGCGGACAATGGGTCCAAGTCCAAATACGATCACGTGTTTGAGAAACAAATGTTGGATGTGTTCCGTGGGTCCAACATAAGGGCTAAACTGCACATAACCTCAAAGATTCATGGCTAGAAAAAGAATAATAGGTCTTTGAGTTTGATGATGATTCGTTCGAGGTTTGGTAGGAAAGACACCTCCAACATGATCATTGTGGAGAACGAGGATATCTAGACTAACAATATCAAGGTATGAACCCATTTATCACATATAATGATATTTTAGCTTGGTAGACTATCAATTAACATTCACTTTTGCAATTTATTTACATGATAAACTACTAGCAGCCTTCACGTGTAACAGTTGGAAGCTAACATTAAATGAATGAGGTGCAAGTTGTGGCTTTTTTCAAGGATTGAGTTGAGATATTCGGGAAGGATCGGGCCACTATCCAAAATGTGGCGGGGTTCATGGACACGGTTAACAAAGTTCTGGTGGCTAGTCCGGCTAATGGGGATGGGGATGGGACAAAAAATGTACCAGAGCCCACTGTGAGTGAAAGTTTGGAGTTCACACAAGTTCAAATGTGCACGGTGACGGTAGTTTCGAGAAGCTATAAAAAAAAAAGAAATGAAGATTATGGATGCACTAGAGGAACACTTTGTTGAAATTATGGAATGTTTTTTTGGAGAAAACTGATGTTGATTGGGGGATCTCGCACAGAGTATTAGGTTTCAACAAGATGTAAAGTAGCAGCGGAAGGCGGTTTTCAATTTTCTCTCTGACATGCACTGGATGAGTGTCGAGGATAAACTGAACGTGACAAAGTAGATTTGCAATAACAACAAAGACCTTGATATATTATTTAGCATTGTCGATGAGTTTACGATTGTTATGGTGAAAATGATGTTTGAAGGTCGTTACTAGGGGCCCTATCCCACATTATATTTTTATGTGCTTCCGGCATACTAGACATTAAAGCATATGTGTATTATATTATTATTTAGTAATTAAGCTTAACTTAGGTTACGTCTTGTGAATTTGACTAAAACTCGAGCCACTTCACATAGTATGTGAAGGTAGACCTTATCAAATGAAACTAGAAATTGAATTAAAAACTGCAATTGGAACCATAGGCACGGTTCAAAAACTGAAACTGTGGTTAAAGGTTCCAGGACCAAAACCGACTTTAAAGGTTTTGGTTACAATTCAGGGTTTTCAAAAACCGTAGAACTGGGGATTTCAGAACTGAAATTGGAACCGGCTCAGAACCGACGATTAGAACCATCGGTTAAATCAGAGATCCGTTGATTTTTTTTATTTTTTTATATATTGTATAATGTATTATATTTATAAATAATATTATGAGTTATATATAATTAAGAATATTATTTAAGTTTTAAATAATGTTAAGAAAATAAAAATAAAAAGATAAACAATTTCAGTTAAAATTGTAAGGCCATGGCGTAACCGACGATTTTGGAACCATGTCTAGGTCTATGTGAAGGGTGACCGGTTACACCCCACTATGGTATGTATTTTGTGATGGGCATATTTGTATCATTGGTGTATTTTAATTGGCCTAAACTTTGTTTCTAGGATAAACAAAAATTATCCTAGAAGTAGACAGGGAAATGGGAGGAGTGCGAGGGAACGAGCTAGTGAGTGACCATCGGCGTCCAGATGGCACAGGGCGGTGGTCTCTGTTATGATTTTTTGAATTTTTAAACCTTCAAAATGGCATTTGCATCATTATGAATTTGTGACCTACAATTTAATTTTGTAACAACCCCATAATGATCATTATTTTGCATTTGACTCTGATTTTCAAATAACATTCTAACACTATAAATAGGAGTACTTAGGGGTCTAGAAAAACACACTCACAAGCATACAAAATATACAATCAAACTCTTGCATTCTTTTATAATATTTTGGGCAACGTGATAAAGTCTTGTTCTTTAGTTTTCTTGTGAACGTACTCACAACAGAAGACACCAGCTGTAACCTTCTTGGATTTTATCTTAGGGTGGTGGTGTGCCATCATAATCTGCACGGAGGGTGGCCATCACGATCTTAGGTTTGTTTTTATGTTAGGTGGAGCAGCAATAACATGGGGATCTAAAAAACAAACTGTTATATCTAGAAGTACAATGGAAGCTAAATTAATAGATTTAGACACTACTTGTACAACTTCTGAATGATTGCGAGATTATTACTTGACATTCCACTTATTTCAAAACCATTACCTGCTATTTCTATTAATTGTGATTGCAAAGCTGTGATTGATCTTGTGAAATAAACACTTTCAAATAAAAAATGAATAGACACTTACATGTAAGAAATAAAAGTTTAAAATCTTTGTTAATGAGAAATGTGGTATCTCTTTATTTCGTGAAATCTGAGAAAATCTTGGCTGACAATTTGACTAAAGGTCTACCTAATAAAGGTGTTTTTGAATCATCGAGGAGGATGGGCTTATGCCCACAAGGGAGTCACCTCCAGAAGTAACCCAACCTTTGTGATTGAAGAACTCATGAAGAAAGTTCAATGGGTAGAAACAAACTATATTGCGTGACTCGTTTAACACTACTTTATAAAAGTGATAACTTTCCAGTCTCTGTGGTGATAGTGATATATTGTGTGATATTAGGTTGGATTATGATCCTTAATGAAATCGAGGCGGGAATTCCGCAGGGTATAGATCACACATACCCTTGGAGGTTTCACGTAAATGAGAGTTGCCATGAGGCCGTGGCTACGGGTTTGGGCGAACCCTAGAGACTCTCATGAGAATCAAGATTAGAGCGCATGACCATTAATAGTGCTAACCCGCTTGAACAAAGACTGAAGTCGATGCTATATTTGCGGTGTATGAAAATTTTATCAAGGGTCCTAATTTATGCAAAAGTCCATTATGGGTCCCTCAAATAGAAATCATCAACATTAAGTGTAGGCTCAAGCCCGGAAGTCTCCTGCACCTATTACATAGTATGTAGTTGCCTAATTATAATTGATTTTATATAAAATTTTAGAAGTTTTAAACCTTGTGGGGGATTGTTATGATTTTTTGAAATTTTAAAACTTCAAAATGGCATTTGCATTATTATGAATTTGTAACCTATAATTTAATTTTGTAACACCCCCATAATAGTCATTATTCTGCATTTGACTCTTGATTTTCAAATGACGTTCTAACACTATAAATAGGAGTACTTAGGGGTCTAGCAACACACACTCACAAGCATACAAAACATACAAACAAACTCTTGCATTCTTTTGTAATATTTTGGGTAACGTGATAAAGTCTTGTTCTTTAGTTTTCTTGTGAACGTGCTCACAAAAGAAGACATCAGCTATGACCTTCTTGAGTTTTTTATGGGGTGGTGGTGTACCGTCAAAACCTGCACGGAGGGAGGCCATCACGATTTTAAGACAGTATCAAGTGGCGTGACTCCTACATGCTAAACTTTCTACTTTATATTTAATTTAATTTAATTTAATTTCAAGCAATTTTCATAATTCATTTTATTTAATATATATTTGCAAGGAATTTGAAATTAGGGGTAATTATTCTTTTCCCCCCAGACTATTTTGATTTTTACAGTTTACCATACGAATTTTTTTTTTCAACAAACTGCCATCTGAACTATACGCGAATTGCATTTTACCCCCTACACCACTTTTTTTGTGGTTTTGTAATCAAAACCGGATGATGTAGCACAACCCGATTGCGCCATGTCATCCGTTATTTTATCACAAAACCATAAAAAAGTGGTGTAGGGGGTAAAACGCAATTCGCACATAGTTCAGATGGTTGTTTATCGAAAAAGAAAAGTTCATATGATAAAATGTAAAAATAGAAATAGTCTGTGAGGAAAAAAGTTTTTTTCCCTTTAAATTATAATAAATATTTACTTACAACAGTCTCTCCTAAACTCCATTAAGACATATAAAACAAGGAAAATGGATAGATTTTAAAGTTGAATTGAGTTCTTGGGGTTAAGGAGAGAAGATAAGAAGAGAACGACGGTTTCTGATCTAATTTGATGTGATGGATTTGAGTTTGAGTCGAGTTTGAGCTTTCTCACATAATATCGTGAGATCGTTACTTATTTTTTTTCAAAAAATCATATATATATATATATATATATATATATATATATATATATATATATATATATATATATATATAAGGGTTGGGTTCCGGTGAGAATGGGTTCGTGGGTGAGAAATGAGAATAAACCTTAACCATTGTATCTAATCTAATCTAATGAATTAGATTTAATCAAACAAATTTAAAACCTAAACAAATTAAACAGACGTAAGAAAGCGGAGCTTTATATACCCTGTGCACGCAAGATACACGGCAACGACACACCTTCATTGTCCATAGCTGCCAAATCCGCAAGATAAGCATAAAAAATAATCGATCTCCTGCTCAATTTATCAAAACCGTTTCCATCGCCCTGCTCAAATCATCTCTTGCTCGGTTCACAAGCTAATTTATTCGTATAACCAATCCTTTTTTTTTTTCGAAAAATCAGATTTGTTCCTTCAATCGAAAAATTCAATCATATTCCTTTCAATCCTGTTCGAAATTAGGGTTGGGCCGGAGTAGTAGAGATCAGCGTGACAATCCTGTTCGGATTTAGTAGGTCGGAGTATCCTGTTCGATTTTGGAGGTTCCTACTCAATTTTGGTCCCTTATTCAGTTTGATATTTTTCTTGGTTCAATTTTGGTTGCACCCTGATTGCTTCAATTTTGAACGAATCAGGTAATTTTTTATTTTAAATTAGTGGAGTTGATTTGATTTTTGGATTTTAGATTTTTTTTGAGTTAACCAGGTAAAATTATGTACATGTCGTCTGATGTGATTATCGTGTGATTTGTTTTGTGCACATTAATGTGTTCCCTTGTGCACGTCTGTGCTGAATCATATTTTGCACGTGTAATGAAGTCTTAAAAAATCTGTACATGTCGTCGTCTGATGTGGTTGTCGTATGATTTATTTTGTGCACAATTCAGTGTCCGTTTGTTCACATTAATGTGTTCCCTTGTGCACATCCGTGCTGCTGAATGGTGTTTTGCACGTATCATGAAGTTTTAAATAATTTTTCTGTCGTGTTATATGTTGCGTGTACTATTTTGTGCACTGATTGAATGCGAGATTTTTCAGGTGATGTTGAATGTTCTTCCCAAAATTGTGAGCCTGTTCGACAAACTATGGTCATGACACCTAGCTCTACAAAATATTGGGTTCCGATATGTGAAGATGCAATTAAACCTTATGTTAATCAGAAATTCAAAAGCTTGGATGAAGCTATACAGTTTTACAAGTCTTATGCCAAGGAGGTTGGTTTTGACGTTCGTCATAGCACAAAAATAAAACCAGATGAGGTTGGATGACACTACAGTGTTATACAAGTATTATGCCAACGTGGTTGGTTTTTATGTCCATTGTATCACAAAATTAACATCGAATGATGATGTAATTGTTTGGCAGTATTACTGTGATTCTTGCACATTTATGTTTCAATATGTGTACAATAACGAATTAAATTGTGCACAATATGTGAAATTTACTGGATTTTTGCACCTCGAAACTATGTGGCAACTATTTGATTATTAATCAAATAGTCATATGCATTATGTGGATTGATGTCATTTTAGATGATGTAGGTATTATGTTTGTGCACATTTGTATTTCATTGTGTGCAAAGTAATGCATTAACTAGTGAACTGTATGTCCCATATGATTTTATAATTTTATGCACGTTGTCGATTAATGTCGTGTTAGTTGATGTAGGTTTGATGTGGTTTTAGGGTCCTTTCTACATTTTTCAAAAATTTTCTGTATAGCCTAACAACCCTTAACAATTTTTTGAAAGTTTAAGGGTCCTTTTTGCAATTTTCGAAAATTTTAATAATTATAGAAATGCCATTTGGGCTTAAAACAGTTTTTGAAAAGTTTCTTGGGGTCAGAACGTAATTTCAGAAAGTTCATGGGCAGCCTCGCAGTTTTCCAAAAAACTCAGGGAAATTCTGTGATTTCATAAGTTTCAAAAATTACAATTAAGTCCAAAACTATATCAAATTCTCAAAATTTCACCCAGACCCTAAATCTAATTGAGGGCTTGCGTTTCGAGCCTCGTCGGCCACCACCGCCGGCGTCAAACTTCGCCCCGCGAAGAGACGAAACCGGCGGAAGCGGAGGCCCGCCGGAAAAGCTCCCTGAGCTGCCGGAATCTGG
>BMAC01000098.1:1894099-1904366 GCA_014905375.1 Phtheirospermum japonicum | reverse complement strand
AACATTGTGAGGAATAAAGCTCGACTTGTCGCACAAGGGTATACGCAAATTGAAGGTATTGATTTTGATGAGACATTTGCCCCTGTTGCTCGAATTGAGTCGGTAAGACTTTTGCTTTATGTTGCTTGTCATATGAAAATTTCGTTACATCAAATTGACATTAAGAGTGCGCTTTTGAATGGGGTCTAAAGTGAAGAAGTATATGTTGAGCAGCCTAAATGATTTGTGGATCCTCAAAAACCTGATTTTGTTTTAAAATTGAAAAAGGCACTTTATGGTTTAAAATAAGCTCCTAGAGCTTGGTATGAAAGGCTAACTCAACATTTGCTTTATTTGAACTTTAGACGAGGGGAAGTTGATAAAACTTTGTTTCTTCTTAAATCCAACAAGCACATCTTAATTGTCCAAATTTATGTAAACGATATTATTTTTGGATCCACTAACGAGCAGATGGTCAAGAAGTTTGTCACTCGAATGTCTGATACGTTCGAAATGAGCATGGAAGGTAACCTCTCYTACTTCCTTGGTTTACAAATTAAACAACTTGATGAAGGTATTTTTCTCTCCCAGACTAAATATGCAAAGAACTTAGTCAAAAATTTTGGGTTAGAGGGTGAAACTGTGAAGAAAACGCCGCTGGGCAAAACTGTAAAGCTGACCAGAGACGATGTTGGTAAGGGTGTTGATAACACCATGTACAGGAGTATGATAGGAAGTTTGTTGTATTTGACAGCAAGTAGACCAGATATTATGTATTGTGTGTGCTTATGTGCTAGATATCAGTCTAATCCAAAAGAATCACACTTGAAAGCGGTTAAAAGAATTATTAGGTACATTGCTGGTACAACTGAACTGGGTGTGTGGTACACGAAAGATACTGGTACTGAACTTTTAGGATTCACTGATTCGGATTGGGCTGTAGATGTAGTAGATAGGAAGAGTACTACTGGAGGATGTTTTTTTATGGGTAATAATCTAATTTCTTGGTACAGCAAAAAGCAAAAATGTATTTCTCTTTCTACAGCTGAAGCCGAGTACATTGCAGCTGGAAGTGCGTGCACACAATTACTGTGGATGAACCAAATGATTAAAGACTACGGTCTGCACAGTAGTATCTTGACGGTGTTGTGTGACAATTCCAGTGCCATTGACATCTCCAAAAATCCAGTCCAGCATTCTCGAATCAAACACATTGACATAAGGTACCACTTTATTCGAGGCCTAGTTGAGAGGAAGATTGTTAGCCTTGAACATATTGGAACTGATAATCAGCTGGCTGACATCTTCACTAAGGCATTAGATTACGAGACCTTCTCTCGTTTGAGAAGAGATCTCGGTATGTGCATTGTCTAACTAATGTTGGTTGTGATGTTGTGACACTACTTATCAACATCAGTCACAACATCTATATTATTTTGCATGTATTTTTATCTTTCTTTTCATACATTATACTAATGCATTGAGCTTGATTGAAAGTGTAATAAGGTCCTCTGTTGCAATAAAAGTAATGACAAAAAGGACCAACCTCTTCAAAATTAGGTGATTGTGGGACTTGCCCGCAGAAACTGGTTTTCTCCCAGGTCCAAAAATAAGAGGCGTTTAACAGCAATTTCTGAAGATTAAAAGATTTAAATCCCTTCAAGGATGAAGAAAATCTGGACTCAAAATGCTCCAATCTTTAAAATTCGCCTTCTTGAGAGATTTTGATGTAGTCATTAACTTGGGTTAAGGGGTAAGTTTCCATTGACTTCACCTAAGGCAATGTTGGTTTATAATGTTGTTAGTAATAAAAAAAAGCAACATTGGATCAAAACACTGAAATCATAATGTGTTCTGTTTTAACCTTTTAGGTCATGATTTTTAGGCATCCCATAGGACATTCATACTTTGTGAAGATGCCATCTTACTGTGCGTTATGTTTCTTGTGTTTTTGTCTTGCTTGAAATCTCTTAATTTTGTTTTGAATTGAGCTAACCGAGTATTTCAGTGGAGTTATAATCGGACGGCTGGACAGGTAATAACGAGGTGAATTTGGTGAGTGAAATATAACATTGCACAAGATAGGTAAAACTGTGCTGATGGTTCATAAAAATCAGCTTTGTATTTTTCGGCCTATTTTGTAGATTAAGTCTTGCGATTTTTTTAAAAAAAAAGGGATTATGGAAAGCGATAATGGGATAGGTTGTGTGGTCACGTAGCCTAATTCTAGGAGGAGTGATTTTATTTTTTTTGGAAACAAAAATTGTATTTTATAAAACAAAAATCGGCAGGTAATTTTTTTTTGGAATTTTTCCTTTTATTTCTACCCTCTCTCTCCTAGTGCAACGGTTTTTTTTTAGGGATAAAAAGCTGCATTTTTTTACCGTTTGATCACAATCCCCAAACCCCTTTRGAATTACAACTCTCAGACTCCTTACTCCTCTCCAATTCTCTCGAATTTCTGTTCTTGGTTGTGTGTTTCTGTGAGATTTTGCAGGATGTCTAGCTCTCCACCGCCGACAGTCCCTGAACTACCAGAGGAGGTTCGCCGCTCCGGCGACCAGATTCCGTTGCCGTATCCAAAGATGGGCGGCCTAGATATTGGTGAAGAGATTGGTGGTGGTAGCTCGTCAAACCCACCACTGTCAACATCGCCGCATAAATTGCATGCGCCTGATTCTCTCGCTGCCATGCCTGTTCCATCGTCGGTCGATGCTACGCCGGTTACTCAGGTGTTCCCTGGACAGCCCGGGAATGATATTGACGTCGATAACCCCCCCGATTTAGCTTTTATGGCTGAGACCTTTGGCCGCGTAGGGAATCCTACCTTGAAGCGGTCCAGGCGTTTGCGCAACATCCCGCCCGGCGTTGTGCCGCCTGCGGTCCCAAAGAGCAAGGCAGGTCCGCGTCGCCACGTGCCGATTGAACACATGAACCTCCAGGAGGATGTTGTGTGGAGTCTGATCCCGATGATCATGATTTTGAGCCTACTGCTCCGATTGCCGGAGTTGAGCCGCCGTCTGCTTCTACTCCCAGTTTGCCGGAGAAGAAGAGGTTTACTCGCCGGAAACACCTTGTACGTAAAGCCGACAGGAGACCCGACCTGACGAAAGATAGTGTCTCTCCTAGCCAGACAAAGGTCAAAGTCTCTCCCAAGTCATCTGCTACTGAGTACTCTTCGCCTCCATATACTGTGCTGGATTTTATCACCGGCGAGGTTACTAGTTCCGCCAAGTCGCCTGCTGATGTTCCCCTGCCGTCTCCAATTCGTGCTGCGTCACCTGAGTTTGATACAGGTCTTTTTGAGCATTCTCCTGACTCGTCAATGGATGTGCCCTTTGTTCTTGCTGCATACAAGAAGGGCAAGAAGAAACGGAAGGCTGCTGCACAGGACGATGTTGTTAGTCATGTTGGTAGTCCCTTACCAACATTGAGTCGATCACAGTCTATCTCGTCCTCCCGCACTGCATCTGTTCCTGTTCCATCGCATTCTCCCACGCAGTCCTCCTCGGCTACCTGTGATCACTCCCAGTCCTCATCTGGCACTACTACTCCTACACCCGAGATTGAGGACATGGAGCCCTTTTCAGAGAAATTTTTAACCGCTGAGGCTGCTGAGCTGTTTGATATTTATCAAACTCGCTATATGATCGCTGAGAGAAAAGTGTCGATTGATTTGTTTGAGCGCCACAACCTGATAGCCTACCTCCGATTTCATGGTATGTATTCCACAGTCTCTACCGCCATTCCATTTGTTAGAGACATAGTTCTTGAGTTCTATGCAAATATGCTGCCCTCGATTGTTAATTTAAGCTCTGTGAACTATGGGAATGTTTTTCTGCGTGGTAAAGTGTTTGCCTTCACCCCTGACTTAATTGATGATTTATTTGGCACCACTTCACATCGGGGTAATTTTGCTGTGGATGATATGGATGAGGTTGTGTCATTTTTATCTGGTGGTATGGTACATTCGTGGTTTGAGCAACTGCCGAGCACTAGGCTCTCGTCTTTGTATTCTATTATGCATAAAGTGGCTATTTGCAACTGGGTCCCTTCCAAGAACACTACGGTTGTTACTCGGCCTCAGGCCCAGTTTTTATTTAAGCTTGGGAAGGGTGTACAGTTCAGTTTCGGGCACCATGTTTTTGATATTGTGACTAAGTTTGCCACTTCAAGGTCTGCTGCCTCGTTGTGTTTTCCTTCTCTTATTTTCAGCTTGTTGAAGAACCAAGGTCTGACGCTTCTCCCAGATGATGTGCTCACTGGTGATGCGGATTGGTTTGCTTTTCGAGGCCAACACACTACTGGTGCTAGGATGATCGATTTGCCTTGGCAGGCTCCAGTTCCTGCTGATGTTGATAGTGATGTTGGGAAGGACGATCCCAACATGGTCCGCATTTCTGCGCAGCTCCTGCGTGCGCATGTTGCTTCCATCGACTTGCAGATTTCTAAGCTGCAGGTACTTCGTTGCTCGCTGTTGGAGGCCCTTTCCCTTTCTGGTCAAAAAGGGGGAGAAGATGACGCGAACGTAGGGGGAGAAAGTGCTGATGGAGAAGATGTTGCTGATGTTGCCGAGAATGAGAATGATGCTGCTGCTGATGCTGTTGCCGCCGAAGCCTTGGCGAGCCTTGCTCAAGAGAAGAGGCGTAAGCGAATTCAAGCGCGCAACAAGGATTTGAAGAAGATGATGAAATTGAGGGAGAAGAAGAAGAGGAAGAAGAGTGGTGAAGGAACTTCGACATCTCCTAGACGGTCAAAGAGGATTCGAAGTCATTAAGTTCCTTTACTCTGTTTGTTTTGTTATTTTGAACAATGTTGGTTTGTAATGTTGATCTGAGTGTTAACAACATTGGGTGTTTTGTTTAGGGGGAGTTAGTGTTTTTATTTTCATTTGTGGTTGCGTCTTAGTGTTTTGTCCAGAAAGGCAAAAGGGGGAGATTGTTGAGGAATTTATTCTTGGCAATTATTCCTATTTTGTTATTTGCCTTTCTTGGGCACAAAATAAGTTAGGAAACTAGATATAGGTCAATATTATGTTTCCTAGTTTATGCACAAGATTTTAATTATTCCTAGATTGTGTTTAGGATTTGTTTTAGGTATTTACCAAGTTTAGGATCTTAGAACTGTCTATTTAAGACATTAGAAATCCTAAAGCTTGGACTTACGGTTTTTAGAGGATTGACGCACGATTTTTCTTGATATTTAGTTTTCATATATTACTTTATATTGTGTATTGAACATAAAGTGAAAGTAATATAGTTTTCGGGTTTGTACACCCAAGTTCACAAGTATTTACTTGTGAACTGAATTTGTTTAATCGTGTTCTCATATTTTAAATTCCGCTGCATAAATTTTCATTACTCTGGTCGATGTTGTTAACTGGTGTTGTTAACATTGATTAACAACATCGTGAATTTGAGACTTATTTTTAAAACCATAGACCTTCTAATTTAACAGTTTTGATTTTAAAATTAACCGGACTAGTTTTAACTTTTCAATAGTAATTTTGAAATTATGAAGAATAGATTTGAATTATGCAAGAGTAGTTCTGTTTTTTTTTTTCACGAGTAGTATGCACTGTACGGAAAGGAAAGTTAAAAGATTCTTTTGGTGAATATGCAAGGCATATGTTATGTAGTTTTGATTTTAAATTTGAGTGGACTAGTTTTGAACTTTTCAATAGTAGTTTTGAAATATTCAAGGGTAGTTTCGAAGTCGAATGGAGTAGTTATGAATATTTTAAGAATAGGTTTGAATTATGCAAGAGTAGTTCTGTTTTTTTTAATCACGATTTGTATGCGACGAAAAGGAAAATTCAAAGCTTATTTTGGTGAATATTCAAGGCATATGTCATGTAGTTTTGATTATAAAATTGAGAGGACTAGTTTTGAATTTTACAAAGTAGTTTTGAATTATTCAAAGGTAACTTCGAAGTTGAATGGAGTAATTATGAGTTTATTAAGAATAGTTTTGAATTTTATACAAGTTGTTCTGAATTATTTCACGAGTAGTATGCACTATACGAAATGGGAGATTCAAAGCTAATTTAGGTGAATAAGTATTTTGGTACCACTCTTTAATAATTTCAAAACTATTATTCTAAGATTCTAAACTACTCTTGAATATAATTAAGAACTACCTTTGTTTTGAACTTAACAATATTTCCTTACGAGTAGCAGTTAATGTTTGGCGAAAAGGTAGTTTGAAAAAAAATTGGTATTTATTTTATTTGTTGTTACCTATGGCCAAAAGATAATCTTTATTACATGAATTTGATAGGTTTTTTTAATATGCGTGTACCTTATTTTTGTAATTAAAACTGCACTTTTTGTATGTGAATCAGGGAACCCGGGCAGATGTCAATCGCGAGCAGGACAACAAAGAAGAAAGTGTAAGAAACCGAGAACTAATTTTAGTACTATGTATTTACAAATGTGGATGTTTAGCTTTTTGGTGGTTTGTGATGTGAATATCACATTGTTCGTAATTCCATTAAATGAAACCTGCAATCGACTAATGCAGTGAGTGATTTGTTTTCGAGTAGTTCTGAATTTTTTGAAGAATAGTTTTGAAATTTACACGAATAGTTCTAAATTTACATGAGTAGTTATGAATTTACACGAGTACTTTTGGATTTTTAAAGAATAGTTTTGAAATTTACACGAGTAGTTCTGAATTTACACGAGTAGTTTTGAAATTTACACTAGTAGTTTTGAAATTTACACGTGTAGTTCGGAATTTACATGAGCAGTTCTAAAATTTATACGAGTAGTTCGGAATTTACATGAGCAGTTCTAAAATTTACACGAGTAGTTCTGAATTTACACGAGTAAATCTGAAATTTATACGAGTAGTTCTGAATTTATATATCTTTTAAAATGGACACTCCAGTTTTTAAAGGAAAGAAGGAATTCTGCACTTCTGTTGAGTTTTTTAATCCTTTTTTTGTTTTTGCAGGCAATAAGGCGATTGTTAGTTAATATAAAGCCAAAAGATTTTGGCGCTTTAATATAGAGCTGTTTCACGAGCCATCTCCAATGATTTTTATCATCATTTGGTTTGTATTAAGCAAGATATATTGTATAACGTAATCACTGTGTTCTGGATGAGTTTTCTGCATTAGTTTATGTGCTTCAATCAAACGTACATCCCACAGCATGACTGCAAATATATTTAGTTCTTTTCCCTATTTGAAGCCTGAGTCATAATAATTAATTAATTATTCAATCTCAATGTCCCATTACTTTGACGTTTTTCTTTTATAAATAATGTTTCTGTATATTAACCCGTTACAATGTCGCAACAGATGTGCTGAAAATACTCGACCAAATAGCACACAAAAATGCTAAAAGCCAACTCCATTTAGAAAAAGTCCCTTGGCAGGAATAAAGTAAAACTTCATTTCAAAAAAAAATTCCTTCATGCCAACTACTTAAGCTTTTGAGTTAAAAAAATAAATACAAAAAAAACAAGGAAACAAACTCTACCATGTTTCACAAAAAGCACCAATCAAAACCACAATTAGGAAGAAGAAAGAACATGCTAAAGCTCAAGCTCCCGCTTCACTAAACGATGTCTGCTACCACAATTCCACATCAGTATTTCTCAAAAATTGGTCCCACCCGCTCCCACTACTCATATCCAAATAATCGTAAAGAACTACTGTCTTCAAACCCGGACGAATACCACATCGGCTCTCCACAACTCTAAATTCCACAACATCTCTCGAACCCTCCTCAAATTCATCCAAAGTGAACAAAAGCGCAAGGCTCGACCTGCCCCACGTATTAAAATCCAAGAGCTTAACCCGACCATTTCTTGCAAGGCATAATTACATGGAACAATGATACCTCCGTAGTCGGCCAAATCTACATCAGATATATAAAAAATGTTTTGATTATTATAACTACGTTATAACTTGTAACTTCAGAAACTAAAATAGCAAAACATACTTACAACGGGACATTGAAAGATAATTATAAACTAATTTTAAACAATTTACAACTACACTAACCAAAATACCACTATTCAAAACTACTACAACAAACTAAAATTAAATAGCAAAATATACTTACAACGGGACGATAGTTGAAATATAATTACAAACTACTTTTAAACAATTTGCAACTACATTAACCAAAATACCACTATTCAGAACTACTACAACAAATAAGTACTTCGAAATACGGATTAAGATTGTAATTGACTACTTACAAACTACATAGTCGAGTAGTTGAATACTTCTAAACTACAATGTACACTGGAATAAAAAATACCTTGGAAATACAAGTGGACTTACATCCTGGTCTAAAAAAATGAAACTAGTCTTAAAAAACGAGGGTGACTTCACTAAAAAAAAAGTAGTTCTTATTTGCACTCCAGATTAAGGCTGTGTCCGACTAATTAAAAACTACCTAGTCGAGTAGTTTGGAATCTGTTTGTAAAAAATGAGAACTATATTCCACTAAATTGAGAATTAAAACACCACTAAAAGACTTTAGCAATTACAAACACACAAATTCAAAACTACTGTTCACATAATCGCAAACAAACATATCGGTGAATACTTTGAGAGTTGAAAGCACACACACTATTCAGAACTACTCCAAAAAATAACAACTTCGCAATACGGATTAAGTTTATAGTTGAATACTTACAAACTGCCAAGTCACATTGCCGACTTCAGAACCTGTTCACATTTCCCTTGCAAACGGGGCACTCCTTCGCGTCCGAGTGATGATGTAACCACCGTTAGAGACAGGACCAGCAGAATAAGTGGCCGCAGCAGGTGACGACCGGGTCCTTAACCAAATCCAAGCAGATATTGCAATCGAAAAAGCCCCCATCTTCCCCTTTTTTTTTACCACCGTCTTTCTTTTTTTACCTGACGCGTCATCGTTCTCAACGAAACCGACATTATTTTCACATGTCTTGACCAGCCCGTCGGGCTGCCTTTCATTGGACGCGACGCCACCCTCAACGCCTTCGGTGGCGGGTTGCTGCCGATTAATTCGACGGCGAGGTTTCGAGTTTCGGGCGAGATCGGGATTTGGCATTTCTGATGAAGTGACAAGAGAGGAAAAGATTGCATTTCTGATGAGTTGACAAGAGAGAATTGGAGATTCAGGGCATGAACACAAGTAGAAATGGGATTTTGGATTAATTTATTTTACCCATTTTGTTGATGTTGGGGTTTTGGGGATGAGATATGAATATGAACGTAGGGATGTGAGAGAGAGAGAGAGAGAGAGAGAGAGAGAGTATAATTATATATATTAATTAAGGTTTTAAGGTGTAGGGATAATTTTGAGAGTTTAAATATAATTTTTGATTAAATGGGAAGTATTCAGATTATATGGGAATAAAAAGAGTCGGTGGATTATACGGTAAATGAGATTTATGTTTTAATAGTATATGGGGATTTTCCCTATAATTATAAAGAAGTTTAATCTATTTATAAATAGGTTTAATCCCCCTTCTTTTTAGTTTTTAGAGTTAATCTTATCTACAAATAGGTTTGTATAATTTACAAATTGTTAAAATAAATTCTAGTTTTAAGAAATAATTCGTGTTTATCTTTTATTGTAAGCATTAATTTGATAATATATTATGTAGTTCATGAAAATTTCATAATCAAAATAAATGTAAAATATTCAAAAAAAATTTGTTCTTTTTATTTAGTTTATAATTATTTTTAATATTAATTCGATAGTATATTATGTATTTAATAAAATACTTAATAATCAAAATAATTCTGACGTAATATTTATAATTAAAAATAATTTTCCTTAAAATAATAATTTTCTTGTAAAAAATAATATTTTTAAAACATAACCAATGCATCAATCATGACTATTCAATAAAATAATATCAGGTAATTATTCTCACAGTGTCTAAAAAAATAAGATAATCACAATATACATATTATTTGAAAAAATAATCCCTTTTTATTAAAATATTATCTTGACAATATTTATTCTTGCAATATACATAAAATCAAAAATTATTAGCACGCGTTCCTAAGACTACAAATCAGCTACATGTAGGATGTAAATGAATCAAACCTTTTGATTTGATTCAGTAATCGATTCGCTTTTATCGATCCGAATTCGAATTTGAATTTATATTTCGATTCGAATTATCAACGAATACGAATTTGAATACTCACGTATTTATTTCGAATAATATATATATGAAATTATTTATAAATAATTATATTTATAATATGTATTAATATATATTTATATTTATAAATAATATATACTTATAGTATCATTATTCATAAATA
>BMAC01000098.1:1840003-1893177 GCA_014905375.1 Phtheirospermum japonicum | reverse complement strand
GTTAAAACTGAACTAATTAACGGCGGTTTTTAAGAAAGCGCAGTGAATTAACAAGTATTCACGGCGGTTCCTTAAAAACTGACGTTAATTAGTTCATACGTTAATTATTGCGGTAGATTTAACGTCGGTTCTATTAGAACCGACGTCAATAAGATGACATTTAATGGCAGTTTCATATGAACGCCGTAAGAACTCACCTAATACTACGACGGTTATGCGAAAACCGACGTAAAAATTGGAGGCCAGCTTATTTTAACATCGGCTTTCAAATATCGCCTTAAAATGTAAGTAAATACAAGTCCAAAAACGAGCCCAACTAAACAAGGGCCCAAGTACTACGGATCTAACGGTTCACGTATAGACTAATTCTAATCTAATGGTACAAAATATAGACAACTCAGGAATCCGTGTATAACCAAAAATAACCAATAAGAACAAACCCAACCCAAAAAAATAGCCCCCCTTATTTTTTCTGCGTAAATTCGATAAAAAAACCCTAACCCACACACTTTCACCAAATTTCAATCAACTCTAAAAAAAATTTTCTCCTACTTCTCTCTACAATTTCATCACCTCCGGCGGACCATCTTCTCCGGTGGACCATCTTCTCCGGCCGAATTGGAGGTTCTCCAACCTTCCCCATTACTTTCTGATGACAACCCACTTACCAATTTTAAGATACAAACTCCAATTGAGGCCAATTCGAGAATGTTCGTCGTCGCGGGTTCCGATCCCCTTTTGGTTCAAAATGTCAATTCGCCGGTCGGTGGCTCTCTGGCCAAATTAGATATTCACCAACCTTCACCACACCAAGTCGATGCCAACCTAGGTTCTAATTTGAAGAATTGGGATCCAATTGCGACCAATTCGAAATCCATCACCGCCGATCCCCTCCCGCTTGAAGAAGGTGAAATCGGCCAAACTAACGCGATTCCTTTTTCCCCGGGTGTTCAGACTTCTCACTTGGATGATAGCGTTGTTGATCCTTCCCTGAATTCGGCCATTGTCAAAACCTGTTGCTCGCTCAAAGAGAGAGAATCGACTGTCGTCGCCGCTGCAAGGGCTGCCAGCTTACGGCCTGCTCCATCACCGACCTTCGGGGTCCCTGCGCCTCCCGGCCCGGCTGCCCCGACAGCATCCACCCTCGTGAAAAATGAAGGCGAACATTCCAATGTATGCAAAGAAGGTGGTGAGAAAAGGCACACATGAAATATGCGAAAGATCAGATTCCTAAAGGTGGCTATTCGATTACTCTTCGTCCACCGGCCACACCAGATTATTCCTCATGGTTCACTAAGGCCACATTTCAGAGGTTTTTTTTTTCATTTTCTAATATATGATCTCTTACGTCAATTTACATTTGTTGCAAGTTTGAGCCATTATTACTAGTAAATCAACTTGTGTTGTTTCCATTTTTTTAAATATTTTTTATTTTTTCTGATGGGTGGTTTGAGTTGTATTATGTGATGATGATTATGATATTATATGACTGAATTATGAAAAATACACATTTATAGAGAGTAGATTTTGGGGGTAAAGTCTAAATCCTGTATAAGATCTTTAATTGGAGGTTTTGAAAATGCGGATTTAAGATGATATTTATTTATTTTTGCTTTGTGGCTTGGCAGATTTATTCCCATCGATTTATTTATTTTTCTCACATGCTGCTGCTGCTTGCATGAATCGCTTAGCGAAGTTAAGGTGAGCTCCTAGCAGATCTAGTTATGTTTGTTTGCATCTATCTATTCCAAATTTCAAGCTATTGCAAACTTTTTTGTTTCATTTGTTTACTTACACTAATGGTTATAAATACTCAAATGGCAAGAAGTGAACAAAAGTTTCTGTACTAATAAATTACTAAAGAAATCTCACATGGTTGGTGAATGAAAAACTAATAAACTGGATTCCAGTATTCAACAAGGAAACTGAATATAATTTAGAGCTCAACCTTTTAAATGGGGAATGAAGTTAGCCTTTGGTCTTTGTGCTATTGATTGACATGTGACAGGCTGATAATTTCCTTTGCTAATATGTGCTCTTGAAGTCATGTTTCTTTGAAGAAAATTAAGATGCGGAAGTTTAGTTTTGATTTTTTTGGTTGCTGTAGTGCTCGGTGGATAGGAAATCACGGGTTCTCAATTGGAATCAATGATGTTCAACCTGGTGTCGAATTAAAAAAGGAGAAGAAGGTGACAGTTGATAAGGAGTATGTCCAGTGTACAGGCTACATCGAAAGTTATAAGTCTGGAAGTCTGGAGCTCCTTCCAGGCTGCAATATAGCTGAGACTCTTGAAGCCAAGATAACTGGAACTCTGAATAATATTCGAGAGACAACTGCAAATGTAAGATGCTACATTTTTCTCAGTTTTATGGTTATTATCTTTTCATGACTATCTAAATAATTTCTTAAAGTCTGGTCACTGGGTACATTATGATTAGTCTAGTCGTTAATTTCTTGTTTTGTAAGTAATAAGATGATTGTGGAGGGAAAAGGAAACATAGGAGGATGTTTTAACCGAGACGGAGAATGGTGAAGTTTGGCGTCCCTCGTACGATGTTCGTCTCAAGGATCCTCACGCAGCTATATCTGGAATTATGGGTAATTTCTTGGTTTCCTCTTTATATATATACACACACACACGCACACATATATAAATTTAGCGAGATATTAAATAATCGAGATACTGGGACTGACAAAAGAATTGTTTAAATGAGTTTATTAATTAATCGAGTATTAAAATTATCGAGGTTTTACTCTCTCTGTGTGTGTATTTGCTTTTTGCTACTTTTTATCTAGTTTACCTTCTTAATTATTTTAAGGGGTGATTACAAAATTTACATCCTAGCTTAATTTTAAAAAAATAATAATAAATTCAGTTATATTTGAATAATACAAATACAGTATTGTACCCCCTTGAGGTTTGAATTTACATAACAAATTCTTTCATCTTAAAGGTGTAATTTGTAAAATAGAAACAAGTTTCAAGGGGGTATTTGTAAGATTGATAGATAATTGGATTTTATGTAATTAGGCTTAAGCTTAACCTCAGTGCACACATGGATTTCTACTCACGTTCTCTTTGTTTGTATCATACTTTTTTATCAGCTCCTCTGTCGGATCAATTTTATAAATATTCTTGAATAATATAGGGAGTGTTTGCAAAACACTCTAAAAAAGCGATTTTTTTTGGTTCTATGGGTAAAAATTGATAGCACTTTCAAAAAGTTAAAAGCTTTTAGCCAAAGTAATACTTATTCCGGTGATAATTAACCGGTAAACCTCAAAAATTCACATTTATCATCATCTGTTATATAATAATTTCCAGACCTACAATTTTGTTTTAATTTCTTGATTTAATTCATTTAATTGTTTAATGAATTATTCTCTTTTAATTCGTAGGAGGTACTTGTGAGGCATGGTTAGATGGTGCAAAAGTGGATTAAAGAGGTCGTTTTGGCGCTGATTTATTTGGTTCATTATGCTATTCTTACCAACACGGTAAATTCAGAAATACATTTGGAGACCTCACAAGGATTGATGCTCGTTTGGATATTGGTTCATTATGTTGATTTATTTAGTTCATAGTGCTATTCTTACCATTATGATAAGTTTCTCGATTTATATTTGTTCGTCGTGGTTTGAACTAAACTTTATACTTACTCATCGTTTTAATATAAAATATGGTTTATTTTTACTGAGAGTATTAGTTTTTTATAATTGTATTTGTATTTAATTTGTATTTTTATTTCTTTTTTTTTTACTCTTTTACTACTTTCTAGAAGGTATTTTCCAGAACCGTCGTAAATTGTCTATTCTGGAAAACAGGCTTTCTAGAAGGTATTTTTAAAAAACCACCGTAAAAATGATGCATTCTACGGCGGTTCCAAAACCGCCGTTAAATCTCTAAAAAACCGTCGTTAATTCATGGTTTTTTACGGCGGTTTTTAAAAATCGCCGTAAAATTTAACGGCGGTTTTTAAAAATCGCCGTAAAATTTAACGGCGGTTCGAAAACCGCCGTTAAAAGCTCAAAAAAAAAACGCCGTTGAAGTGCTATTTTGCAGTAGTGGGGGCGTGGAATGGAGGTTGGGGGTTTGGCTAGAACGGAGGTTGGGGTTCGCCGCGTGGTGGTTCGAATTGAAGGTGGCGGTGGGTTTCGGCAGCGGTTCGAATTGAAGGTGATTGGTGGTGGTTTGCTGTGGCTGTTCGGATGGCGACTCGGGGCCTGGACTCGTTGTGGTTGGTGGTGGTTGCTCGATTGTCGCCTGCGGCGGTGGGTTTCGGCCGAGATGGGCAGTAATGGGGTACGGGCCGCGACTGGTTGAGTCTGTGATTGGTGGTGGGCTGTGGCTGTTCGGATGGCGACTCGGGCCTGGACTCGATGTGGTTGGTGGTGGTTGTTCGGGCAGGTTGCCGACGGCGGCTGTGGGGACTATGCTGACCAATTTATTTTTATTCGAAAAAAGCAATGTTTAGTGTAGTACGAAAGCACTGTAACAATATAAAAAAAGCACTCTAAATTTGCACAGTGCAACTATATGTCCAGATTTATTGTACCTTTTATACAGTACTGTAGTGCTAAAATTAGTCATGTGTGATGCTTTTTACTATCCAACTTTTTTAATTTAATTTTATATATTTCTTTTACATTTTAAAACATGTAATATGTATCTTAAATTGTAGATCTTGAGAATGTGATTAATTTGATATATATTTCATTCAAAACGAATAAAAATTAAAAAAGTTATGGTTTGTTGAAGATTTGAGTTTTATTTCATATTTTTGAATTTGCAGTTTATAGACGAAATTCACGATACTTTTTGTATACAATCGTAGTGTTTTCTTTATTAATTTATTATGCTTTCTAAATAACAATGTAGTGCTCTTTGTAAACGTTGATATATGTCCAAAATACCCTTTTTAATTAATTAATGCAGTTTTTTAGATTATTACCATGCTGACATATCATGATCTCAACCATACAATGACGGGTTCTCATTTGAACCCAACTCTCTCTCTCTCTCTCTCTCTCTCTCTCTCTCTCTCTCTCTATATATATATATATATATATATATACACACACACACACACCACACACACACACACACACACACACACACACACACATATATATATATATATAAGGAGTGGATCGAATGAGTCCATTTTTTATAATGAGTCCGTAGGGCCAAATCACAGTCATCCAATACATTAGATCCAATGGATGTAAATTAATTTGGGTGACAAATAAATATATGTCTTTCTAAATGTGTATCAATAGATTTTTAAATATGCATCAATTAACATTTAAATGAACATTAATATTAATAACTAATATAAATTAAATAATTTATATTTCTCTCTCTCTCCTCAATTAATAATTCTCCTTTATTGAAATCTATATGTAAGTCTTAAAAAACATAAATATTGCCAAAATAAATTACACCATATTATTCCTTACGATATAAGGAACAATACCCATACCATTTTTCCCAATAAATTTTTACTTTTAAAAATTCTAATTGAAATTATTTTCAAAAACCAAATAATAAAAAATAGAAATTCAATGCACATTTAGATCATGGATGTTTGAAGACATAAATAAAGCCTTAATATAATATTAAACTATTCTAATAATTAATGACGCATTTAAAGTTATCTTTATTTACATAAATTCAACTGTACTATGTGCCATGCGGCAACATCATCTCGACAGTTCATAAGACAATATTGATTTATCGTTGGTCATACCATACTTCAACTTCTACTCCAGTATTTCTGTCTTCCTTACGATTCACACTGTGGCCACACACTAACATCAACAAGAATTTTAAACTTGGTCAATAAAATTTATAGCATTTATATACAATAAATATTACACTAATTTTATAAGTATCAAATTCCCCGACACCTCATTTCAAACATTAAAATAAACAATCAGCACTACTCTAAAACGAAAGCATAAATTTGATGTGCATTAAAAGATCGACTCACAAACCATCATCACAACAAATACTTTTTCAATATCTTGTACTCAACTAATCAACACTGCACCCTAATATCTATTCCAACTTTCAAAACATACAATGACTCAGCAACATACTCATCAAGGATTCACTCAAATCGTTTTAAAATATTTATTAGGCATATTCACGCAAAACGAACACAAGAAATTAATGTTATCATAAGCTTGCAAATAAATCACATCTCAAAGCAATTAGTATAATGGTATTTATTAGAACAACTCGAAGGATGATTATCTCATCACATTGAATTGGTCATTCTTTAACTTAACCTTATAGAAATTAGGGATTGGGTTTTTATTCTTTAATTCTGATACGAACCAAAATAATCGTACGTGAAACTATGTGGTGAACGTGGCTATTCGTGGAAAGCGACCTCATTTTCTAGGGAGGGTGTACCCCTGGGAGGTGAGCGAGCTGTGATAATGCGAGTGTATGGTTTTGTGAAGAGTAGCGACCTGTAGTATGGGAATGGCTTTTCATACAGGGTCGCGACCTCTTGTACTTTGGGCTGGGTATTTGAGCCCGATTTGTGGATCTAATGTATGTGAATCATTATGGGCCTGGTGGGCTGTATACCCCGGCTTAATTGGGATATCTATGGAGAAYTTTGTTYTTTATGGGAACTTGCCATAAATAAGGAGTCCACATTGAGAGACGATTGTGAGAATCCCGGTATAAATGAYATTCTTATCATGAAAGGTAACCCTAYATGTTGGGATTCTTCTCCTGCCCCTATAAAAGGAGTCTTTGGCTTCTTTCTTGGGYGTTAATGCTTGTTTTACGCATTTATTATCTGAGTGCATTAATATCATTGAGAGAGAAGAAGAGTGTTTTTCGCTTATTAACTTAAGCGTCGGAGGGCCTTAACGGGCTCGAAATCCGGCCCGTTCTAGGCGCTGTTTTGCAGGAAAACGAGGTCGCCGCGAAGATTGTGGATTCTTTGGAGGTCGTTGTATCACATCTGGAGGCTTTTTAGGTCACTAATCTCTACTTTTGAGGTTAGTACCCCCTTTATTTGGTAGTTCAACCTTTTGGACTTATCAAATTCCTTTTAAAATCTTATGATTGTAAACGATTTCTTTTAAATGTTTATTTTTGCCATGGACAAATATCCTCCCCGGAGTTGATAATTTTAGCCATCTAACTTTTCAATTTCGATCATTAACAATTTTGTCATGTACGTAATTTTCTTTTACCAAAAAAAAAACAAAACAAAACTCACATATGTGCATAAATTGATTTTATTATTGTATAATACATATGATAGATATAAGTATTTGAATTTTAAACAAAATATTCCAAAATAAGAATCAAAACGTAAACGCGAGAAAGTGCTTCTTGACTTTTGAATACATACTCACACATAGTGCCCTAATTAGTTGAACTATTTGATTTCAAAAAAAATAAAGAAAGAAATAGTTGAACTATTTTAAAATCAAAAGTGCAGTTAATAAGTATAAAAAGTTGGGCTACCAAATAAAGGGGGTACTAACCTCAAAAGAGATTAGCGACCTGAAAATGCTTCTAAATACGTCACAGCGACCTCTCGAGCCCTCCGTGGGTATCCTGGCGACCTCGCTTGATCCTGCAAAACAACGCCTCGAACGGGCCGGATTTCGAGCCCGTTAAGGCTCTCCGACGCTTAAGTTAATAAGCGAAATCAACACTCTTCACCCTCCCAAATAAGAATAATAATGCGGTAAAATAATATTGACGTAGTCCTCTAATGAGAGGCACATGCCCCTTTATATAGAGATATGGGAGATCTTCCTCAATTTAAGGTTACCTTCTGTAACCATAATTCCATTCATAATACAACTCTATAACCGACTCTCAATTAGAACCCTTTTCGCATGTTAAGTTCCCATATAAGATAAATCTCTTCAACACAATAAGCCTGGGCCCTTTATACAGCCCACTGAAAACCACACAACATAACCACCATAAGCCCATGGGCTTTATCATTCATAAATCCCACAATCGAGCCCAAGTACACAGCTCAAAACACAAGAGATCACGACCCTATATGAGAACTCATCCCCATACACAGGTCGCTACTCTGCACAAACCAGCTCGCTCACTTTTTTAAGGACACAATACAGTTCGCCCATCTTCCAAGAGGAACACCCTCTCCTAGGAATGAGGTCGCTTACCACAAATAACCTCACACAATAAATAGTATCACGTATAGACATTTTAGTCCACATCAGCTAGTCCCCCATGTTCTAGCTGATTAAGGCACGAAATTAGGTAAGACATGTAAAAACATAATCAAAAAACAACAATCAAATATAAACACAAATAAATCGCAATCTCACTTTATCAATCTGCACTTCAGAACCACAAATTGAGCAATAATACCTGCCTCACCACTGCGAACTACCAAGCATACCGGCGACCTGTGAAATTTTCTTCACAGAGCCCGCTCATTTTGAGATATGATAATCACCCTGCAAGGGACGACCTACAAGTCCCCAAAGTAAATCTCTAACTATGTATAGAACGACCTGGCATCATATTACTGTTACTTTCTGACCTGAAATCACATCCTGACTCACATAATTTCCCATAACGCAATCATAAACAGCCACAAAAGTCAAACCACGCTTTCTCCTTTACATCCAATCCTCATTTAAATTTCATTAAATGCAGCCTGACACAGTGTCGGGCACGTGTCGCTCGGAGTATAATAAACGTAGTGGGCCCAAATTAAAAGGCCCAAAACATTCCCAAGCAAGCCCTATTAACTCCCGCTCCAATCCGTCCCATCAGCTTTCCGCCTCCCAACACATAAAACCCTTTCATCTTCCTTACTTTCCACTTTTTACAATTACAACCAAAAAACCACCATTATCGCTTTGCAAAAAAGCTTGTCAACCAGCAATCGCCCAAGAATCCACCACCAGCCCATCGCGTGCCAACGACCCATAGCTCTCCAAAAAATGTGTAAGTCTCCAGATCTTTTTCTTAATATAATTACACTGTTGAATTTATAATTGCGTTTGCTGAGATATATTCATTCAGTGTTATTCCCTCCCCTGAATGTGTTCAATTTGTGATGAAATTATCATCTCCAAACAATAACTCGCAAAACTCAACACTTTCTCCTGATTCTGACCCCACCGAAAACCCTTTTCATAATAGAAAAAAGGCAAAAACAGATCCTACTACCCTCCTCCGGCCTTCGTGACAAGCCAGAGGGCGACGTCAATTGGTCGGAGCTTCAAGCCCAAACCAGAGCCCATACTGAAGCCTAAGCCTCAATAGATAATATCCCCGAAACCCCATCTTCTTCTTCATTAACCCCTACACATATTCCAGAGGGTATCCCTTTACCCGAATCCAATGATCTCCTCTATTGCGAGCATTTTAGGGAGAATCCAGTGATTATAGCTCACTCCTTATCCATTAACGATCTACCCTCCTCCTCTCATGCGACCAAGGAAATCAAGCATAATTACTGGTTACTCCCCGACATAAAGAAATTGAAGAAATTTAAAAGAATTCTCAACCTTCCAGAGACCGCCAAGATGGTCCCGCCTGACAGCCCGCACGTAGACCCTCTGTCACCTCCCCCTAACCACATCACCCTCTTCGACACATTACTAGTAGCAGGGTTCAGATTTCCAGCCCATCCCTTTTATATTGAAATCTCCAACTTGTATAACATCTCTCCCTTACAACTAACTCCCAACTCTATGAAGTATCTATCCGGATATCTCTTATTATGTGAATATTACAACACCCAACCTGACCCAGGCTTCTTTCACTTCTGCTTCCAAATAAAATACCAACAGAACTCTTTCTATCTCTCCTCTTGTTCAGGGTTAGCTCGCTTCCTAATAAATCCTCCCAACAAAGTCCCCGAGTGGAGGAAGAACTTTTTTATTCTTAACACAGAAGACTGGCCCTTCATAACCGAGCTACAAAACCATACTCCCAAACAATACAAACCACCTACCTCCAAAGAATGCCCTTGCTTATACAAAAAATACTTCGACCAGCTCGCGGAATGGAGCAAACGCACTTTCGATGTGGTGCAACTCACCAGTCGGTATGTGGGTGTTTTAGGTCTTACAATTGTGCTACATCTCATATCGCAAAAATCTGAACAATAATACCTTTTTGTTTATTGCAGTTGCCTTTGTCAACAATTGCACCGCAGCCCGCTCCGAGGCAACTAAGAAACCATCCGCCCCACAACCCACAACTCAGTCCATCCCTCCTGTCATCGTGAATGAGGTGCCACAACAGGCCCCCAGTGCGGTTGACGATGAGGACGAGAATCAACTGGTAAGGCGAACCACTAATAAGGGCAAACGACCTCTCCAACCCATACTAGAGAGCCCAGCGGCGAAAAGCCCGAGCCCGCCTGAGCCAAAACGTCGTCGCCTTCACAAGGGTCCCGCGGCGACCTCCACAGGATCCGATCTAAGCAAAGTGCTCGCAAAGTGCGACAAAGAGGAGGATATTCAAACCCTTCTCAACGAGCACACGATCAAGTAGGTACATTCTAAAGAACCATCCCTCTTAATGAGTTTAACACTTATGAATACTTACAGAGTAACTTTATGCAGCTGAGTCCCCTATTCTCCAAGCTCTCCAAAGAGTTAATAGCTCGTTCAGCAGAGGGCGAACTGCAAAAGACGTGCGACGAGCTGACCATACAAACCGAACAACAGACCCGGTAGCTATCGTTAACCCAAGGGGAACTGGATGGCGCATACAAGCTGTTTAAAGCCCGCGAGGAAGAAATAACCATCTTACAGAGCCAAGTAAACAGTCTGAAGGATGAGGCAGCCCGCAAGGATAACGAGCTAAAAAATGCACAGAAACAAGATGGGGAGCTTAAAGGTGCACAAAAGCAAGCTGAAGAACTCAAACTGCAGAATCAAGAGCTACAACTGCAGAATCAAGAGCTCCAAGCGCAAGTGAAAACAGCCCACGAGGAAGGCACATCTGAAGGTTGGCGAACTTTCCTTACCAGCGAAACCGGCAGGAAGTTCATTGATGCTTACCGGCAGGAGTTGGTGGAGGCTTACGAGAAGTCCTCTATCTACTTTGGAGTGATGGCTGGTGGTGCTGTTGAATGGCTCTCCAAAGTGGCCGATATGATAAAAGAGGAGGTCGCTTCCCTAAAGGTCACCTACACCCCCAACGTCAAGGCCCTTGTTGACAGATTAACACCTTTCAGCTGCTACAAAGGTGACTGGACTCAGTCCATCTACGCGAAGTGGTGGTTATCCTGTCAAAGCCGAGCTGCTTTGGCCGCGGGAGTGCATGCTGAGCTGGAGACACCTTTAGACGACCTACTCCCTGAGCCAGAAACAATCGCCGTAAATCCTTCCGAATCGATCATCATAGATCCTCCTGCTACGACCTTGCCTTCGGAAAATATTGCTTAAGATATTATCACTTGTCTGCTCGAACTTTGTACAAACAATTTATCACTCTTGCTGCCACTTTATATTTTATTATCTACACAGCTGTTTTAGTTTTCAATGTATAACTCTGCAACAAAAGCTCGTCAGGCAACCAAGCATAAATTAATCCTAAAATAAGTCACAGACAACCCCACATTCCATTCTGAGATCATTAGATCTCTAATCAGATAACAAGCCATAAACAACACAATCAATCAACACTTCACACATGTTAGCTCGCATAAGAATATTTAATCAGAAAATAAGGAAATCAAATATCACAACCACTCAATCATAAAGAACAAAAAGCTCGCAAAACTTTATTCATCTTAGTACTCAATATTCCAAACTTTTAGCGGGAGAAGTGCCCTCCAGTCCAGAGTTACCTTCTCCCGCCGCAAAAATACAACACTTATCACAAAACTACCCTTTCCACTAGCTCGCGTCCACACAAACTTTCAGCGGGAGAAGTGCCCTCCGGTCCAGAGTTACCTTCTCCCGCCACAAAAACACAACTCACATCACAAAATCACACTTTCCACTAGCTCGCGTCCACACAAACATTCAGCGGGAGAAGTGCCCTCTGGTCCAGAGTTACCTTCTCCCGCCATAAAAACACAACACTCATCACAAAATCACACTTTCCACCAGCTCGCATCCACACAAACTTTCAGCGGGAGAAGTGCCCTCCGGTCCAGAGTTACCTTCTCCCGCAACCCAACCTCTATGCGTAATACTTTTTTAAATGGCACACATTCCAGCTACGTGGCAAGATTTTCCCATCTGCATCCTCGAGTATATATGCCCCTCCTTGCAATACCTTTTTCACCTTAAATGGCCCCAACCAATTTGGTTCCAATTTTTTGGTCATCTTTAACGCATCAGCCCTCTTCCACACCAGATCGCCGACCTGAAAGCAGCGATGTTTAACCCGCCTATTGAAAGCAGCTCGTACTCTATGTTTATAATGCTCGACTCGAGCTGCGGCTCTCTCTCTTATTTCGTCGATGGTCTCAATCGCCCCCCGAGCCAAACTTTCATTCTCTTCTACATCAAATGTTGTCAAACGTTGCGACCTTCCAACTATCTCCGCGGGAATGACTGCGTCCATCCCATAAGCCAAACTAAATTGTGATTCCCCCGTGGTAGATCAGGGAGTCGTTCGATAAGCCCACAAGACAGACGCGAGCTCTTCCTCCCAAAGCCTGCCTGCTTTCTCCAATCGCAGCTTAAGTCCTTACACAATGATGCGGTTAGTAACCTCCACTTGACCATTGTTTGCGGGTGCGCCACAGAAGCAAATCGCTGCCTCATTCCCATCTCCTTGCACCACTTTTGAATTTTCCGGCCATTAAATTGGGTTCCATTGTCCGATACTAACACTCAAGGTACTCCGAACTTGCAAAATATATTATTAAAAATAAAATTCATTATGTGTTGCTCGCTTATTCCAGTAACTGCCTCGGCCTCCACCCACTTCGTAAAATAATCAATTGCCACCACCAAATGCTCTTTGTTACTCGGGGGTTTTAGAAAGGGACCCACAATATCAATCCCCCACTGTGCGAATGGGCACGGCGAGCTCATTACTATCATCTCCTCAGCAGGTATATGAATAACCGGAGCATACATTTGACACTTCATACACTTTCGAACCAGCTCGCTAGCCATAGTTTTCATCCCGGGCCAAAAGAAACCAGCCCGCAATGTTATATTCATCAATGTCTTCCCCTTCGCATGGTCGCCACAGTATCCTTCATGTATTTCTCTCAACACTTCTGCCCCACGGTCTATAGCTAGACATTTCAAGAAGGGTCCAAAAGGTGATCTTTTATATAACTCTTCATTTATCACGCAAAAGCGAGCTGCAACTCGAGCCTCCTTCGTCGTTATTCTCTCTGCACCATCCTTGGACTTAACCAAAATATCCAAAATAGGTGTACGCCAATCGTCTCTCTCCTCAAGCTGCATAACCTCTTTTCCCCTCTCCACACTACTATGCTCCAACTCCATCAATGTAATTGTCCGAGTACCACAAGTTCCCAAGGCTCCTGCTATTCGAGCGAGCTGATCTCCACGGGTATTTTCAGCTCGCGGTAAATGTTCCAATTTGAATTCGTCAAAATGAGCTACCTCTTCACGCAATCTACTCAAATACACCGCCATCCGTTCCTCCTTAGCCTCAAAAGAACCATCGAACTGACATGCTATCAGCTGAGAATCCGTATAGGCCCACAACTTTCGTGCTCCCAGATCGTTCGCCATCTTTATCCCTTGCAACACAGCCTCATACTCCGTCTCATTATTGGACGCTTTGAATCCTAACTTGATTGTGAACTCCAAATTCTCCCCTTCTGGACTGGTCAAGACAATGCCCAGTCCTGCCCCTGATGCCATAGTTGAGCCATCTGTATGCAACGTCCATGCTTTTACTTCTTCCTCTACTTCAGCCGATCTTGTTATCTCCTGCAAAAAATCAGCCAACACTTGTTCTTTGATAGCTACCCTCTGCTCATAAACCACATTGTACTCACTCAGCTTCACAGTCCACTTTACCAATCGTCCCGACACATTGGGATTGCCCAAAACCTTCTTGAGAGCTAGGTTAGTACGTACCCTCACCCTGTGACTCAAGAAATAGGGTCTCAACTTCCTAGCTGTACAAACTAATGCAAACCCTCCTTTTTCAAGCTTGGTATATTTTAACTCAGCCTCGTGCAGCATCCTGCTAATGTAATAGATGGGTTTTTGTATGCCCGCTTCTTCCCTTATTAATACAGAACTCACGACGACTTCCCTTACAGATATATATAAGATCAAGTCTTCTCCTGGCATGGGTTTAGTCAATAGTGGTATCTCTGCCAAGTACTTTTTTAATTCTTCAAATGCATTTGCAGCCTCCTTTGTCCACTCAAACTTGGATCCCTTACGAAGCGCCCTGAAAAATGGGACGCCTCTCTCTGCCGACCTGGAAATAAAGCGACTGAGACCCACCATCCGCCCTGTAAGCACCTGAACGTCACGCACCGTGCGAGGATGTGGCATCTCCAAAACAGCTGGCACCTTTTCTGGATTAACTTCTATTCCTCGCTCGGTCACCATATAACCCAAAAACTTCCCAGATCGAACACCAAAAGCGCATTTCTTCGGATTTAACTTCATACCATACTGCCTTAACACAACAAATGTCTTCTTCAAATCTTCTACATGGGATTCTGCCTTTTTGATCTTAACCAGCATATCATCGACGTATACCTCCATGGTGGACCCCAGCAAGTCTTTGAACATACGGTCCACCAACCTTTGATAGGTCGCTCCTGCATTCTTCAATCCAAAAGGCATGGAAACAAAACAGTAAGTGCCCGTGGAGGTAACAAAACTTACTTTGAGCTGATCTTCTTTTGCCAGAGGTATTTGGTGATACCCCTGCGAAGCATCCATCATGCTTAATAGCTCGCATCCCGAGGTAGAATCCACCAACTGATCAATTCGCGGCAAAGGATAATGATCCTTAGGGCAAGCTTTATTCAGGTCGCGAAAATCCACACACATCCTCCACTTCTGAGCTGGTTTCGGCACCATCACCACATTAGAAAAATACTCAGGGAATTGAATCTCCCTTATATGGTCGTCCTTCAACAATTTCTGCACCTCCTCTTCAATTACTCTATCCAGCTCTGGCCCAAAATGTCTCCTCTTTTGTTTCACCGACCTTGCTTTTGGATCCGCATTTAAATGATGTTGAGCGATCTCAGGGGACACCCCTGTCAATTCTCTATCCCCAAACGCGAATATATCCCGAAACTCTCTCAACAACTTGATCAGCTCCTCCTTCAATGCATCAGGTATTAGGGTCCCTACCCTCGTGGTATATTCTGGGCGATCTTCTTCTAAGGAGATCTCCATTAGTTCTTCATTCGGTTGGACAGAGTTCTCATGTTCCTTTACTTTCTTTGCATTAAGCACCCCCTCCGGTTGATCATCACCCCTTTCGCGTTTGTTTTCCATCAACCCTTTCCTGACTGCCAGCTGGTAACACGATCGTGCGACCTGCTGTTATGTAATGACTTCCCCCACTCTATCACCTACTGGAAACTTGATGCTCATGTGATAAGTCGATGTCACCGCTTGGAACGCGTTAAGGGCAGGTCGCCCTAATATAACATTATAATCCGACCTCCCACGGATGATCAAAAACTTCAATCCTTTTTCTACCCGCTCCTCACCTTTTCCCAGTATCACCTGTAGCGTCAACTCGCCTTCGGTATTCACATGTGCCCCATTGAACGCATATATGGGCGTATTTACAGACCGCACTCTTTTTTCTATCTCCATTTGTTCAAGGCAATCCGTATATATGATGTTTACCGAGCTTCCATTTTCCACTAAAATTCTTCCAACATCGTACCCTGCAATTTCAGCCTCAATCACCAATGCGTCATTGTGATCCTCCTGTAGCCCGCGTCGATTGTTGGGGCCAAAAGAAATGACTGGCCCTACAACCTGCGATTGTCGACTCACACTAGCAACCTCCCACGTTCTTGAACGAGCTGATTTAACATGCCTTTTACGCGCATTATTAGAATCACCATCCGTTGGTCCTCGCGAAATTATGTTTATCCTCCCTCTATTCCCTCGCGTCCTTGATTTACTTGCTGCCTCTGTCTTGCGACCTGTCGTTGGGGCGGACCCCCTGGTGGTGGTGGGGGTAGTGTCTGCTCTTGCTCCCTCGGTTCCCTTTCCTTGTAAATCACCTCCTTCAAATGCCCAGCTCTTATGAGTCTTTCTATTTCTTCTTTAAGATGCCTGCATCCTTCGGTGGAGTGCCCGTAATTATTGTGGAACCGGCAAAAGAAAGTAGTCTTGGGATGCGTAGGAATCGGCGTGCGATCTTCTGGCCATTTTATAGCATCAGGTACCAAGCGCTCCATAATAGTGAATACCTTAGCTCGTGGATGAATCAACGGTGTGAAATCCCCCTCTCTCCAATCTCGCATACTCTCCTCTGGCCTTCTACTAACCACAGAGCTCGGGCTCAAGAGCCCGCGCACCACCCTTCTTGGTTCTCTCTGCAATTCCCGTCTAGATCCGCTATCAGCCCTGTCTATAACCTCCCTGCCAAAACGTGCTCGATGTTCTTCCCCAGCCTCTTCCACTTGTACGTATTTATGACATCTCGCTAACACCTCGTTGTAGGTTCGCGCCTCTTTTTTTACCAGCGACTTGCGCAAATCCTCTCTTCTTAGTCCCTGATGTAAGGCTGCGGCCTTCATATCATCAGTGGAAGCGGGCACCTCCAGAGTAGCGCTTGTAAATCTATTAATATATTGCTTCAGTGTTTCATTAGGTCGCTGTAACATAGTAAAGAGCGACTGTGTTGTCTTCGCACTTTGCCTAACACTAGAAAACTGTTTCAATAAAGCAGCCCGCAACACCTGATAACTGGTAATTTTTCCCAACGGGAGCTGGTAGAACCAATTTTGCGCGATCCCCCTCAAAGTGGACACAAAGGCCCGACATGCCACGGCATCCGTATAACTGTGCAACAACCTTGCATTCTCAAAGAGCTGTAGATGCTCGACTGGATCCGTCACTCCTCGATACTGAAATTCCAATGCCTTATAGCTCTTAGGCATTGCAGCGTGCATCATATCTTCCGAAAAAGGATGTCCTTCGTCTCCATCAAATTTTCCCCCATCCATTCGCTTTTCTAACTTCAACATAGCCTCCTGCAAATCTCTAAAGGCCTTACTATACGGCCCTATCTCGCTCTCCCCCTTCCCCTCTTTAAATACACTACCTCTCTTCTTGGTTTTCTCTTGAGACTCACTACCCGTGTCGGAGGTCGGAGTCTCGCTTTCACTATCATGTTTACTGTGCCGGTAATTTTTTCGCCTATAACGACTTCGCCTTACTTTCACCCCTTTCACTCTTCGCTTGCGAACATGAGAATCTATGGATGAGGTGGAACTAGAGGCATCCTCATTTTTACGTGTACTCCATCCTCTCTTTTGAGACAGTCTTTTCGACAGAGACTTCTCACCTCGCTTTACCTTTCTAACCGCCGACTCCCCCTCTCGCTCGCTATGTGATTTACCACATTTTTTCTTCCCAGTACTCAGCTCGCTCGCTAGGTATCTGCGTAACTCCTCCTGTTTCTCTAGAGGTACAAAATCAACAAGCCCATCTAAAAACCCCTTCTTATTCTGACAGGGCCCATCCTTCAGTAAATCTTCCCCGTCTTTCGCTTCTATGTGAGTCGCTTTCTGCGCCTCCACCTCTGGTGTTCTTATCTCCACACCTGCCGCCGGTCCCTTTCCCTCACGTTTCTTGGGGGAAGGCGGTGGTGTATTACCAGTGCCTTGGACAACTGAATCCGCTTGAGAAGGCATTTGTCCATCCTTCGCCACATCTTGCTCGTTAATATCCACTAATCTATTCTTCTTCTTCTTGTTGTTTGATAAAGAACCATAGTGTAATGTCCTCAGAATTATATTGCTATCCTTCATGTTTTGCTTATGAAATCTCTCACGCCTTTCGCTCAAGGACTCGATGTCCCTCTTTCCCACAGACGGCGCCAATTTGATAAGTTTAAAAAGTTGGGCTACCAAATAAAGGGGATACTAACCTCAAAAGAGATTAGCGACCTGAAAATGCTTCTAAATACGTCACAGCGACCTCTCGAGCCCTCCGTGGGTATCCTGGCGACCTTGCTTGATCCTGCAAAATAACGCCTCGAACGGGCCGGATTTCGAGCCCGTTAAGGCCCTCCGACGCTTAAGTTAATAAGCGAAATCAACACTCTTCACCCTCCCAAATAAGAATAATAATGCGGTAAAATAATATTGACGTAGTCGTCTAATGAGAGGCACATGCCCCTTTATATAGAGATATGGGAGATCTTCCTCAATATAGGGTTACCTTCTGTAACCATAATTCCATTCATAATACAACTCTATAACCGACTCTCAATTAGAACCCTTTCTGCATGTTAAGTTCCCATATAAGATAAATCTTTTCAACACAATAAGTTTGGGCCTTTTATACAGCCCACTGAAAACCACACAACATAACCACCATAAGCCCATGGGCTTCATCATTCATAAATCCCACAATCGAGCCCAAGTACACAGCTCAAAATACAAGAGATCACGACCCTATATGAGAACTCATTCTCATACTACAGGTCGCTACTCTATACAAACCAGCTCGCTCACTTTTTTAAGAACACAATACAGCTCGCCCATCTTTCAGGAGGAACACCCTCTACTAGAAATGAAGTCGCTTACCACAAATAACCTCACACAATAAATAGTACCACGTATACACATTTTAGTCCACATCAACAGTGAATTTCTTGAAATGTCATCAGACACCACAAGAATCTTACTATATTATCAAAACAGCCCCACAACATGACAATTAAGTAATAAATAAAAATGAAGGTTGGAGGCAGAGTGAGCGGAGGAGCATATACTCTCTCATCTTCCGATTATTCCCCAATCCCAATCCCAATCCCAATCTCTACCTGAATAAAAGCACATCCCTTGGTACATTATTCTCCTTTCTCTCTATTCCTCACACCTTGCAATTGCATTAATCAAAATTTCGAAATGCTAACCCCAAAGACCCAAGAAAATCAAAAAACCCTAAAAAAACAATTAGTATACAAAATTGTTTATTTCTTTTTTTCCTTCTGAGTTACAATTACTAACTCAATATTTAGTTGTGTTTTTAAATCATCATCAAACAAAACTACCATGTCCACTATTTCTCTCTCTCCTCCTCCCTTCTTCGCCTGTAATTCCCCTTCTTCTTCTTCGTCTTTTTGCTCTTACAGAAAACCCACTTGTCGAATTTGTGTGAAGACCAAATCCTTGCAGTGCAAGAGGTCAAAAAGCAGTAAACAGTTGAGAATCCTGAAAGTAAGAAGATCCTTTGTAGCAGCTAGCTCTAGCAATATGACRGTTAAAGAGTTCAGAGAAGAAGAAGAAGAAAATGAAGAAGAGGATAAACCTTCTTCTTCGCTTGAYKCTGAAATGAATTCAAGGCCCAGGCGTATTGCTCTCTTTGTTGAGCCGTCCCCATTTGCGTGAGTCTTTTTTCATTTTGGCCGTTTATTTTATTTTCGGATAATTCTAATTTCAGTACGTGAACTATACCTGTTTTCACTTTTAGTACCCTATTTTTAGAGCATACCGACTCTTGTTTTACATTTTAATCACTTTTTGCCACATTTGTCAATTTTGGTATGTCATAAGTGATTAGAAAGTTCAACACAATGCACTAAAATTGGCGAATGTTTGATTGGAATGTGTACCAAATTTGATATGACTTGAAAATGAGGTACCAAAACTGAAACGTGGTAAAGTTTTGGTGCAGAGATTGAAATTATTTCTAACTTATTTGCATCTCTTGTTTGAGGCTACTTTGTGATGCTTTTTTTGCTGGCAAGAGTATTTTTATGTTATTGACTTTTGAGTTTATACTGATCTGGTGGTTCGGTTTGATGAGTTGAGGCGTTTTATGGATTTTTATTTCTGTGGAGTTGATTCTTTTTTACTCCTTGGAGAAATTTGATGCAAAATACATCTACTTGCATGATTTGGCTAATCAGTTTCGTTATTAATGTTTTGCTTATTTATGTATTTTTTATAAATATATTTTGAGTCTCATTTTTTTCTAGTCATTACATCCTCTACACTCGTGCATTTCTGTAATTTTCTAAGTCCTGAATATGGTTTTCGGTGACTGTGATTTTTGGAGTTGTATGCAGTTACGTCTCCGGATATAAAAACAGGTTCCAGAATTTCATTAAATATCTACGTGAAATGGGGGATGAGGTGCGTTAAATCTGTCGATGTCTAATATGTAATAAAATGATCAGTTTACCAGTATTAATATTTGGCTTAGGAAAGTTTGAATATGCATTTCTAGTTTTTCTTTTTAGATGTTTAAATGTAAATGATTTATGAAATGGCATTTCGAATGTCGGGTTCAGGTCATGGTCGTGACAACACATGAAGGAGTGCCAGAAGAATTTTATGGAGCTCAATTGATTGGCTCAAGAAGGTTAGTTTGTACTAGATTTCTTTAATTTTTTATGAATTTAGCAGATAATTTGACTTTGATTTTGTATGGCTTTTAAATTAATTTTTCAGCTTTCCGTGTCCATGGTACCAAAAGGTACCACTGTCATTAGCGCTCAGCCCGAGAATAATATTGGCAGTTGCCCAATTCAAGCCTGATATTATACATGCATCATCTCCTGGCATTATGGTATGTGTTTGAGAATATGCTTCTTTCATAGAATATTATGCTCTATTTATTATTCAATAAAAATAAAATTTCACGCGTCTGTAGGTATTTGGCGCACTCATCATTGCGAAATTACTAAGTGTACCTATAGTGATGTCGTATCACACTCATGTTCCTCTGTAAGTTTAGATTCTCATTTATTTTCATATTGTTTTATTTATATTTTGTATCAATATTCAGTAACTAACCATTTCTGCTGAATACGAATTTGTATTGTACAGATATATACCCAGATATACCTTTAGCTGGCTGGTCAAACCGATGTGGCTAGTTATAAGTAAGTGATATGTGTATATATATATATCCCAAGAACTTTCTCTTTTTTTTGTGATTAATTATAAACTTTTGAACAATTTTTTTTCCAGAGTTTCTGCATAGAGCTGCCGATCTTACGTTGGTGCCTTCTGCTGCTATAGCAAAGGATCTAGAAGCAGCTCGAGTAACAACAGGTGGGATTTAACAATCTAAAACCTAGCTCATTAATATTAAAATGTTATTAGCACTCAATTATAATTATCTGTTTGTTTGCTCAAATTGCAGCTAACAGGATACGCCTTTGGAATAAGGGTGTCGATTCTGATTGCTTTCATCCACGGTTTCGCTCCCATGAAATGAGATTAAGATTAAGGCAAAAAACTCAAGCTCTAATTCTAATATTAAATACTTGAAATTAATAAGACTCCAATTTTTAACATTTTCTTTTTTAAATTTAGTGATGGAGAACCCGACAGACCGTTGATAGTCCACGTCGGACGACTTGGAGTTGAGAAGAGTTTGGATTTTCTTAAAAGGTATATTGTACTCTGTATTTTGACAGAGAGAATTATTTTCTCGAATTGACGGCTGTTAATATGGTACGGTTGAACCAGGGTCATGGATAAGCTGCCAGAAGCTCGAATAGCTTTCATTGGCGATGGACCGTACAGGTGATATGGAATAACATTTATGTTTGCTTTAATTTCCAAAAGTTACACTTCAAATGGTATTTAGTCCGGTTCCTCGAACCTTTCACATCTTTTCAATTTGATTAAAAAAGAGGATAATTACAAGTTCACCCCTGAATTTTAGCTTAATTACAAAAAAGCTCTATTTAAAAAAAAAAATTACAAATACCAACTTAATTGCAATACGTAAAAGAGAACCAATGTAAAGGGCTTATTTTTGAAACTTTTTAAGATAACCGGGTTTTTTTTATGGCTAAAACTCAAATTCCGATCAAAACTATCCGACATTATGCTAATTTAACTGTTTCCTCTCCAATAGAGGCGAGCTAGAGCAAATGTTCTCCGGCATGCCTGCAGTATTCACAGGCACGTTACAGGGAGACGAGCTCTCTCAAGCCTATTCCAGCGGGGACATTTTCGTCATGCCCTCGGAATCCGAAACCCTCGGCTTCGTCGTTTTAGAAGCAATGTCGTCCGGGCTTCCTGTGGTTGCTGCCCGCGCCGGCGGCATCCCGGATATCATTCCCGAGGATCATCAAGGGAAAACCGGCTACCTCTTCAATCCTGGAGATCTCGACGATTGCCTGAGCAAATTGAAACCCCTTCTGCACGATCGAGGACTGAGGGAGATTATTGGCAGAGCAGCGCGTGTGGAGATGGAGAAATACGATTGGAGGGCGGCGACTAGGAAGATACGGAACGAGCAGTACAATGCGGCGATTTGGTTCTGGAGGAAGAAGAGGGCGCAATTTTTGCGGCCGGTTCAGTGGTTGTTTCGGCGTGTTTTTCAGGCACCTGCGGTCGGGATGTAATGCCTTGCGCATTGTTGGTTGGATTATTGTTTGTTGTATGTGTATGTTTTTCCACTCAGCACACTTGATTCACTGAGATTCTCAGCTCTGTTGTGCTTATGTTGTTTGGAATGTTTTAGGGGATTGTATGTGGTCCAACCTCAACTAATATAAGCAATACACCTGACGTATTATAGCATAGTAGAGCTTCTCTCTCTGTACCACCCCTATGTATTAATCAAAATTCGCCTAACCTATGTGTCTGCTTCGTATGTTTCGATTGATAAATAAAAAAATTTAGTGCTTCGTTTGCTCATGTGTCATCCAAGCCTAATATTTACCTAATTTAATATTCTTCTTTATATTGTATCTTACCTAATTTAATTCTTTTATTATATCTTCCCTTATTCAATACTTCACTTTGATTCTTTTAATATAAAAATATAAATAAATCATATATAATTAGTAGATAATATCTAAATTAGTTATTTTGACTAAAATAAGAATTATATATGAAATAATTTTAATTAAAAAAGTTTTATTATGAAAATAATTAATAAGTTTTATTGATTATATAATTTAAAATAATTTTGTTTTTGAAATTTCAAATATTATATATAGGTAAAATATGAGTTATTTACAATAATATAAGTATGTAACTAAATATTAGTAATGTATTCAATCTAAACATAAAATATTAAATTATATGCTAATAATTAATAAACATTGATTAGATACCAGTACAATGCAACACGGGTTGAGAGTATGACATCTTTTGAATATCTCAAAGTATGTAACTAATAATTATTAATGAATTTATTGTAAATAATAATATATGAAGTAATTTAATAATAATAATTAATAAAATAGATATTAGACCCGGGTTTAGAATGTGATGCCTTTTGAGAATTTGTAAGTATGTAACTAAGATTATTAATGAATTTAATTTAAACACCAAATACAAAATTACTTAATATTTATAATAATTAATAAATATATTAGACATGTACAAAGCACGGGTTGGGAATACATTATTTTAATTTTTTATTTTAAATTTAAAATTAAATAATAATCACAAATATTTTTTATATTTATCTTTTGATAAGTCCCGTATAATACATGAGTGTTAAACAAGTATATATTTATGCAAAATCTTTCTAATGTACCATGTGCCTAATTCGTATGGTTCACTTTGATAATAAATTTTTTTGATGTTTCGGTTGCTTATGTGTCATTCGATCCTAATTTATACCTGATTTAATATTTCTCTTTATTGTATTTTGCCTAATTTAAAACTTTCTTTTTATTATATTATACTTAGCCTAACTTAATAGTTTTTTTTTTTATATTTTGTCTAATTCAATAATTTTCTTTTATACTCCTAATATAATAACATAAATAAGTCAGATATAATTAGTAGAAAAAAAATATAAATTAATTATTTTAATTAAAAGACAAATTACATATGAAATAACTTTAATGACAAGAAAAAATTATTTATGAAAATAATAAATAAATTGTATTTATAATAAAAGTTTAAATAATATAATTCTGAAGTTTTTAAATATTCTATATATGTAAATTATGATATATTTGCAATAATTGGAGTATGTAACTAAATATTAGTAATGAACTCAAAGTAAATATAAAAAAAATAAAATTATGTAATAATAATTAATTAATATTTATAGACAATAACACAATGTTAGAAGACTTGAAAGTATGATACCTTTTGAATTTTTCAATGTATGTAACTGTAATTACTAACAAAATTAATCTAAATATAAAAATATAAAATAATTTAATAATTAATATATATTAGAATGGTTGAAAATGTGGCATCTTTTGGATTTTTATAAGTATTTAAATATTATTATTAACGAATTTAATTTAAACATTAAAATATAATATTAATCATTAATTATAATAATTAATAAACTGAACAGGGCTCGGGTTGAGAAAACATCCTTTCAATTTTTTATTTAAAATTTTATAATTTTCACAAATATTTTTCATATTTAATTTTTTATAAATCTCGTGTAATACACGGGTGTTAAACTAGTATATATATATATATATATATATATATATATATATATATATATATATATATATATATATATATATATATATATATATATAGAGAGAGGGGAAAACTATGAAAACTCTTTGGTACCTTTATTTATATATATATATATAGGATTAGGTTCAAATGAGAACCCTGTCCTTATATGTGAACCTAGGGTCAATTATAAGCCTTAGATCCAATTAAATGGATGGATCAGATTTTTTGTGTATTTCCTTATTTGATTAAAAGCATTAGAATTGTATAATAAAAGCACTGCTGATGTATATACTAAAATATCAATAAAGCACTGTGATTGTATAATAAAAGCACTGCTGGTACATAATAAAAACACTATTTCGCTGGTTCGCATATAATGACATAGTTCCCATTTGAACTCACCCCTATATATATATCTCACGCCATCGGACCGGGTCAGCATGTCAGGTCTAATTGGACTGGCTCAATAAATTAGTCCCTTTCGAGATAGTACAGATAAAGCTACTACTTTCGAGTTTGGGCGCCATTAATGGAAACGCCATTGAGACGATGACAGCTTCAAAACTGCTCCAATATGCTCGCAAATGGAGATCCACAACCAAAGAAGTGCTGGGCCACTCCGTTCTCTTCGCTCAATTTTTCTCCCTTTTGCACATCACCGAAACCTACATCTGCTCGCCAACCCTAGTATGCTACCTTCTTTTTTTTCCCAATATTCCGTTTATCAGTTATTGATTAATTAATTGGTAAAATTGATGTTTAATTTGCTGAAAGGTTCATGTTCCGAGCATGCTCTCGACGTTGAATTTCTCTGGCGATATTTTGCTGGTTGAGAAGCTGTCGCACTGGCTAGGGAGGGTGGGTCCAGGCAACGTCGTTTTGGTTCGGTCGCCGGAAAACCCTACGAAGACCATAACAAAGCGCGTATTAGGAGTGGAGGGCGATACAGTGGGATTTTTGGCGAATCCTAGACGCAGTGATCTCTCTACCTCATTAGTGGTATGGATATGAATATGAATAATGCTAATAGTTGCTGAAATTTTTTTTTGTTTTATTTTTTTTCTTAATTTTATTTTCAATAATTCTTATTTTATTTTTCGTAAATCACTTAACTGTTCAAATCATAACTATGAAATGGCTATTAAGATCTACTCCTTAATTATAATAAAGATATAATGCACTAATATGGGATGTTACAATCCTTATTTGGTTACAATAGGTGCCAAAGGGTCATGTGTGGATTCAGGGAGATAATATCTACTCGTCTAATGATTCACGACAACTCGGCCCGATTCCTATGGTCTGGTTCCTGGAAAAGTACTTTGTAGAGTAAGCTTCCAATGCCCTGTTCTTATTATTTTAATTTTCTCTGCAACTTGTAACACCGAGGGGTTTTGGGGTTGGAGTTCAAGTTTGATAATTTGATTAAAATTATGAATAGTTTTGGTTAGAAAATTTGTATTGTGCTAAGTGTGTTTTATTCAACTATGTAACTTAAGAACCCATTATTATTTGGTTTATAGGTATGGCCACCTCAAGATTTTGAACGATTGGTTCAGTGAGAGTGATGAGAATTGTAATTGTAACTTAAGGTGTTTTTCACCTGTGTCTTAACTTGGAATCAAGGATTAGTTAATTCATTTTTACTCTCCGTATGTTTCTGTATTTTCCTTCCTCAACTTTTTGTTTAATTGTTCAGCATTAAGAGACAAATGACTACACTTTTAGTACTTTGCATTATTCATTTATTTGGCATTGTGCCCTTTTAGTCTGTACCTGGTTTTAATCTGTTTGAATAAACTGACGAAAGAATGTACAGTTTATTAAGATGCACAGGATGATAAGGAAGAGCATTGATGATGAATGCTAATTTTTATATTCTCAGTATTGAGATTCAGCTTGATGTTATCTGTGTACAATTATGTTTCATCATGTGCAAAGTGATGTATTATTTTGTGCACAATATAACACATATGGTTTAACAATTCTATATGTGTTGTCGCTCGATATCATTTTAGTTGATGTAGGTGAGATGTGGTTTGTGCACAAGTAAATGCCAATATGTGTACAATTATGTATTAACTTGTGCACAATAGTCCAGTAAAAATTGTGTACATGTTATGAAGTTTTAAATAACTTTGTATCGCGTTATCTGTTGTGTGTGTACTATTTATGAACTGATTCATAAGATAATATTGCAGGTAATGTTCTTCCCAAAATTGGCAGTATCTACTATGCTCAAAACAAGACTATAAGAACCACTTATTTGTACATTGTAAATTCTTGGGTGATTTGAGGAATAAGGCAATGGATCAATTGTCAGATATGAAGACTGACCCTTAATATTGTTTTTTTTATTTTTTTTCTTAATTTTGTAAACTGGTTTGTGCACAAGTGAGCATAATTCTTGTGCAAACCGTGCAATAAAATCTGCGCAGTAATTTAATAAAATCTACACAGTAACATTCATGAATTCTTGTTTAAGTTATTGATCTATTGGACTTTTGGTACTAAATATGAGATTGAACTATGGTTTGTCCGTGTTTCAGAATCCGTGTTTCAGAATTAATATTTTTTTTTGCCTTTTATCGTATTTCTTTGGTTTGTTTATTGATATGTGATATACCATAGTTTATTAAAGTAAAATATTGAAAATTGTAAGACAGCCAGAAAATGAATCGATAATTTTGTTCGATTTGGCAGATTTCTTGTTCTAGTTGATTGTATGTAATGGTGGAAGTGTGCTTTTGTACTTTTATGATGGACCATGAGTTTTTTGCGGGTTATGTTTATGTGCACATGTATATGCCAATATGTGCACAATTGTGCAATAAAATCTGCACAATAATGCAATAAATTGTGCACACAAAAATAGAATATTACAAACTGAAGTAAATTATTTTCTACTGTCCTCTATTTAACCACACGTTGTAAACATATATCTTATTCAAATCATAATCAGAATTAGAATTCTACACGTGGACGAAATGATAATCTCCGGAAAAAAATCTAAAATATCTCTTTCATTTTCTTACAACTTTCTAATATCATACCGCATCAATAAGGTATGGTCTAGGTCAGCCAAAATCCTACCCAACGGTCGGATCATAATATTATTACAATAATTTGAGATAAAATACTAAAAATTAGTGCATCTTACTCAACTTAATGTCACAATTAAATTACAAGCCATATCTTATACAATTTTTATTGTGCAAATTCGTAGTCAGTATTGAGTGTGGTTAGTAACTCTATTATACACATATCTGGAACTAATGTAACATTATAATTTTAAATGAAATACTGCAAAATGTTGAATGATATAGGGTTTGAGAGAAAAATGAACATGCTATAGTAATGTAACTCTCTTTCGCCTTTCGTTCAAGTTTCCTTTCCTTGCAAATGGGAGATAATCCTTTGCGATTTGCACATTTACATTCTTCAATTCGTTTATCTCTTCGCATACCAACGAATGACAATACTTCTTCCGCATACAATTTAACTGTTTTTTATCTCCTATTAGCCTTCAGACCGGCCTCCATATATGACTCCATGTGCTTGATAGTAAGAACACCCGAATTCACATTTTCTAGCCCTATTATGCACAACATTTCCAAAAAGTGTTATTCAAGTTTTACAACCACATCACACTTGCATCAGACAACAATGACATCAGACGACAACACGCGCAAAATTTTTTAATCATAACACGTGCAAACACCAAACAACCTTGCACAAGTGAACACATTAATGTGCACAAACTGATACTTACTTGTGCATAAACACATCACACTTGCATCAGAAGACAACGACATCAGACGACAACACACGAAGAATTTTTTAATCATAATACGTACAAACACCATAGCTACTGGAGGGACGTGCACAAGGGAACATATTAATGTGCACAAACTGATACTTACTTGTTCCCAAACACATCACACTTGCATCAGACGACAATCACAACAGACGACAACACGTGCAGAATTTTTTAATTATAACAAGTGCAAATACCATTGGCTACTGCACAACCGTTCACAAGTGAAAATATTAATGTGCACAAACTGAGACTTACTTGTTCACAAACAAGTCACGCTTGCATCAGACGAAAACACACACATATTTTTTTAATCATAATACCTGCAAACACCATTTTGCTACTGCACGGACGTGCACAAGGTAACACATTAATGTGCACAAAAAAATCACGCTTGCATCAGACAACAAGCACATCAGATGACAACACACACATATTCTTTTTAATTATAACACGTGTAAAAATTATTTTGCTACTGCACGGACGTGCACAAGGGAACGCATTAATGTGCTCAAGCTGAAACTTAATTATGCACAAAAAAATAATGCTTGCACAAACTGACACTTAATTGTGCACAAACAAATCACGCTTGCATCAGACGACAAGCACATCAGACGACAACACGCACATATTTCTTTAATTATAACAGGCCAAACACCATTTTACTACTGCACGGACGTGCACAAGGGAACACGTTAATGTGCACAAACTGACACTTAATTGTGCATAACCAAATCACGCTTGCTTCAGACGACAAGCACATCAGACGGCAACACGCACAAATTCCTTTAATTATAACACGTGCAATCACCAGTTTGCTACTACACGGACGTGCATAAGGGAACACGTTAATGTGCACAAACTGACACTTAATTATGCACAAACAAATCAAGCTTGCATCAGACATCAATCACAACAGACGACAACACACACAGATTTCTTTAATTATAAAACGTGCAAACACCACTTTACTACTGCACGGACATGCACAAGGAAACACGTTAATGTGCACAAACTGACACTTAATTGTGCACAAACAAATCACGCTTGCATCAGACATTAGTCATAACAGACGACAACACGTGCAGATTTCTTTAATTATAACACGTGCAAACACCAATTTGCTACTGCACGGACGTGCACAAGGGAACACGTTAATGTGCACAAACTTAAATTGACAGGGGTCACCTCGCTCTACGTTAAGATAAAAGTAAAAAAAAAAAAGAGAAAAATCCAAAAATCAATTTTCTTTTGAATCGTATGAAAACTGATTTCAAAACTGAAGTAGCAAAATTGAATGGAATAATACCTGATTCATCTTCAACTGAAACCATTGCGTGCAACCCAAATTTTGCGATTCGGAGGGTGACAACAAATATTTTAATGTTAAGTTTTGATCCCAGATTATCAAAACTTGGAGAAATCATACATTTCGGATGAACATATGCATTCAAACCCAGACGACGAGTTTCAATTTTTGATACCCACTGAAATTAGAGTTCTTCGTCCTACTGAAGGGGGGTTTGGATCGATAGTTTTTTTTCGAAAGCTTAGATCTGCATATTTCTATCTAGCGTAAGGTAGGGAAGGGAATTAGGTCTGATAGTATTTATTTTAATAAGGCATTGGTAATTCTATTGAAAAAAGTGTCATACATCTAACTTGTAGTATATGTAATATCATTTTATTATTATTTGTTCTTTCTTTTTTCCTACATAAGACACTAATATGTTCGTATAGATATATAATGTGTGTATCAATGCATTATATTGGAATTCGATAAAGAGATTTAGAATATTTAATATTTATTTTTCTAGGTGTAATAATTTATTATTATTATTTATTTTATCTTTTTTGTCTCTCTCTCTCTCTCTCTCTCTCTCTCTCTCTCTCTTTTCTTTTTGAGTAACAATAGTTTTTCACATATATTTTTAATATCATTTTAAATTCATTATATTAGGATGAGATAGAGAAATTTAAGTTTATATTTTTTATATTTATTTTTATTTTGTAATAATTTTATATAATAGTTTAATAAATGTGTATTACACGAAATTTATCAAAAGATAAATATTCAAAGTATTTATGATAATTATAGAATTTTAAATTTATAATAAAAAACTCAAATGATGTATTCTCAATTTATGGCTTGTACATGTTTAATCTATTTATTAATATTCTTATTATTAAATAACTTTATATTAATGATTATATTAAATTCGTTAATAATTATTAGTTACATACTTTTAAAAACTTAAAAGATGTCATACTCCGAACTTGTGTTGCATTGTTTAATAATGATAATTATTAGATTTTTATGTTTGGATTGAATTCATTATTAATATTTAGTTACATACTTAGATAATTACAAATAACTCATAATTTACCCATATAGATATTTGAATTCCAAAAATAAAATTATTTTAACCTTTTATTATAAATACAATTTATTTTTATTTTCATAATTATGTTCTGCCTTTTTAATTAAAATTATTTCTTATTTAATTTGTTATATTAGGAGAATAAAAATAAATAAATTGTATAAAAGGAGAACATTGAAGGCAAAATATAATAAAAAAAATTATTAAACTAAAAAAATAATAAATAAAAAGAGTAAATTAGGCAAGATAGAATAAAAGAAAAATATTAAATTAGGTCGTAACACCAGAATATTTTATTTGTCCAACAAATGAATTATGCTAAGCAGCACATATGTTACGAGAGTTTTGTGTGTGTGTGTGTGTGTGTGTGTGTGTGTGTGTGTATGTATATATATATATATATATATATATATATATATATATATATATATAGAGAGAGAGAGAGAGAGAGAGAGAGAGAGAGAGAAAGAGAGATTGGATCCAACAGGTCTAATTATTAAAATGATCCGAAGGGCTAAATCTCAACCATTCAATAGATTTAGATCAGATGGATGTAAATTTGATGGAGGATGATTGACTAATAAATATATATCATGTATTATTGTATACTTTTACTACTAATTGTGTATCATCGGACATGTAAATGTGTATTAACAAACTATTAAATGTACAACAATACTGTTGGGAATTGGTTTGGAAAAATATAACATATAATGTAAACATCGTTATCATTCTAATAATGCATCAACGTACTTCTAAATGTGAAATAACATGCATCTAAATGTGCAGTGAATTTCTATTTTTTATTATTTGGCTTTTCGTAATAATTTTAATTAGAATTTTTAAATGTACAAATTTGTTAGAAAAAATGGTATGTGTATTGTTCCTTAGGTCGTAAGGAATAATATGGTGTAATTTATTTTGAAAATATTTATATTTTTTGAGACTTATAGAGAGATTTCAATATAGGAAAATTATTAATTGAGGAGAGAGAGAGAAATATAAATGATATAATTTATATAATTAATAATATTAATGTTCATTTAAATGTTAATTGATGCATATTTAAAAATCTATTGATGCACATTTAGAAAGACGGAGATGTATTTGTCACTCAAACTAATTTATATCCATTGGATGTAATGTATTTGATGGTTGTGATTTGGCCCTACGAACTCATTATAAGTGGACCCATTGGATCCACTATATATATATATCCTTGAGCCAAATTTACACAAGATCATCTCTCTCTTTTTTTCCCAACGAGTGGGTAAGTTGTTGAGGGTGGTGTACTATGCTAGTTTAATGCTCAATGATGCTCAAAAGAATTACACCTCAACCGAAAGAGAGCTCTTGGCCGTGGTCTTTGCTCTTGAGAAATTTCGACCTTACATTATTGGATCGCGTACTTCACGACCTCGTCCTGCAGCGTGTCATCACCTGGGTGGTGGGTTCTGAGATGCTCAATTAGTGTCGAGAGTTTCAGAAGAGTCTCACCTCTCATGTCCTCATCATAATCAACCTGTAAGCCTATGTTACCTGGTATGCTGAACATCATCAGCTATCATCGGGGCACCTTCAATCGGAAGACCTCAAATAATAACAATATCCTGCAGAGTGATCGTCGCCTCTCTTATGGACAAATGTAACGTATGTGTCTCCCAGCTCCATCTCTCAACCAGTGTTGCGATCAAATGGTTGTCTAGCCTGCTTATCGCTCCACAACGCACGATCCCGTAAAACTCCCAACGATCTAGCACTGACATAACTCGATGATGCAAACAGTTATTCTGGTCACCAAAATCCAAGAAGATATAAGATGTTTCACGCTTAAATATAAGAAACCCATCAATCTGACCACTTGTAACGTTGTTCGATCTATGTAAATACTGCTGGGTCAATAACGGTGATGCCATCTGCAAGATAAATACATATAAACGATCATAATCAATATCAATTGAGAAGTTGCACGATATAAGTTATAACAAATTATATGCAATCAAAAAAAAATATTATTTCCCATGGATATGCATTAATTAATAAATTCATACAACAAATAAATATTATTTAAGGAATTCATATAACAACAATTATTAATTAACATGGCAATGTGAATTACAATATCAAGTAGAGTCAAACGTTTGTCAACAGAAAAATAAAGTGAACTATAACATCAAGATAAATATTACTTAAGGAATTCATACAACAACAATTATTAATACACATAGCTATACGAATTACAACATCAAGTAGTGCCAAATGTCTGTCGGCAAAAAAGTAAAGTGAATTACAACATCAGACTCATTGAAAGATTATCGCCATATTTAACATCATTGTCTAGAACTAGAACGTCCACTGCCTTGTGATGTGCTCGCCATCTCTTGCGCACGATATTATTATCTTGCACGTACTTTTGGTTGGTCCATTTGACTCCTAATGTCTGGATCATGAACCAATTCAAATCTTGTTTCATTCTAGTCCTCCGCGTCGGGCAATGATTCAAAAGCCCCAACAAAGTATGCACGTAGGTACGTAGCAGTGCTATAGTAATCTTAGACGTAGACTCGATGATTCACTCTGGATTCGATGCACGCTCGTATTGCATGAAAGCACGGAATACCACTACTCAACCATCTACCACAAGAGCATTCTGAGCTCGATAAGGACACTCAAAAGTTTCGAGTACGAATTGCTCCATCGACCCGTGCGGAAACACCAATCATTTGTGCCGCCCAATTATATCACGTAACGTGGTAAGATGTCCCGGCATGCTGTCTTGACCTGAATATGTTATATATCTTATCAGGCCGAAATTGTTGCATATTATCGATTCTTGTCGCATCGGCCAAGCATTTATAAAGATTTGGTGTACTTCGGTCAAATGTGATTCGGATGAAAGTATTTATTGGAAGCTGTCTAGCACGTTTCATCACTCCATTGATGCACTCAGACATGTTGGTCGTCAGGATGCCACACCGTTTACTGCCATCGTGGGACAGTGTCCACTTGCTCTTATCAATGTTATCCAAGTATGCAAATGCTTCTGCATCAATGGCTTTAATCTGCTCCATTATTTTATGGAAGACTGTAACTTTGGGTTCTGCTCCAATTTTAAAATATATATCCTTTAATTTCACAGACTTGGAATGCGTATTGAAGTTATAAGAGACATGTTGTAAATAAAAAATGTTATAAGAGAATGCCATAACTCGTTGTAGTGCACTAAGTAGTCCGGCATGTCGATCAGATATAAGACAAACCTCTTCTATGTCACGAACAATATGTTTTGCAACTATGTGAAGGAACCAATGCCACGAGTTATAACTCTCTGAATCAACAACTGCATAAGTTAGTGGCAAGACTTGGTTGTTTGCGTGAATTGTACATACCATCAACAACGTGTGCTTGTATTCCAACCAAAAAAGTTCCATTAACACTAATCACCTTCAATGTTAAAAGCCTCGATACATGGTCGAAATACCCAAAATACAAATCTTAACATATGCACACCGGGTATTCCAGAAGATTTGTGTAGCCACTCGACCACTATCCCTGGGTTGTACGTCTGCAAAGCCTCCATGTATTTTGGTAAATATTGGACCGACTGCTCCCACGACCCGTACACATTTTCACGAGCCCGTCGCAAACCTTTCCATGCCTTGTGATATGGCACTTTATAACCATATTCTTGTTCGACAGCCATATGGACATGCAAAGCACCATATAAGGATTTTGCTTGACGTGAGTGGTAATGAGTATAACAATCATGTTTTTACACAAATTGGGGTGATCATTACGTGTAAAAGATAAAAGATATCTGTGCGTAGAACTCTTGTGATTTTACAAACACCCTTTAATTTACAAAAACTAGCGCGGAGACACCATCCGCATTCAGGTGATTCGTTAATTAATGGATTCGGAATATCTACATGATTTCCCCCAAGTTGTTTCGACAAACAATCAACGTTCCACACCTTTGGGTTGCTCTGTACCGCTCTATACGCACACTTGGCGACACGCACAGAGTAATCTTTTACTGCTCACATCATATGTTTTTTATCTCTGAATATCATGCATTTTCTCAACACTCATTCGTCTTTGTCGTTGTAATAGCCCTGTTGAGGGTTATCAATAGAATCAATAGGAATATCTTCGTATTTGTAATCAAAAAATGATATATTCTTGTAGAGTTCCGATCCTCTATCCTTTCGTTTGTGGGTTGTAAGGGCACGTTCAACTACAGTAGGTTCAGAATGATATTCATTTGGTATACTACCCCCCAACTGAAAGAATTCCTCGTCAATTTCATCACCATCATCTAGTTCCTCTAAACATTTTTCAGAATTGCATCCTTCATCTGGTTCGAAGTAATCGACGGTAGTTCGGGATCACAAGTGGGGGATGCTCGGTGGTATCTAAATCTGCATAATCGATAGTAGTTCTTCCACTCTCATCTCGTAGAATTGATGCATACATGTCATAATTATTGCCAGAAGAAATATTCGTCATATGTGCGATTACTTCTAAAATATAAAAATGCCCCAAGAATAAATTCAAATATTCACATAATTAACAACTAAACACGAAACATCGAAACGAATAAATTAAGATTTTCATATAATTAATATTATCACAAACTCAATAATCTCAAATATTCACGTAATTAGAAATCTTTTCACAAATAAATAAATTCAATATTCGTAAATAATTAACAACTAAACACAAAACGAATAAATTAGAATTTTTACATTATTAATAATTTTCTCACAAATTAAATAATTTCAAATATTCACGTAATTAGAAATCTTTTCACAAATAAATAAATTCAATATTCGTAAATAATTAACAACTAAACAAAAATGAATAAATTAAAATTTTCACATAATTAATAATATCCTAACATAGTTAGTAATTTGCTCACAAATAAATAAATTATAAATAATTAACAACTAAACACGAAATGAAAATATTTTCACAAAATTAATAATTTCCTCATAAACACATAAAATCAGTTTTCATAAATAATTAACAACTAAACACGAAACGAATAAATTCAAATTTTCACATAATTAATAATTTTCTCACAAAAGATATAAATTAAAATATTCACATAATTAGAAGTCTTTTTACAAATAAATATATTCATTATTCATAAATAACAACTAAACACGAACGAATAAATTAAAATCTTCACATAATTAATAATTTAATCACAAACAAATAAAATAAATTTCATAAACAATTAACAACTAAACATAAAATGAATAAATTCAAAATTTCACATAGTTAACATTTTTCTCACAAACAAATCAAATAAGATTTCATAAATATTTACAACTAAAATTCACAAACATATAAATTCAATATAGACAAAAAATTAACAAGTAAACTAAATTTCACAACAAATGAATAATTCATTCATCAACAACAAATAATTATTTCTAAAGGCAATTAATTAAAAATTTATAAAATAACTAATTTTTTAAAATAAATGAAAATTTTGAATTAGAATTAAACTTGTTCGTGTGCTGAAATTCATCGCCGTTTGAAGCTCGCCGCTGCCGCTTGAAGCTTGAAGTTGGGAATGGAGCTGTTGGGAGTTGGGAATGGAAAATGGAGCTGCAAGACGCGAGCTTTGGGTTAAGAAGAAGAATTATTTTTTTTTACAAAAATCACCGAAGACGCGTTTGTCAAAAGCGTCTCGGCCCTAACAAAAATTCTTTTTATTCATATCGGCCACAATTCTTTTTTAATAAAAAGGTTCGGGACACTTTTGACAAATGCGTCCTGATTTTAGTCTTTTTTGTGGTATTTTAACTTTTAAAAAGGTAACATACTTATTTTTTCTGCACGAACAAAAATAGAAAATATGCCTATCTTTTTTGAACGTAGAGTATTTTCTTAAAAAAAAAAAAAATCATTTTCCCAATCACATTATCTTTGCGACATCTTTTACAAGTTTTTGCCAATACGACGTGCCAAAAAATCAAAAACCACAAATTTGCAATTAAGAGAAAACATTAAAAAACACCAAAAAAATAAAATGTTCATATAATACCATGTGGCAATAAGTCCAAATGTACAAATAAAAGGAACGTAAGAACAAGAAAATATGAGGTGGACTCAAAATTGAAATAAAACTCTTTACTATATAAACCCAATTCAGCGTCACGTGGGATATAATAATTGTATGTACAATGCACAATTCTAAAGGTCAGAATTAAAACGTCGCTACCATAGACCAAACTGTTTATTATCCTATGCCAATTTCTTTATCCGAAAAAATCAAACAACCTGCCACAAACAGTTTTATGAGTATGACACCACTACAAAACAAAACAGTTGGGTGCACTGGATTTGGATTCATCATTCTTGTATTTGGACATCTAACTGCCATTATCTTTTGTTTTGCCAGTAGGACCCAATGTTTAGTTCATGTTTTCTGTGCATATATGTTTGCCCGTATCAGATTTTACACACAGTGTGAGTGTATCTGAAATATGAATACCAATGGGGTGTAGAGACTCTAGTGTAGTATAGTGAGTTTTTGAGCCTTAAGTTTTCAAGTATGAATTCCAGCTCCTCACAACACTAGGTTGACATATCTTATGGGCTGGTCTAGTGCGGTTTACTTGATTGGTATGATTTGTAGGATATTAAACTATAATGGTGTTTTTAAGCATGAAGCTGAATTTGGACCATGAACAATGCTACCTGAACGCTTGAATCCTGCACATTATAAAAATAACGTATACGATACATATACAACTAATAAATCTGTTATAATACAAATTTTCCTTTTTTCCTTTCAACCATCAAATCATATTTCAACAAGTAAAGTACCTATTAGGATACAAAATGATTCTTAGAGGCTCCATAATAACTTGATACATATGGAAGAATTATGCCAAAATGGTAATTTTATCCACATAATTTGCTACGGTGCACTGGATTCATGTGATTAGGCCTTTGACCAACTACCTTTTTGGCATTTCGAAATTTGAAAATTAACCGCCGTTAATTAATAACCGATTGATCTCGCCCGGGTTCACGAAACATATTGCATAAACTCCAAATCATTCTCTAAACCGGCCATAGTCTCCGGTGCTAGGACCACTTCAAGATCGACGCTCCCATTTCCATGGGGGCCCGGGAAGGCCGAGATCTTACCGTCGAATTTGTTGGCCCTACCACTCCTCACGGCCAAGGGCCGGCCCCACCCGAAATCGTTGTCGTACATCGGGAACCTAGGGGAACTTCCCATGGTGATCATCGCACCGTCAAAGTTCCCGAGCGGGAACAGCCTGGGGTTGCTCTCCCAATCCTTCACACCACGGCGCACCGTCGCATCGTCGTGGGCCACCACGTTCCGGTGGAGCCGGTCGGCGCCCCAGCCCAGGTCGTTGGACAACAGCTCCCCGGCGGGGGCGGTGGTCGGAATGCTCTGGATCGCGTTCCCGAAGTAGAGCGGCTCGAGCCGGGGCTCCAGCCTGTGCCTGCAGTTCACGGCCATCCTAAACGTCGTCGTCTTGTTGGCGCTTAGATTCCTGGCACGTGTCACGGATCGCCACAGCTGAGCGGAGAGGGACTGGAATGATGAGATCTCAGCCGTCGGATCTTTTTTCTTCAACAGAATGTCCTCCGTGACGGGCGTTATCTTTCCGTTGCTAGTTTTACAGTTAGCCTCCCAACTGTCGTTGCTCCGTTTCCCCAGGATCTCGGGGCCCGAGATTCCGGGCATTCGGGCCGGGCTATTCGCTCTCAGTTTCAGTTTCAGTATCGCCTCCCTGCTGAAATGGAAAATTTTCTCGCGCAGAGGCTCGTCGCCGGAGAAAGTCGCCGACGGCCCTCCTTCCGGAAGCGCCAGAACCTCCGGTGAGTCGAACACGGTGTCCCTGCCAAACACCGGCGGTCTCGAGATCTTCTTCGCGCCACGCGCAATCTCGGCAAAGGTGTTGAAGAAATTCCAGAACGAGGTCCCGTCGACCACGGCGTGATTCACGGTGCACCCGACGAAGACGGCGTCGTTCAGCTCCGTCACCTGAACCGCCACGAGCGGCTTGCTGTGCCCGGCGTAGCTGAGCGTGCTGTCGAACTGGAAGAACCGGCGGTAGGCGGCGGGGATGTCCTGCTCCGGCGGCGGAAGCAGGGCTCCGACGGAGAGGTGAGGCGCCTTGGCGTGGGAGAAACCGACGCCGGCGTCGTTGCAGACGATGTGGACGTGGCCGGCGGCGTTGGTCTGCAGGCGGCCGGCGAGAGCGGGGAAGTGAGAGAGGGTTTTGGAGAGAGAGAGTTTGAGGAGAGAGATGAGATCGGGGGAGGAGAGAGGCGGCACGGGGAGGAGAACGCCCTTTTGGATGTACTGGCAGGAGAGCATGGGGAGATCAGATACGGAGAGCCTCAGGGACTTAATGGTGGACTTGTGCTCGGGGAATATGGTGCATTTCGAGACAATGACTACTGAAGAAGACGGCATCGTTTTGGTTTTGGTTTTCTGAGGTCCTCTGGTTTTTTATTATGGGATGGGAGTGTGTGGATATTGCAGTTCAGTTGCAGGGGTTATTTATAGACATTTTGAGAACGACGGGTTCATGCACTCAGCCAAGGTGGCCGGCCGTTACTTTTTTTCTTTTTTTTTTTTATCTCTGATTTATTTGAATTTATTTGGGGCAAACTTTGGCTATTTCTTTATTTATATTATTATTTAAATAACTGAAATACCGCAATCAGATGCTCAATTTCACTTTTCATTGAATAGCACTCTCACATAAATTAAGAAAAGGTGCGTATGTTTGAAAAATTAAATTTTACACATTTTCCAATTATATTCTTTATTTTACAAAGTAAAAATATTAGTAAATAAATATAAAAAATGTGCTATAATTTGGAATATTTTTAAGGTACATTCCCATTGGATGGATGAACACTTCAAATTAAACTTTCAGGCGTGATTAAATAGTAAGCACACCCTAAACTTTCAGATGGGTGACTTTACTTGGAAATAGAAATTATCAAATTCTCAAGTAAAAAAAAAAAAAAGGAACTAGGCAAACAACCTAAATATAGAAAAAAGAAACGATCAATTAAATGTCACTTTTTCAGGTGTTCAATAGACTCTTCGGTGATTAAAATTCTCAACATTCGTCCATTTCTTCTTATCAACATTCACACCACACGGTTAAAGCCGTGCTTTGGAACCCATTTTCCAACCCGCGAGAAAAAAACTTTGCGTCGAAAGCTTTCCCATTTTTAATTATTAATTATGGACGACCGGGTAAAAGAATGTTGGAAATCTAACGGTTCAGATTAATTCCAGATGTAATTATTTTGTAAAATCATAAAAAACTCATTAGAATTAAATAAATTCTAAAAAAAAAGGAAAAAAGTATAAAATGAAAACTGAAAATAGCTTTCTAGTAATTTAAAATTTGTAATTGAAAAGTTAAATTATATAAGAAATTGGAGAATTTATGCATAAAATTTGAAATTCTAATTATTTGTAATGTTTTTAATTATTAAATATTTTTAAGCTTTTTAATTATTTTTAATGTTGTTAGCATTTTAACTATCATTTTTGAACATAATAAAAAGTAAAAAATTATAATTTTGTAACTTCTCGTCTCCGATTTCCCAAATAATTAAGTTTTTGTCATCACATATTAAAGTAATTATCAAATCACTTACCATTTCCACCAACACCACTATACATGATATTATGATAAAGAAAGAAAGAGGAAATAGGAAAAAAAATGCCAATCAGCTCTGATGGAAGATGGAACTCAAACCCGCTGTGTCCGCCTAAATAAAGCGGGGTGCACGTCCTAATTCAACTTCAATCAAAGAAAAATTGGGTGTACACCTAAAAATAAACTAACAGACTCTTCACATGCACGAGTCATGTTCATGTTCCTAATTAATACTTCACCGTCCAAACATGTTACCTTTTCTACAAACTCATATTTGTATATTTTGATACTGTAATTCATGTAATACGACATAGGAGGGATCCGCAAAATAAGTATTTTATTCTTATTATTCTTCTAATTATTATTTAATTATTTTTTATTTTTGGCCAGATTCATTTATTTTTTATTTTCAGAAAAGTGTCTTCAGGGAGAATGATCGACTCTTTGCTTAAAAATAACAAGTCGCCAGTGTGCTTATAGAAGATCATATTCAATAATAGTATAAGTTACATCAACAAAATTAGACTTTTCATAAAAATCATTCTCATATGTTTAGTTTTTATTAAATAAACGGTTTGACGTTGGCAAAGATGCTCGATGAATTTGTTGGGAATAAGTTTGATTGTGGAGGTTAATAGGTATTATAATCCCCGTTTGTGGGGGATATGGCTCAATTAATATTTAAATTGGGCAATCAAATTCATAATCTTTTAGTTACCAATTACCATTTTGATACACTTTCCCATTCTCCATACCCACCAACCAAGCATCCCCTTAATAATAGACAAATACTTGAATTAGATCGGTCTCATCTTATGAGACCATATTTTATTATTTTCGTATCTGGACCCAAACTTCCGTCTACCCAAATCCAATTGACCCGTGTCCACCTAGATCCAATTTAACCAAAACCGGCCCGTGTCCAAAATTTGCAAAACTTAGAGACCAAATTTGAGAGTAAAATCTGGCGAAACCTGCAAAACTTTCGAGAGCAAAAGCGATAGCAAATCCAAAACCGATAGTAAACTCAAAGTCGCCGACGAATTTCGAAGCTAAAACTGCAAACCCGATAGCAAATCCAAGAACGAGAGACAAACCTGAACGATTTCGAGAGCAAAATGATTTGTACTTTTTTGTACACTTTTTTGTTACCTTTTTGTATCGCATTCGCGTGTGTTTTGCTTGACTTTACGAGTTTTATGAGTCGTTTTGGCCTATTTTGTTAGTTTTAGGTTTTTTATAACTTTTGTGCGATTTTTAGTAGTTTTTCGTACATTTTTACTCTTTTTCGTATTTTTGGCCGTAGGATGACCAAGCGGGTCCCACGCACGTTTGGAGGCATCCCACTCGACTCGGATTGGAACGGACAAGCAAGAGAACACAACGCAAATGAGGAGCGACAGCCGGAGGACGTTTAGAGCGGAAACGAGAAAATCGAGCCGGAGCAGCAGTACCAGTCGATCGACTGAGGAGCAGTCGATCGACTGGACCTCTCCAGATCGACTGCTCGGCAGTAGGTTCGGAAATTTTGGGCGAAGCAGTCGATCGAATGACCCTTAGTCGATCGATAGCCAGTCGATCGACTGCTCCTCAGTCAATCGACTGAAACGCAGTCCAACTCGTGATTTTGGTCCATTTTGACGATTTTGCCCTAGCATTTTTATATAAATAGACCCACCTTTCTCCAACCTTATCCAACCTTCCTTGGTGGAATTTGGGGCTTGCTCCGTTTTCTCTAAGCCTCTACATTTTCTTGCAATAATAAACCCTAGTAGATAACTCTTAGCTTAATATAGTTTAGTTAGCTTAGTAGTTAGTTTAGTTAGTGTTAGTTAGTTAGATTGCTTAGCAAGTGTGGGAGAAGGTGACAATCTCCTCTACTTGTGGCTCTTGGTTTGATTTCTATCTTTTGGATCTTGTAGCAAACTTGAAGGTTTGAGTTCAATGCAATTTGGTAGTGTTCTTTCCCTTTATTATTATGCTTTGTTCTTGATTAATTATTGTTGTTATTGTTGTTGTTGTTCTTGTTAGGTTAAGATTGTTATGTTAGTGGTTTGGTTTTAGCTTATTGTTTTTCTTTTCTTGCAAACTCCATGGATGCTTTCATATTTAAGCTTTTTACTTCTTTTAGTTAGACATGCTCTTAGTCCTTAAAAGATGTATGAAGTTTTCTTGTTTGAGCAATTTGACTTCTTTTCAATTTAATGCCTTTTGACCAATTTCAATTTGAAATGCTTGATTTTCCCTCCATTAATTCTCTTTTAATTATAAGCTTTTCTTGATGCAATTAGTTTAGTAATTACGGGTTTAGGGTCAAAGTTCGTTTTGAACCATTAATCGGAGCTTGTCGAGAACTGGGATTGACGACCCCTACACTTAATCGACAATTTGGGATTAACAACCCCGAATCATAGATTAAGTGCTCGGCGAAAATCGATTAATCGTGGAGACGAACCGAACACCACCCTAAACCCTTATTTTCATTATTTTCATTAAAGTCTTCTTTTAAATTCAAAACTCTAATCCAAAGCAATGAGTAATGCTTTCGTAGATTAGATTAGTATAATTTAGCTTAACAAGAGAGTGACTAAAAACACTGATGCCGATTATATCTATCCTCGAGAGACACGACTCGGGAAAACTTACCGCTCTACAATCGACTCCGTACTATTGCGGAGAAGATTTCTTAGAGTGCTAAGAATTCTTTGATCAAATTTTAGCGTCGTTGCCGGGGATAGATTAAGGCAAAAGGTGTTTTTAATTATTTCTCTTGTTATCTTAGTTAGTAGTTAGTTTAAATTGTGTTTTACTTTCGATGCTCGTAATCCTTTGTTGAGTGTTGTGTTTACAAGGTACTCATTCGGGGAGCCCGATGCCACCCGCCTACACTCATGACGATCAAAGGATGCCTCCGCCACTCGATTGATCCGGCCGAGGAAGGCAAACTACCGAGCTAGTTTGCCATACGACGACCCTTATATCCAAACTCCCAAATAACCAAACCCTTACATCCAAACTCCCGAGTATCCAAATCCGTACACCACTCCCCCAAGCTATCGGGTCCACTCGACTTACGATGACCCGTACGCTTCGATCGGTGAAGAATGGGCCCCCTCTTCCGATTATTCCGGCCCAAGCCCTTCTTATTCTCCATCGATTTTGTATCCCCGCAAATCGAGCATGGATCCGCATGTATCGACTCGTGATTTTTATGATCCGGGTTTTGACGATCCATATTCTCAACTCGCCCCGCCTTCTTCTCAACCGAGCTTTGACTCGTATGCTCCCCCAATTCATGATTCCTATTCTCTACGACTTTTACGACCTACCCACCTCGAGTTCGTATATTCGAGATGACCCTTACGCCTCACTTTCTCAGGATTCGTCTATGCCCCAACTCCCGGACTTTGAGCCTCTCTCATCCGAACTCGTAGAGGTGATTCGACAATTGGATGAATGCCTTGCTTGCATGGAGACTCAAGTAGAGCAAATTGCCAACGAAGTGGACGAGCTTAAAATACCGTGTCTTGACGAGATGCCCATCTTCGATGTGGTGGATTCCACCGTTGTTGTTGGCAATGCAACTTTTGACGGTCTTTTGATAGAGGTGTGCACGGAGGTGGAGATAGAGGGTGAGGAGATTGGGTCGGAGATTAGCGTTACCCCTCTCGTGTTTTGTGAAGATGTTGAAGTGGAAAGTGAAGGGGAGTCACCTTTGGGTATTCCAACGACGCTTGGAATGTTGAATTCACTCGCTCTTGGTGAGAATGATGAAGTTGTGCCGTTTTTGGAGGATGTGGAGTTGATCGAGCCTCTTTCACCACCACCCGACGCCGTTTATTTACTTGATCAAGAGGTGGTAGAAGAGGTAGTGGGGGAGAGATTGGAGGTTACAGTCGGGGAGACGAAGGAGTACGTCGACCTATTTTGGGATGATCACGTTTGGGTGGTCGACTACTCCCTCTTCCGACCCCCAAAGCAAGCCCGTTCTTTTGTTGCTTTGACCTACCGGCTTGCTCGACTTGCCCGCCTTGGTGATCTTTGTCACCCGGTGTGTCTACTCGAGAACACCAAGGCGTGGCATGATCGCCATCTCTTCTTGGATCCCGGATAGCATCATTTGTATAAACCGTCGAGCTATAGACGTTAAAGTAGCGCTTATTGGGAGGCAATCCAATTTGTAAAAAAAAAGAAATAAAAAGAGAAAATCCAAAAAAAGAAAAAAAAACTTTTTATTCGTATTTTGTTTTTGCAACCCCCCATTGGTTTATTTCTTGTAGGTTGCTTGTCTCGACTCCTAGAAAGGACTTACGCACAACCGCATCGACACAAGCTCGGAAATAGGGGCGTTCTCTTTTCCCTACACTTTTACCGCTTTATTTAGCTTAATTTTCAATGAGGACATTGCTAGGTTTTAAGTGTGGGGTGGTGGTTAGGGTTCGTCTTAGGTTTTTAAATTTTTGCATGCTTGCTTGTGATAATTTGAGTAGCGTGTGTGTTACTTTTGCTTGGATCCTTGGCGAAGTGATGCGGTTTTAATGATTTGGTTAGGGAGTTTAGATTTTCGATCGAATTTAGTGTACTTAGGTAATCTGACTCGTTGGGAACTTTGTTTGGCTTTAGCTTCGTGCTATCCCTGAGCTCATATAGAACTAGTGCCTCAACTATCCTCGTCGTCGAACACTCTCTATATGATTTTGTTTTGTATTTTGGAGTCGTCAATTGCTCCATGTGCTCGATCAAAAACATTGTAAGTTGCTAATAGAAACAAGTGGTCGGAGCCGTTGATTTCTCTTTGTATATATCTTGTATTGAAGTACCTTATTTCCTTGGGTACCAAAAAAAAAAAGAAAAAAGAAAAAGAAAAAGAAAAAGAAAAAGAAAACAAAAATGATGATGAATAAAATAAGGATAAGTTATAAATCCTTGTAGTTGTTAAGTAATAAAACGTGCAACTCGTGCACGTTTCCTCTTTCTCCTTCTTTTTAGATTTCTGTTTGTTAAGGAGAGTTGTAGACGATCGGGGCTAGTAGGAAGCCGATTAACGGTTCGACCGTGGATAGACCTTAGCCGGAGCAAGGACGAGGGGACCGACTTGGAGGGTTACCTAGTACTTTTAGGTTTCGGGAGTCGATCTAAACTTTCTTTGCCAAAACATTTTTTGTCATCCTTTTAGCCGAGCTAACGAGCATTGTAACACACGACGTCTCGAATTGGGTTTTGTGCACTAGTTTAGGATCACCCGGGGGTAGTTTTGTAATTCTAGATTAGTATTTCTTGAGGACAAGAAATCATTCTAAGTGTGGGGTGGTTGATTTGTACTTTTTTCTACACTTTTTTGTTACCTTTTTGTGTCGCATTCGCGTGTGTTTTGCTTGCATTTACGAGTTTTACGAGTCGTTTTGGCCTATTTTGTTAGTTTTAGGTTTTTATAACTTTTGTGCGGTTTTTAGTAGTTTTTCGTACATTTTTACCATTTTTTGTATTTTTGGCCATAGGATGACCAAGCGGGTCCCACGCACGTTTGGAGGCATCCCACTCGACTCGGATTGGAACGAAAAAGCAAGGGAACACAGTGTGAACGAGGAGCGATAGCCGGCGGACGTTTAGAGCGGAAACGAGAAAACCGAGCCGGAGCAACAGTACCAGTCGATCGACTGAGGAGCAGTCGATCGACTGGACCTTTCCAGATCGACTACTCGGCAGTAGGTTCTGAAATTTTGGGCTAAGCAGTCGATCGACTACTCCACAATCGATCAACTTAAACACAGTCCAGCTCGTGATTTTGGCCTATTTTGACGATTTTTCCACTGTATTTTTATATAAATAGACCCACCTTTCTCCAACCTTATCCAACCTTCCTTGGTGGAATTTGGGGCTTGCTCCATTTCCTCCAAGTCTCTACATTTCCTTGCAATAGTAAAACCTAGTTGATAACTCTTAGTTTAATGTAGTTTAGTTAGCTTAGTAGTTAGTTTAGTTACTGTTAGTTAGTTAGATTGCTTAGCAAGTGTGGGAGAAGGTGACAATCATCTCTACTTGTGGCTTTTGGTTTGATTTCTATCTTTTGGATCTTGTAGCAAACTTGAAGGTTTGAGTTCAACACAATTTGGTAGTGTTCTTTCCCTTTATTATTATGCTTTGTTTTTGATTAATTGTTGTTGTTATTGTTGTTGTTGTTCTTGTTAGGTTAAGATTGTTATGTTGGTGGTTTGGTTTTAGCTTGTTGTTTTTCTTTTCTTGCAAACTCTATGGATGCTTTCATTTTCAAGCTTTTTACTCCTTTTAGTTAGACATGCTCTTAGTCCTTAAAAGATGTATGAAGTTTTCCTGTTTGAGCAATTTGACTTCTTTTCAATTTAATGCCTTTTGACCAATTTCAATTTGAAATGATTGATTCTCCCTCCATGAATTCTCTTTTAATTATAAGCTTTTCTTGATGCAATTAGTTTAGTAATTACGGGTTTTGGGTCAAAGTTCATTTAAAATAATTAATCGGAGCTTGTCGAGAATAGGGATTGACGATCCCTACACTTAGTCGACAATTTGGGATTGACAACCCCGAATCGTGGATTAAGTGCTCGGCGAAAACTGATTAATCGTGGAGACGAACCGAACACGCTAAACCCTCATTTTCATTATTTTAATTAAAGTCTTCTTTTAAACTCAAAACTCAAATCCAAACCAATGATTAATGCTTTCATAGATTAGATTAGTGTAATTTAGCTTAACAAGAGAGTGACTAAAAACACCGACGCCGATTATATCTATCCTTGAGAGACACGATTCGGGAAAACTTACCGCTCTACAATCGACTTCGTACTACTGTGGAAAAGATTTCTTAGAGTGCTAAGAATTTTTCGATCACAAAACCTGCACAATTTTCTCGCCTTGAAAATCAATTTACTGTCGATGTAGGCCTTTCACGACGACGATGATTTTGGCCTAGGGGTTTTGACGACGACGCCGATTTCTGCCCGCTATCTAAGCTTTTATCCATTGAATATTAAGGTGATTTCTAGATTTCTTCCATTTTTAAATAGGTTTACGTGTTTCAACCCTTGAATACACACACATACACAATTCACTACAAAAAAACTCGAAAACACCGACGGATTTTGAAAATGACCGATGAAAAATTAATTCTGTCGGTAATTTTTTATATATATTTTTTATAATTTTTTTTATTTACCGACGGAATACCAACGGACATATCCATCAATAAATTATTTATTTATTTATTTATTTTATTTATTTTTTATAGTTTTTATTTTAATTTTATTAATTACCGACACAAATTTCCGTCGGTAATCCCACTTTTCTTATATTATTAATTATTTTTTAATTACCGACGGAAATTATTCCGTCAGTAAGTTAAGATTTTTAATTTTTATTTATTTTATATATTATTTACGATTTTCTTTATTAATTGTTAATATTAATTTTTAATTATTTAGGAATTTTTATTTATTTTCAATATTAATTTTAAATTTGTATTATTTTTTATTTTATTTATTATTTATGATTTTTTAATTTATTTCTTATATTATTTTTTATTTTTTTAATATATATTTTTATTTAATAATATATATGTTATTAAATATTAATTATTATTTAATATATATATACACACATATACGCACACAATATAATTATAATATATATATATATATATATATATATATATATATATATATATATGTACAATATAATTATTATATATAATATATGTAGACATATTATAATTATATTATTTATTATATATATAACATAAGTATGTATATATATTTATAATGCCAAATACTTACCAGTAATCGAGTTAGCCTATCCAGTCATTGATAGGCTTGGAGTGCGAGAGGTCGCTTGTTCGAATCCCCCTCCCCCCGCCCCCGGCGACATATGAAACGATTTATTTGTGATTAACACCATTACCAACGACTTACCGACGGAGTTAGAATGAAGATTCTGTTGTGGAGAAAGCTAAAGGGAAAGTGAAACAGATGCCGGTGGCAAAGAAGGTTATGGGGTCAGGCACACAAGGTGCTTGCAAAAGCACCTAAGGACAATGATGTTGCTGTAGAAAAAGCTCAAGGGAAGGTGAAGAAGATTTTGGTTGTGAATAATGTTTCGGAAAAGACTGTGGAAATAGGTTGGGGGTTGGGCGACGAGGTGCTGGTAGAAGCACCTAAGAACGGTGATTCATGTGTAGAGAAACCTAAAGGGAAGGTGAAGAAGGTTCTTAGTGTAAAGAATTTTTGGAAAAGGCTGTGGAGATGGGTCGGGGTCAGACAACGAGGGGTTAGTAGACGCACCTAAAAATGATGATTCCTGTGTAGAGAAAGGTGAAGAAGGTTCTTGTTGTGAAAATATTTTGGAAAAGGTTGTGGAGATGGGTCGGGGGTCAGGCGATGAGGTGCTTGTAGAAGCACGTAAAGATAATGATTCTGTTGTAAAGAAAGTTAAAGGAAAGATGAAGGAGATTTTGGGGGTAAAGAAGGTTGTGGAAAAATCTGTGCACAAGGTTTTGGAGGCAGGTGACGAAGGGCTGGTAAAAATCATGTAAGAATGATTTTAATCTGCGTATGAAGCGCACGAATAAGTCAAATGAGGGTAATGATGAAGAAAATGTGAAGAAGAAGAAGGCTAAGAGTGTTACTTTAGCAAAGGTTAAAGGAAATGCACAATCGGTGAAGGATCTTGTGAAGGAGAATAGGTATTATTTGAATCTTAAAATGGTATGAATGTATCACATAATATCTTAAAATGTATCAAACATTGTGTATTTGAAAATATAATTAAGGTATTACAAAACACATATAAAGTACCCCACAATAGGTTTAAAATATTCTTTGTCTTGCGAGAATAATAATTTATATGCAGCAAATAATCTCATTATTTTAGTCATTTTAAAAATAGGTTTAGTTTTTTTTTTAAAGTATCACAAAACATGTTAAAAGTATCCTGGAACATGTTAAAAGTATCACAAAACACACCTAAAGTATTAGATAATAGGCTTAAAGTATTGTATTTGTTTGTATTTTTAAAATTTTGCTGTTTCACATTTTGTATTAGAAAATACATTTAAAGTATTAGAAAATAAATCTAAAGTATTACATGTGGTCTGATACTTTTATGTGTTAGCTATTATGTGTATTTTATGAGTTTTGATTTTTTGATATAATAATTTATATGCACCAAATAATCTTATCAAAGTATTACAAAACATGTTAAAAGTATCATGGAACATGTTAAAAGTATCACAAAACACATCTAAAGTATTAGATAATAGGCTTAAAGTATTATATTTGTTTGGTATTTTTAAAACTTTTATGTTTTATGTATTAAAAAATACATTTAAAGTATTAGAAAATAAATCTAAAGTATTACATGTGGTATAATACTTTTATGTATTATGTCTTTATTTTCCAGTGAAGGTACCTCTTTAAAGTGTACAAAAAGGGTTGGGAACCCTTTAAAGAAACCTTCAAAAAAGTTAAGGTCATAACACTTATGTTTTATATCATATATGATTTGTTTAAATTCGAAATCATGTGCTTCAGGCATTAGTAAATATAGTTAATGTATTACATAGTCTGATATGCATTTTTTTTTCTTATATTAGGTTTGATCGGTATTTTTCAACCCAATAAAGACCTTTGTCTTTGTCTAAGCTTGTTCAAAAATTCAACCCTATACAGATTGATGATCATGAGAGTATAGGGTTTGGGGGTTTGACAAAGTTAAATTTTGTGAAAAAGGTTTCACATTTATTGGTCAGGTGGCTAGTGGAGAATTTTAACGGGTTGAGTAGGATGTTAAGTGTTAGTACTTCTATTAGGTTTGCTATCACAAATCTCGATATATTTGATATTTTTTTATTGCCGACGGACACGGGTAATAGTGTCATTAAGTTGCGAGGGGAGAAGTCTGAGCTGGGGGGAGACTTTATAGCTAGATATGGTATAGAAACTGGGTCGCCCGTTGGCAATTTGAAAGATCTTCAGAACAACTTTCCTGAAGGAGGCGATGATTTTAAGAGATATATTTGTTATGTATGCCCTGTCCTCTTTTTTAGTCCCATCCGCTAATAGAACCATGAGTTTCAGTGCTGCACAGTCTATGTATGATGTCAATAAGATAATTACTTTTGATTGGTCATCATATGTGCTAAAAACATTGTGTGAGGCTGTGAGAAAATACAACAACATGAACGCTGTAAATGTTAGTGGTTGTGCGTTGGCTCTTGCATTCATTTATTTTCACCGTCCTAAGTGGAAAAGGTGTGTTGAGCCTACGACGTTGCCATTGATCCAACACTAGACTTCTGAAAGGTTTAGCAAAAGGATGTGTGAAGAAATTTTGGGAGGGGACTTTGGGGATGGTGAGGTTTTTCATGACTTATATCCTATAAGCTAAAAAAATTCATACAAGTTGTGTGGATTAGAGGGAAAGAAAGGAAAAAGTGATGAGGGTCGGCCGTTCAAGAGCGATGCAAAGAGCATAAGCACGAGGTGTATAAGATTTGATCTATCGGTTGTCGATCCTGATGATTTAGCTCGTCGCAATGAAGCTAATGATGTAAGTTTTTTTTTTGTGTAGTTTTTATTGAATTATTGTACATATCTAAGTATGCCTTATACAAAAAGTCAAAGTATCATAAGAGGAATGAATAGTATTGAAAAATATATTTAAAGTATCACAACTCATTGTTAAAGTATTTTATAATTTTTAATTCATATTATATATATTATTATTATTATTATCATTAATATGTGTCATTTATATTTTTCTATATATAGGAAAAGCATGAAATATTTTTGTTACTGAAAAGAGACATTGATATTCTCACAAAATATCATATGAAGCGGCCAATGGTAATGAAGGATAAACTGAGAAGTAGTCATGTGTCTACTTGAGCTGATTGTTAGAATAAGGTGACCAACAAGCCAACTTGTGGCTGTGGTCTGACCATTCTCTTGTAATACAATCGGTTTTTTATTCGTAATAATATCTTTTATATATATTGGCATTCCATATCTTTTATCCCATGCTTGTTGCATAGGTATGGTCCTGATGAAGTTACTTTATTACGGTGGATTGGTCTAACAGAACCATGAGATAATCCAGCACGTAATGTAACTCGTCGAACTTGTTCCTAGTTATATAGCATGCATACATATTTATATATATATATATATATATATATATATATATATATATAACACACTCATACATGCAAACTCAGTTTCTATATATGTATTTATATATATATATATACTATATATATATTATATATATATACTCAGCATGCAGCATATCACAAACACATATATATGTTATATAATACACAGCATACTTATATATATATTTACAGTACACACACACATATATATATATATATCTATGTATATATATCAAACACACAGCACACATATAAAATCACATATATGTATATATCCTCCAAGATTAGCTTTCGTTCAAGTGCAGCCTTCGATACCTCACGACATGGCGAAGGAGCAGCGAGGCGGCTAGAGCTCCGGCGACGAAACGGTAGCTCCGGATTGGCAGCAATGCGGTGGAGACGACAGACAGGTGCGAAGCTCGGAACGAAGCGGCGGCAGACGGTCGTCGGCGCGGCCTTCAGAATGGTACGGCAGCAGGCGGCTTCGGCGTGGCCTTCGGAATGGCACAGCAGCAGGTGGCTTCGGCGCGCTGACGACGGTGGCGCGGCGCTTCGGAACAGCACGGTGACAGGCGGTCCTCGGCTGTGGCGATGACGGCTTCACGATGGCACAGCAGCGGCAGACGTTCCAGCGACGAGGAAGCAGCAGGCTGTTCATGTAGAGGCGCAGTCGTGACAGGGCGCTCCGGCGAACGGCAGCAGGCTGGAGATGCGACGTTCACGACAGCGGCGGTCCGGTGAATTGGTGTCACACACCGTATAAACCGACGTGCTCGCGACGATGCACTAGTCTCGATCGTGAGATTGAGAACGACGGAGAGATTACGAGAACCGAACGATTCGGTGCGCCGGCGGCGGCAAGCAACGGCGGCTGGAGGTGGACGGCTGGGAGTTTTTGGTGGCTAGGATTTTTTTTTTTTAAAAAAAATTCGAAAAATTTCGTGTGTGTGTGTTAAACCTTCACAGCCTTCTTGTTCTTATTAATTTTTTTTTTTTAAAACATAAGCCCAACTCTAAATGGGCTTATGATGGAATGGCCGAATTAAAAATAAAACAAAGCCTAGCCTTTTAATTTAAAATAGCACCGGCCCAATGACTGTAAAGGGCTTATTGGGCCGACCCAATTTTAAATCGAAAACCCCATTGGAATTAAATCATTTCTCACAAACGATAACTCCGAAAAATATAACAATTATATTTTCGCGTCCAGAATAACTTTCTCGTATTTTTCTCAATTCATAATCACAATTACGAACCTTAGATTCAATCATATTGATATCTAACTATGCTAAAATTAACAATTAATTTCTAGCTGTCGTTTTCAATAATCAGGGAAACACGTGGTGTGACCCTCAATGGTTTCAGGTGTAAGCTAGCCGTGGGTTCACAACACATTGTGATTCGAACAACACATTGTTCTTATATGAACTCGTCCCTTAGAGTCTCTGATTAAATAAAACTCATTTTACTTAATCACTGGTCAAACCAGAACCCCAACGAATTATGAGAGGCGCCTAGCAACAACGCATCATAATTCCCTT
>BMAC01000098.1:1758900-1831923 GCA_014905375.1 Phtheirospermum japonicum | reverse complement strand
GTTCAAGATAATCCGTTCGTGTGTGACTTAGAGAAACACATTTCTCCAAACACCCCACTATCAGCTCTGGCCAGAGACTCCGAGGATTTATCAACCATCAGAACACACAGGACATCCATGACTTATCATGCGTCCGAATCCCCTACTACCATGCACAGACTTCCCACTAGATTCCCGACTATGCGAACGTTGCCCTTTTTGATTGGCCTCCAAAGAGACACAGAGACAGGTCAACAACATAGCCTGTCCTCTAGTGAAGTCACGGTGAGGTCTGGGTCTTAAGGATTAATGTTGTACGCTATACCATAGAAATCATCTACTCGATGAGTGGGAACCACTTAGAGATTTCTAGGTGAGGGAGTTCAGTGAACTCATCTTATGAGCACCTACTTATGTATGTCGATGTCCAGACACCGTGACCGATGAGACGCGGTCCACATACACTAAGTACTAGTCTTAATGGGAAAGGCCTGTATCCTCATTATGGCGTAACCCTTTGTGATATAATGTATATATATATATGGTTAACATATCATGCTGTACATACATATATTATATATTAGTGTATATAATATATAATCATATATATGTTTAATATATTAATATATATATATAATTGTTATGTATATGTTTAGTATATTAAATAGAAATCGACCATGCTTATTCGATTTTTCGAAAATCAAATTGTTCATTAATAAAGTAATTAAAACATTGTTTGAATTAATTGAAATAAAAAAAAGGGCCGTCGTCAATTGAATTCGATTCAAATTCCTTTTATTTAAAAATTTTTGTTTTCCGCTGCGCGACGGCACCATCAATTCCTAACACTGATGTGACTCACATTAGCGAGTCTCCAACCTCTAGTCAGGCGTTCTTTTCTTAACCATCGTTCCTCAAATGCGTTAATGATATTATGGCTCAGTTCTATGTAATGAAGAAAATGGTTGAAGATATGCCAAATTTTGAGTTGTTGACTCCCGAGCGAGACGAAGAGGATGATTTTTTTTTGTGTGTGTGACTGATGTTGAGATTATGGACGCAATAAAGTCGGTTACTTCAAATGGTCCTAGAGGAACTGTACATCCACTTGACTTCATGAATGGTTGAGTTATGGATGAGAATGTTGGTTATGTCTCTCATTTTATGTTGACGAACAAGAACTTCCTTTCAAGCATAGATCCTCAACATAGCGAAATTATTGATACTGCCTCTATGATTTTTGTACAGTACTAAATAAATTGTAAGTTATTTTAGAAAATCACACATTTTACTTTGTGTATTGATTTATTATTTTTTTTATAATATCTATTTTTTTTTTGGGCAGTGAGTGGATGTTTCGATTTGATAGAGTATATACCATCCCAAGAGAAGACACGCAATCTTTGAATGTTTCAAGGAGGATTTATTCTATTATTATTGATGCTTGGTCGTTGACGCTGAACTCTACAGAAAGTGGTGAGAGTTTTCGTCGTTTTTACTTCAGTACTGGCAGCAGTGCAAGTTCTCAAATTTCAAATTAGTCACATTTATTCAATTTTTTTATTTATTCTTTTGTAAAACTTTTAATTTTTGCCTTTTTCTAATTTTTTTTCTTAAAGTTGAAAGTGGCAAAGTTGATGGGGTTTCGATGGACAAGAATAAACTCTTGAAAATTTAGTTAACATTCAGGGGTGCTGTCAGCTGCTAATTATTTACAATAGATCTATTTGAAACTATTTTTTCTTAAATAGATGATGAAGTATAAGAAATGATATTAAAAGTATTAGAAATGATATTAAAAGTATCACAAAAGAAGAGTTAATGTTTTTACAATATCTGATCAAGTATCACAGAAGATATTGAAATTATTAAAAAAGATATTAAAAGTATCACAAGACACACTTATTTTATTACAAAAGTAGTATGAATGTTTTACAATATCTGATCAAATATCACAAAAGATATTAAAAGTATCAAAAAAGATATTAGAAGTATCATAGAACACACTTATTGTATCACAAGGTAGTATGATTTTTTTACAATATCAGATCAAGTGTCACGAAAGATATTCAAGTGTAAAGATAATATAGTTACAGTATCACACAGTTAGATTTATTTCATTAAAATATTTTTTTTAATTATTATTATTATTTTTGAATTGTAGATTTTTGTTCCCATTATTTATAATGAGCATTATTTTTGTATTGTGGTCAACATTCCTATGAAAAAGGTGCAATATCTGGACAACTGCAAGTGGGATGGTATTGATTGCTGTGAGAGAGCTGTGAAAATTGTGGTAAGTTATATTTTATTTGTAATAATTGATGTTTATTTTAGGTAGCATATAATCCCAATATTGAAAATTCTCTCCAATTTCTCTCTTATTTTATTTAATTTGTTGGATTATTCTTTGTCTTGTTAGAATAATAATTTATATGCAACAAATAATCTCATCATTCCAGTCATTTTAAAAATAGGTTTAGATTTTTTTAAAGTATCACAAAATATGTTAAAAGTATTATAGAAGATGTTAAAAGTATCACAAATTTATTTTTTCTGAATTTTTTTTCCAAATGTTTTGGCTTTGTTCTAACATATTTATTTTTTATATAGGCTCAAGAAATGGCAGCATTTATGGAATCAAAAAACCATCTATGTGCTGCCGATATAAAGAATTACAACTTTGAAAAAATGTCCCTTTTCTCTGGCAAACTAGGAAGCCAGATCAGAATTGTGGTGTTTATCTAATGCATCATATGAAACATTTCAATGGCGTCCCATACACATCTCCGAGTCTGTTAAAGGTAATTTTTTTCTTTTTATTTATTTGATCTTATTAGTTTTTGACAATAAAGAATGTATTGCAATTTTTAATTATTAATTTTTTCACTTTTCAAGGCACCGATTCGGCATGATATTAGGGATGAGGTGTGTGCAACCCTAATTTCAAGTCTATTCAACTCTGTTCGTGCAATTATGCTGAAGGAAGTGAAAAGGTTTTATGAAGAGAAACCAGAGTTGAAACAATAAATTGCTGAAAAAAGAAAAGCTGATGCTGCAGTTTACAAGCGTAGCAAGTGAGTGTGTTAAGCACATTTTGTGTGCCAGAAACAATTTTAGTTTTTCAAATGGATGTGTATGTGTTTGGATTTTTTTTGGATATTTTTGTTTATATTTTCTCTAGGACCCTTGTGGTTTAGATTGATGTTTGTTTGGGGGAGTTTTTAGATGGATATGTGCGTTTGAGAGAATTTTTCGGATATTTGTCTATGTTTTCATTTGGAAACAAGGGTTTTTAGATGGATGGATATATTGGTTGGGGAGTTTTTTAGATATCGACTATGTATTTATTGATAAATAGTGCTATTTATGTTAGTAATATATAGTAATATTTACTCCTATTTTAAATAATACATATTTATTATTCATGCAAATGTTTCTTTTATTTGGATTATAATTTTTGAAAGTTAAAAAATACAAAAATATATAAAGTAATAATAAGTTTTAATACAAATGTGAGATCTATAAATCGATTTTAATAATTCTAAAAGTTATAAAGTAATATTTTTAAAAAACAAAGAATTATTATGAAAATCCTGAATAGATATTATTAAGAAAATACAAAAACATAAAATAAATCCTTATAAATTATTGAATAAATTAATGGATTTATAAAATAATCTGAAATAATAATAAGCATTTTAAAAACCAAATAATTTAAAAAAAAAAAATTTAAGGTCTACAAATAAATTTTAATAACTTTGGAATACAAAATATAAATAATAAAACATAAATATTATAAGATATTTTAAAATAAATATTATAAGAAATATAAAATAAATCCTAAGAAAATATGAAATAAATGTAAGAAATTATAAATAAGTTTTAATATTTAAATTTGAGGAAAAATTATATACCTTCCATCTTAGGGTTTATTTTATATTTTTATATAATTTATAATTTTTTTTTTGTTTTTAATAATATTTCTATTCTTTTTTGTTTCTTTTAATATTTTTTAACTTTCAGAGTCAAGAAATAGTTCACTCATAAGTATTTTTTATTTTTTATATGATTTTATAAAATATTTTAAGTATGATTTTATATCATTTTATAATAATAATTATTATTAATTTTTTTTATTTTTGGTATTTAAATATTGAATATAATTATTAAGATTATATTTTTTTAAATTTATTTTATATTATTATTTTTTAATTTTAAAATTTTAGATTTATCAAATAAATATCATAATTACTTAATTATATTTTATCCTCCAAAATTGAATGAGTTGTCATAATACACTAAAATCACGCTATTGGGGTCAAACTGCAAATCATGTATACATCGTATGTTGGTTTGTCACAAATAATAATTTGTATGATAAATTGTAAACACACACACACACACACACACAATTGTTTGGGGGTATTGATGGTATATGACTAAACCAGTTCTTGATTTTGGTATATGACTAATTTAGAGAATTGAAAAATTCCGTGATTAGTGATATGTTTGGATTTTGTGATTTGTATTCCAAATCAGTTTCCAATTTTGGTATATGACAATCCTAGGAATTGACAAATTCATGATTTGAGTGAAATATTTGGATTCTATGATTTTTTTTTCTGAATCATTCCCAGTTTTGTTATATGACTAATTTCGGGAATCGACCAATCCGTGACCTGACCCATATCGTGAATTGACCATAATTTTTTGATAGACAATTTTTATTTTCTGAAGTAGTTCCCAGTTTTTACGTGTTTATTTTTTCTCAATATTCTAGATTGTCGATTGGTATTTGGATGAAGGGGTCTATAAACTTGTATTTGAAGGCTTCAATTACCGAAATGGTCAAGAAACAATTAACGGATGTGGCGCGTTTTGAGATGTATCAACACTTCGAGTAGTGTTGTTTTGGATGGTATTTTCTGTAAAAGTAGGAGGATCCATATTCTAATTCCGCCACACATGCTTTGTTAGCACAATAGGTTACAAGGCCTGATGCACGGTCCGAGGAACTTTGGTTCCAAGTGGGTAAGCAATTCACTAGGTTTTCGAAGATAGATTATGCGTTGGTGACCGGTTTGAGGTTTGGACCTGGATTTTAATCCAAATCTGAAGCACGATTATCAGGAGGGGTGTATATGTATGTGTGTGTATATATATATATGTGTGTGTGTGTGTGTGTGTGTGTGTGTGTGTGTGTGTGTGGAAAGGTTGACATACTATATGAAATCATCCGTGATCATTTTTCTCGTGGTGAGTATGCAGGTTCGACTGGTGATCAAGTAAAGTTTGCGAAGTTCTTATTTGTGTATGGCTTATTACCTGGGATTCACGGGCCCACAATAGCGATAGAATAATGGGTTTGGGTGCCGATTGAGGATGATGTTAGGTGGGAGGACTTTCATATGGTGCATACACTTATCAAATCATTATCAACTGGTTGTCTACTTTAGAGCCGCAAAGCCAACGTGATGGATCTTGTAAGTACCATTTATACAAGTTCGTCTTGGCCTTTTTGTTACATCTTTAATTTATAATTTATAATTAAACTTTATTTCAATCATTTCATTTAATAAATTGGAAAAATTAACTACGATCAAATTTAAATAATTATTAAATAATTTTTAGATATTTAAAAGAGTAACAACTATTTTGAAATTTGTTGAATAATTATTAAAAAGTATACACACACACACACACACACTCTTAATAATTGGTTACTATAAACAAATTAGAAAATATTGTGAAGTGATTATATTATATATAAAAAGTTATATTTCATTCCAGTCATTTTTTAATAAATCTAAAATTGGCAAAAAAAAAAAATAATGAAATATACATAATTATTAAATAGTTTAAATTAATAAAAAAACTTAAAAGTATTCTAAAATTTGTTAAAAAACCATAAAAAGATCTTATATATACATACACACACACACACACACACACACACACACACACACACACACATATATATATATATATACACACACACACTATATATATATACTCAATTTTGTTGTAGTTTTAGGCATACGAGGCTATTAATTCTTTGGTGAACACATGCGTTGGGAAGAAAAATGATGAGGAATTACAACAACTATGGTTATGTAGGTGGTAATTACTGGAACCGTATTGACTTCTCAAACTTTTTTGATCTTCTAGTAGTTGAATATCTAGATATTTTTTTTATTAGATTTATGTAAGTAAATATGTATGGTTCCTTTTAGAAATAATCATTATATTTTATTCACTTATGAAACTAATTTATATTTAGTGTACATGCATTGAGATATTGAAGCCCACAAATGAGGAGCTTCATGAGTACAGATGGTAGCCCCACGTTCATGATGACATTTCATCAGGCGTTTATTACAGGCACCGAGGGTCACCCTTCATTGTTCCCCCAGCTCATGGCAGGGGATTTTGCTGACGTGGTAGTGTTAGTGGCAGAGGCAGAAGTAGAGGCAGAGTAGTCATTGTTGAACAGCTAGAAGGGTAGACATCTACGGATTTAGTTATGCTTCTAGATCTATCTTTCGTCCTAGTGAATATAGATCATGTCTCTTCATCTCATGATGATAGTGCCGCACCTCCGGTGGTTCTAGAGAGTGTATCACCGACCCTTCTTCATAGTCGGGATTTCACGATGTATGTTGATAATCAACATGGGTCGCTAACACATATTCTTACTCCTTACTAAAGCGTAATCCTCTGAATTGAGCCTTTTTGCACTTACTTTTTATTTTAGAATAGTTCTTCCGCAAGAGAATAAAACAATTGTAAGTGGAAAGCTTGACTCGAGTCTGATGGGACCTGATTAGGTAGACCTGGTCTAGGATCACTAAGAAAGTGCCCAGTGTCCTTACCTGCATTGTCTTCGTAAGGTCCTGAGCTGACTTTCCCAAAGGAGGTCAGGAAAATAGATTGAAGTGAGGAAGGAACTAACCTGGCTCAGGATAATCCTGATCTGGCCTAAATTCTCGGATGAGATTAAGGTCAAAAGGCCTAGAGTCAGGAGGAACATCCTGATCTGATACGAATCCTCTGAGAATGATTATAGGAGGACAAGCTTATGGGAGACCAGGCAATCTGGCTTTCTAGAAGGGAACAGGTAGGACCACATGTCATGATTATTTGCATAACGGCCCGAGATTCACGGATTTTGTTTCCAAGATCCCGAAAGAGGTCCCCATTGGGGGAAAACTATAAATAGCTCAGCCCCAAGGCTGAGAGAGGTATGACATTCTGGTGCATTCCTTTTATTTCTCACTGAAATACACAACACGCTTAACTGACTTAAGCATCGGACATGTTTCCACCGAAAATCCTTTGGTTGTACTTTCTAACGTGTTTGTGGGTGCAGGTCAGGTTTATTTCCAGGAAGATCGGAGTGTTTTCAAGGGGAATAGTTTGGTTTTGGTTATTTTTTGGGTGAAACAACTGGCGCCGTCTATGGGAAATCAAGGCTAAGACGTGAAATAAGGCATGGCTTCAGACGGACTCTGGCGGAATTTGGTGGCGGAGCTGGGCGGCTCGCCAAGATCTGCCATGCCGACGGGTGTGCTAAACATGGCAGGTCCGTCAGTAGCAGGACCATCGGCGGCAGCACGACCAGTCGTAACGCAACCTCCCTCTAGTGGGTCCGCACAAGTTGACGATGGTTTGCTGAATGATTCCTTTCTCAGACAACTGTCTGAACTCATCGGTAAGGCCGTGGAAGTGGCTGTGGATAGGAAGTTCGCTGAGTTCTCGACACCCTCGTTCAAGGAACCCCTATTCTAGAGAGTCCCGCCACCGGAGACGGAACCACTGCGAGTCCAGTGCACGTTCCGGACTCCTCTCCAGGAAGAGGAGGAGAATTTCTTCGCTTCTAAAAGCGAAACATCGAGCTAAACCAACCCAGACCTCACTGAACATATGCAAAACATGCAGAAAGAGGTCATGGAGGTCAAGAGAAGGATGGCGAATGCGAGCACGGTGCCAGTGCGAAGGGTTACCCCATTCACGGATGGGGTCATGCATGACGATATACCGATTTCTTACTGATCCATGGGCTTTGAACACAATGGAACAACAGATCCGTGGGATCACCTGAGCCGATTTGAGATCGCCGTCATGTGCAGGGTCTTCCCGACGATCTTTACAAAATTGGCCCAGCTCTCCGTGCTCTATAAGTAACTTTGACAAATTCAGCTCAGCATTCCTGCACCAATTTACTAGCTGCAGGAAGTACCAGAAAATGCCGCTGGAATTGTTCAGCCTAAAATAAAAGGAAAATAAAAATCTGCACCAACAATGGATGAATTTCATAAAGGTTTCTCTCAACTTTGTTTTATTAACAATCTGATCCTAAATTCAGTATTTACATGCCATTCCTTTGTGACTACGTTGATCCTGAATTATCATCAGTTTACATTATGGAAGAAGAACCACTATTCATTAAAGGGTTGGATAAAATATTAATGCAATAGTCAAATTGATTCCAAAATCACGTATGCCCCAACGACCAATGTTCAATTACATGCTCGGTGAAGGGACTTCATAGATAAGGAAAAAAAATACAAAAAGCAGATTAAATGTATTGTCGTTATTATAGGTATCAAGAATGTCAGTTTCTTTTACTATAATGTAATTTCAATTCGTCATTAAATATCCTAATAATTTTTAGTTTCAGTTTTTCTTAGGTGGTGTAGTCAGTTGATTTTTAGTTTACGAGTTAATCTACTTTTACCCACTTAAATATACAAGTGACATGTCTGCCCAATTTTATTTACTTTAATCATTCAAAGTTTCTTTTATTGTTCTTCTCACTTTATCGAGTTTCGATGTAGTCAATCTATTGTCACATCATCGTTTGCTTGACTCCAGGGTATTTTACTTTTACTCTCGTGACATCTACCAATTACAGGACTACACGGTGTCAAAACTATAAACAACATCGTTTGTTTGAAACTCGTGAATTCAACTTTAGTCCTATGGAATCTACTAACAACTACATAACAACATTCACCTATATTTTTTTAACCTTTGTATTTACTACATATATATCTTCAAAAACCATTGACCTATAAAACGAGATGTTGGAATATATTCTCTTAATCACTCTTCATTTACACATTGTTTCTCTATCATCCTGGTTTTACCCAAAAGGAATAAATGAGTTCCCATCAACCTAAAAATGCACCAAGTTTTTATTTTGAAGAGGATTTTTTAATGACAAAGCTTTATCCTAGTGGAGCATCCATATGGATATTATGTTTGTTGATGAGCACTGCCGGAGGAAGCTCAATGGATTCTACAAATAGAGAAGAGAATTACGCAACAATATTACGTGGAATTTGTATGACGAAATCAATGTCAAGTTTAGGAAAGACTTCACCATGGATGACATATCCCCTGGGTGGAACTTCTTAAAAAATGATACGTGCATTTTCATATGATGTTGTGCAACAACAACTCTACATGGGACCACGAAACCACCAGAGTTGCCCCAAAATGGCTTGTGCATTTTTGGAATGACGCATCTAGAGATCCTGAATTTACTTTAGCATACTTAAAAAATAGAGAACCCTTGGTGGGTCTGATGTATTATGTATTCAATATAAATTTATTGAGTTGCATCTGTCAATACCACAACCTTGTTGAAAATCTGCCCTTGCGATTGTAATCATATATTTAATAGAAGAGTAATGTGATTGTAATTCCACCACTTATTGTATTTTGATTGTTATTTTCCTTTGTAATGTAATTTCAATTATATGCTTTAGAAAACTTTACTTGATAATAAAAGAGTTAAACTAAGAAAAAAAAAAGATGGAATTCGATGACAACACAAAATTATAAATAATAACTTCAAGGAAAAAAAAAGAAGTAATTGACATTATTATTAAAAAAAACATATAAAAAATAATCATAAACAATGAATTGACTTAGCATTTGTCAATTACTGGAAATCGACGATAAATTGGGAATTGATAATATTGGGAACTAATAATTCCTAATATGAAATTTAGGAAGATTATAAATTTGGGAATTGATTATATTGAAAAATGATAATTCCTAATATCATCCCCTAGAAGATTATCAATTTGAAAAATAATAATGTTAGGAACTGATAATTCCCAATATAGAATGTAAGAATATTATAGATTTGATAATTGATAATATTGGAAACTGATAATTTCCAATATCATCCCAGGGAAGGTTATAGATTTGGGAATTGATAATATTGGTAACTGATAATTTCCAATATCAATTCCAGGACATGATCAATTCTCAATATTTGGAATTATCAATTCCAGGAATATTATAGATATTGATCAATTCCCAGTATTATCGATAACATTGATCAATTCACAGAATATTGGGAATTGATAAGTCCCAAAATATATTGAGAAGATGAGTCCTGTAATATTATCAATTTTCAAAATATTACCGATTACCAATATTATCAATTCTCAAAATATTATCTATAATATTGGGATTTGATATCGATAATATTACGGGAATTGATAAAATATATATTTAGAATTACTGATACTCAATATATATTAATCGATTCCCAGAATATTATCTCTAATATTTGGATTTGATATCGAAAATATTTCGAGAATTGATAAAATATATATTAGGAATTGAATAACATCTCGGGTAGTAAAACCTCGAAAAAAGGGAACTTAATGACACCACAAACACATACATTGTTATCATTACTTGTTTCATCATAAAATGCATACACCACTAACATAAGGACTCATAATTAATTATCTCGTTACAACACACTAGAAACACTAACTAAAGAGGTACTCATCATTAGTCATGTCAAGGTGAGGTAAATGAGGACGTTTATCTTTCAAAAGGTTGAGCACCTTGCAAATACTGTATTTTCTAGGGGCACGACATTTTCTATTATTCTCATACAACTCTGATAACTACTTTGATTCTGGATTAGGCATTTCCATGTACACATTGAAGGTGGCAATATTGTGTCTAGTGCCTCCACACCTTTTAAATACTCATTTCTTCCGTGTAGATCTGGAAGCATCTTCTGGTCCTGCTGTAGACCGAGGTGATAATATTATGTCCAGTGCCACCATACTTGTTTCTTCCGTGTAGAACTGAAAGTATCTTGTGGTCCAGCTATATACCTAGTCATTTTTGGTCTTTCCGCCTGTTTTGGGTTCTTTAGAGGTAGATATATCACAGAACGCACCTCATCAGGGACATCCCAAGTGGTGGGATGAGAAATAGGCATGGATATATCGCCCCACATTACACGCAAAGTGGTCATCTTGTAATAATCATCAACATAAGCATGAATGTTGGTATTCATTTTCCTATTCCAAAAAAGAAAAAAAAAAAGAACGTCACATGGGGTATTTAAGCAGATTGCATGAAATTGATAAGAAGTTAATAGATATTAAAATACTAACCTAGCATTTACAGCTGCGTGCACACATGGAATCAACAAATGATTGAATTCATGACACGTTCAAATACTTGAACTCATGTTCACCACATGCACCCCGAATCTACCATTCACCATGAGTATATTGCTTTATAAGGGTTTGGCTTTCAATTTAGCGACTCTTTCCATAACATCACGTACAATTTCCTCTGTCAATTCATGATCTTGAGACATCACTGCCGTGTGTCATTCGTAAAGCTATTTCTCTGCTATTGACCTCAACACTTTAAGAACAGACGTCACCGGAAGTATTCTAGCCCATAAAGCCTATATGTTGTAAATTTTAGTTGTGTTGTAGGTCATAAACATGTATCAACGCACAAGACAACAAGAATGGGCTCATCTTTGAACTCCACTTTTCATAACATTTTCATAAGTTTGAGGATATATTTCCAAAAAATTTATAATCTTCGAGTGACAATCATTCTCTTTGAAACTATGCGTAGCTTCTTTGAACAAACCAACAACATGTTGACCTGCACTCCCCGTGTTACTCACCATATGGATGATGCATAGGCCATGATGCGCCTTAGGAAACACAGTTTTGATCGCATTACTAATGTATTTGGCTCCATTAGACATAACTACTAGGTCCTCAGGTGAGCTGTAAGCCCTTCTACCATTTTGAAAAATCCATGTCCATGTTGCTTCATTATCTATGTGACCGATTTCGGCTGCCAAATCAAAAACCTGTTTATTACCATCTTGAGTGACAATCACAAAAAGGGTTCCCTTGTACTTACCCATTAAAAAGTTCCCATCAACCTTGATTATAGGACATGCACGGGCCCAAAATCTATTGATTGCAGGCCCCAAAGCAAAAAAGGCATTCTTAAACTGATTATCATCGTCAACCTCTAGTGCAGTGACAGACCCCGGGATCATTTTTTCTAGCATATTCAAGTATGAAGGTAGGATGCCAAAAGAGCTCTTCTCCGTCCTATAGATGAGAAATATTGACTATTGTTTGGCTCGTAACGTAAGTTTATAACTATTTCAATTGAGTATTTATCATGAAACTCAGTTGCTATAGGCTTTGGTATGAGTTTTGAATTTTCTTACAGAAGTCTAGCTGTGAAAAATACAATAACAATCTCAGCAGACAACCAATAGTAATCATTATGACGTGGGTATGTCACACACGTGTGATTTGTAACTGTGCTCCCTCTAAAAACCATTTTTAGCAGTTGCAGTAGTCTTTAATGGACAATCGGAGAGTAGGCACATAAGCATGTATAGTTTAGGATCTGTGTGCTTTGCCTTATAATCACCTCGATTCTCCAGACGATGTTTTCCTACTGAAAATAACAAATCTACTTTGCTCATATACGTATTTCCAATAGCGATCGGTGTAATAGTGAGCAACTCTTTAGGGTCCTCGTGCAACATATTTGGCGCACCAGGAATTATCCATCTCGTACCTTCACTATCTGCACGGGCATTTGTATTATCCCGATTTATGTTTGATACCGAGTTATATACTCGCCAATTCTTCTAGAATTTCCATACTCTTCTTCAATACATGTTCACGTACACCCAACCAACCTGACCATTCCTCTAGCAGTCCAAATGCTCACTTCCTAACCTGAAACATTTACCTTATCGATGAAGGCATTATCGTTAACGATACCCATAATGTCTAAGACAATATCAACATGTCCATGATCATCACTCAAATCCACAATCAAATGGTCGTTGCCTCCCTATTCGGTGAAATCTTGTGGATGACTTTCTTCAGGTTTTTCTTCAGGATTTTTGGAACCACGTTTGCTTTATCAAATGGGCCCCAGTCACGTGGATCATTAACTTGTGTATTTTGTTCATACAGTATAAGAAAATAAGCAGATGACGTGCCCGCAGAAGGTACACTGCCTTCGAAATTTGGTCAAATATTTGAATTAACAAGCCCCCTTGTGTTCAAGGTCACACCACCAATTTCTTGACTCTCCTGCATCACACCGTACCCATAACTCATCTTTTTTAGAACAACGAACTCAACAGGAGGTTGTGTTTGTGAGTACTATAGTAGATTTTTCATGTCGTATGTGTTTCTTATCTTCTTTTCATCGCATTACCATTAATATTTACTATCAAAACCCAATCACTCTTGATTGGAGGAACACATTCTTCCACAGTTATCACGAGGTAGTCATAACAATTTTCACCAAAAGAAATGGAAACCATCTTGCTTTCTCCACCAATATACTCCACGCCTTGCCAATATCCACCAAAGATAAGTTTTACATCAAACCAATTCATCTACAACACAAAGAAAATGAATTATTGTTACGGCAAAAAGTTTCACAATTGTATAAATAAGCACAAAATTAAAAAAAATAATTTCAAAAAAAGAAGAAGAAGAAGAAGAAGAAGAAGAAGAAGAAGAAGAAGAAGCAAACACAATGGTTTTAATAAACACAAAGTTAGAAATAATAATTTTAGTTGGTAAAAAGAAGTAGTTCACATTATTATTTAAATAAAATGACACTGAGTTTTAATCAATTCCCATAATTGTTGACTCTCGAAGTTTTTAACAAAATATGGAAGATTGTCAAACTTCGGTACTACCGAGAATTGATACCTAATATTATCAATTCTCATAATATCATTGATATCAATTCCCAAAATTAATTATATTCCAAAAATTGGTATCGATGATATTTCGGGAATTAATATATATATATATATATATATATATATATATATATATATATATATATATATATTATATTTTATCAATTCTGGAATATTTCCGATATCGATTTTTGAAATATATTAACGATATTCAAGGAATTGATATCGGTAATATTATGAGAATTGATAAAATATATATTGGGAATCTTCGATTCCCAATATTTTCACAAATGACTGAAATTTGACACTCAATATACATATCAAAATGTTGGGATTTTTGGCCAAAAAAATAAAAAAATGAAATAATGACCAATTCATTTGGGATTGCTAAAAATGTAAGAAAATATATTTACAGACTAAATACAGACAAATTATTCAACATGTATAAAAACTATTTCAAATAAGTACATTTTGCCTATAAGACTTCCAAAAAATGATGTGAAATTAACTCAAAATATTTTCCATAATTGTTTTGAAATACCTCAGAACCAACTTTTTTTTTTAAATTGTGCTTTTCTCTCTATCTCTCTCTTTCTTTTTTTCTTTTTACTTTCTTTTGAAAATGATACTAGAGGAGTGTAACTAAATACAAACAGGAATTTGAGAAGATAAGAAAATCTAAAAATGAGTGTGTTATGATTGGAGGGGCATGAATAAAAAGAGTGGGCGGGGTGAGTTTATTGTTGAATTTTAAATTTGAGGGTTGGTACCTTTGCCAATTTTTTGTGTAAAAATTTTTTTTTTTAAAGGAGGTATAGTAGAAAAAATAATTTTTCTTATGGTCAAAGTACACATTAATGTATTTTTTTTTTTTGGGATTTGAATAAGGATAGAATTGGAAAAAATAGTAAAATATATCTAAAACGATATTTAATTGAAAAAAAAGTTTAACATGGTAAAATCGGGCGGTAGCTAAAAATGTGCCATCCTAGACCTGGACACACTCAAATTTTTGGAGAGTATAATGAAAAATAAAATAAAAAATAATATTGATAGAGAAATATAAAATTGGGTTATAGTAAAATTTTATTTTTTAATCCGACCAAGGATAATCAAGCCTTAATAAAATGTCATTTAATTCGAAAGGGATGGAATATATTATTTAAACTGCAAGTCCGTACCCAAGAGTCTTGAAGATTGTTTTTGTTACAAACTCTTTAAAATATAGTGTTAAACATTACAGTGATTTTCAATTTCTAACTTTAAAAAACATAAGTTAACATGTGTAAAACAAGGATAACCATTTATGACAACCCCCGTTTTGTCATTTCCTAATTACAATGTATTTGGTCCATATGTAGGTGCGCACGTAAATGTTAAAACCAAAACCATCCAAAAGTCTGAACTTTATTTATTTTTTTTAACATCCACTGATGGTGGCAGGCTACTATTTGAGTCATAGTGGGCTAGCATATTTGTTGTCAGAAAACCATTGGCCGAAAATTCCTTAATGATTATCCAACTTAACCTGCACTGAATCTAAGCAATCATTATATGGTAATAATAGCAAAGAAATCTTTTTTGCGCTGGATGTAGAGTGAGTGACGACAATGGTCAAAATATATAGTCTGTCCTCGTTCATGCACCTTATTAACCCATTTCCCGACTTTTACAATCGTATCGTGGGGTTGGGACTACGATCGGGCCTATAAACGTGGTCCCACTGTAATCTAACCCTCATTTTTCGTGGAGATGGCCGGATAGTTGTGACCAATTAATATTGATTTACAATTATAACCTCTGTGATTATATAATTTCAAAAAATTTCTCCAAGAACAGAAATGTGTCGACAAATTTGAAAATGTATATGCATTATTATGATTAAAATAAGTAATACTTTAGTATGGGCAAGAATATTCTCTACACGTGTATTATCAGTCTCAATTTTTTTGAAACGGTTGACAGGTGAGTGTGAAAATAGAGTAATAATAATAAATCAAGTATTGATTAGTTTGATTTTGTCATTTTCTAACCTACCGCTGACATACCATATTCTCTATAGTTAACCATCATTAATCAATCAAAAGGCATTAATAAATGCAATGGCGATCATGTCAAAGAAATGGAATGGGCAAAATTTAGTTAAATGTTCTTTATGCTTGATAAACAGCAAGTCCTTGCACGGCATATAAAGATTGCATATCTAGCTAGGAGCTAGAGGGAATCGAAAAGAGACAAAATAGAATGGAGTTGAATTGTTTAGAAATTGAGGCGATGTTACTTTGCAAAATGGTGTTTATCATGTCCGGGCATGGGGTTGATCAACCTGTCTATATTCCAGCCCTTTCGCAATCATTATATTGCCCCATTTATATTATTTATAAATAAATAATTTCTCAAATCCTTTTCTAAAGGGATGATAAAGGAATGCTCACTTGATGTGCTAGTTACTCTTTTTCTTTTTTTTCTTCTTCCACCCCCATTTATTTAGATGTTTTTTTTTAATACAAAGTAAGTACAATATTTGTGTTAAATATTAAATGATTCAATAATAAGTGTCGCCATTATTTAATGAAATACTTGAAGCGTTGAAATTGTTAGAATTAGAATTAATATGAAGAAAAAGAGAAGCAATAAAAATAATATAAGAAATTATTTATCCATTAGAAAGAATTTTTGACTATATTTGGGGCACTGCCAAGGCAGGAGTTTGTACTATAATAATTTTTGAGAGAATGTTACAATTACATAATCAGGCTATTATAACAAAAAAAACCCTAGTTATAATTTACGCGAACTCCCTAAAATACCCCCCAAAAATTCGGCTCGGGGGCCAGACCCGTACCCTTGGTTATAATTACAAAACCAGACTATTTATAATAAGAAAAATCTAGTTATAATTAATCCTAGTTGGATCGCCATTGACGAGAAATTTAATGTATAGTACTTCACGCTCTACGACCCAACATGAATTCATAAGCAATGTAATCGGTTGCACGTGAGATTGTGTGTTAAAATAATTATATGTAAAAATAGTTCTCTCGCTAATAGCTCGAGATTATTAGATATGGTTGTACACTATCAGCATATGGAGACGATCAATAATTCATCCAAATTTGTTAAAGTGCTAAGATTTTGTGGGAAAAAACAAAGGGGGAACACTAGAGTAACCGAGACTATAAACGGAAGAGTAATCGAATTCGTAATTACATGTGAGAATTGACTTGGATGTAACTCCTTGATTTTATGCAAAACTCCACTTTTGATTTTTCTCAAGAAAATAAACACTGGTTACGAATAAGTTGTGATCAAAAATATAAAAAAATAAAATAAAATGTATGTCATGGATTAGATGTAAGTTTCAGGCCCATTACTTGAAAGCAAGCCTGTCACAATTTATGGCCATGTTCATATCCTTTGGTATCATAGCAAAGCTGATCTAGTACTTTTGTCCAAAATGTGGAAAATCCATGGGAAAATAAATAAATAATAAAAAAAAAGTCATCCAACTTGCAAATTAATTCCGACAATTCCAGGTGGATAACAGATAATTAAAACACTATAATTACAAAGTGTTTCATTTGATTGGTGTTGGTAAAGTACAATGATATTTGACATTATTTAGATAAGGCCTTCTCTCCATGTACCAACTCCAAATTTCTATTAGGTGAGATGGAAACAATTTATAAGTAGGTATTTTTCCCATGTGCAATAATATGAAACTTTTCTCCACAAAAGAAGGAAACTTAATCAATATGATTATGTGATGGAGATTTAGTTATTGGTGTTGACGAGTTGATTTATCATTTTTGAAGTTCACGTTAATCAAACTAACACTTGGATTTACATAATTGGGCTAATTGTCAAATACTCGGTCAAAGGAAATATTTTTCTAAAATATTAAGATCAATTATATAAAATGTCAAATGGTATAAGTTAAATATACAATATCAGTTACCTCTTAAATAATAATATTAATATAAATAATATAATAATAAGGGCATCACTCTTGTTAGGTCGGACTAATAAATCATCCGTTAGGCCAAAATTTCATATTAATACATTATAATGCAAAAATCGATACATTATAATAAAAAACCAATACATCATAGTACAAAAATATTACAGTACAAAAACCAATATATCATAGCACAGGTCAGAAATTTATGAAAAACTAATACTTTACAGTACAAAAAACAATACATCATAGTACAAAAGATAATACATTATAGTACCGGGTCAGATGGTCTAACGGGTCATGACCCGTTAATCTGGCCTAACACAAGTGTTTGCCTAATAATAATAATATCAATAACCACACAACTATCACTACCCCATCCCATTTTTCCGACGAATTTATTTTATGTCCATATATTTTTCTTTTGCTCGAGAAATTTCTCTATAAAATAAGAAATTATCGGATATTAAGAAATTTTCTTATTTTTTGCCATAAATTTGAAATAGGATCTTCATTATAAAATAGGATTTTTTTTATTTACTTTTTCCAGTATAAAATAAAAATTTATCTTGTTCTTAGGAAATAAAGTAAGAAGTTTCACTATAAAATAAGATTTTTTCTTACATTTTATAACATAAATTATAAATTCTCTCGGTGTGCAGAATATAAAGTAAGGAATTTTATCACATTTTCGAGCATAAAGTTAGAAATTCCAATATAAAATAATGAATTATATGATTGTTGTATAAAATAAAAAATACATAACAATAATGTGCTGTCAAGTAAGATTTTTTTTCTTCTCTTTTTACAAAAAATAAAATAATTTATGTTTAATAAGTAAGAAATACATAATAGCATATGCACATCAAGCAAGGATTTTTTGCAATGAAATAAATAATTTTTGTCATCAAGTAAGAGTTTTTGGACATTAAGTAAGAGATTTGTGGATATATAGTAAGAAATTCGAACATATAGTAAGAAATATTTTTCGGTGATCGAAAATATTATTGGACATTAAGTAAGAGATTCTTTCCGGTGGTAGAGAACCTTTTTCCCAACATTAAATAAGAAATCTTCGAACATATAGTCAGAAAAAACACTCGCCGACAGCAGGGGTAGGCGCGGCCACCCAACTGCCCAATATATTATAATAATAATAATAATAATAATAATTATTATTATTAATATTATTATTATTTCATAATAAGGGAATTGTGCTATATTTATATTATAATTTGGATTGTTTAACGAAAAAGAGAGACTATTTACTTAGAATTATATTTAGTACTAATTGATAAATGAAACTCCACTTAAAGGGCTATTTGACAATTTTCTTAAATAATAATGAAATCATAATTAAACCAACAAGGAAATAATAATTTCAGATTGGTTTGCTTTACTTATAATTAATTTAAGTTCAATTTGAAAGAACATTATTTTTCACTAAACTTTTTAATTAAAGACAAATTGTTTACTTCTCAAAAATAACATTACTAACAAAAATAAGTATTTTACAATGAATGCATGAATATAAATTTAAAAACAAATAAACTATAATAAATATTGGAGATGATCGACAATGTCAAGTAATTAGAAAACGAGATGGACTTGATAAAATTTTACAATGATTGAATTACCCTATGAAATATAATATAATTAAGTATTATAGAAATAAATAATTTTTACTAGCAACCCTTTATGGCTTGTTGATTTTTTGTGGCAAAAGCTTTGTTGCAAAGCCTTTTTTCCTTGGTTATATTGTTATCTTAAATCAAAACTAATTCAAAATAATTTTAAACCATAATATTTGATTTGCATTCGTTTGGTCGGTTTTTGGTTTAAGTTGAAAAGCCTTAGTTTTAGCTACATTTGGATTCTAAGCATCTTAATCTATTATTTTAAAGAATAATTGCGAAGATTATCATGAGATATGGAGTAATTAAAAAAAAAAAACTAAATGAATAATTTGAAGTTTGAGTCCGTCTTAAATTTAAGGGGGATAATTTTCACAAATGTAGGGGAGTTTGGAATATAATATTTTTTGCTTATAACGAGGAAGAGATAAGACAAATCAAATTTCAAAGGATTTTGTGTAATTTTGAAGTGTTCTTTTTTATTTTATTTTCTGTAAATAGCCCGTCAGGGTGGTTTTGACTTTTTGTAATGATCTCTTATTATTAGTTGAAAGAATTTAAAATGTCTCAAGTTGTTAGTATGGTATGGTTTGCTCGAAACTTGTTTAGGTCGAAAATGGCTATATAGTTTGTTTGGCTATGAGTATGGTTTGATATGATTTATTCGATTCAAATGGTTTATTTTGTTTGGTTTTACTCGATTTTTATGGATTGGTATGGTGTAATTTGGTGTGATTAATATGTCATATATATGTTTTATTGGGTTTAATATGTTTTACATGATTTACCTATGGATTGACTTATTTTACGTCGATGGTTATGGATTTTGACCGACCTATTTTAGGTCGATGGTAGGTTCATGGTTACATGATCTAAATATGTATGTTTTTATGCTAATGGGGTCTATGGATATGGTTAGCGTATGGAATGGTTTTTGACCGATCTATTGTAAGTCGAATACATGGTTTATGTTTATGGTTATGGATATGATTTTTGACGACCTGTTTTAGGTCAGAGAAATGGATTATGGTTAATGGTTAGGTAATGGAACGGTTTTCTGGCCTACCTGTTTTAGGTCGTATAAATGGTTGTGGTTTATGGTTATAGTTGTGGTCTGTGACATGCCTATTTTATGTCGGATAAATGATTTTATGGTTTATGGTTATAGTTGTGGTCTTTGACCAACTTATTTTATGTCGGATAAATGATGAATGATCATATGAGTTTGATTAGGTTTGTGTTTGATTTTATGAATGGTTTATATGGATATGGTTTGATGCTTTATGAGGTAGAAAATGGTTTTTATGATTGATGAGGTTTTGGGTAGAAGGTTCATGGTCCGTGGTTATGGTTGTTGTTGAAATATGGTTTCAAGAATACGTTATTTTTTTATACAAGTAATGTGTGAATTTCTGAAAGCTAATAGTATAAATGTGATGTTTTGCTAAAGACTAACATTTCGTTTGCAAAAATTTTTATTTTTATATTCTACCTGATTTTCCTTTATCAACTAGAATATGAGGACTAGTTGACGTGGCATCAAATGTAGGTACGATAAGAAAGTTGATAAATAAGTCGCGGAATAAGGTAAGTGGGCCCTAATATGTCGTTAATATGGTAAGAAGGTAGCGAAAGAGTTAGAAGATTCTAGGTCCCGACGTGAGTTATTATGGTAATATGTTAATATGACCTTATGGTTAAATATGGTTATGGGGCCTGACAGGCCGATAACATGGTAATAATAAGGTTTTATAGTTATTATGGAATCATAGAAAACAGAAATACCAGTATGAGAATATTTTATTGTTATGGAGATTTAGTACAATTAAGAGATTTAATCCCATCTTAGAAAAGAATCATATTGGTTGCTTGATAAGTCTAAATAATCTTATAAATAGGGGATTCAATCTCTTATTTCCTAACTTCAATTATCATGGGATCACGAGGCATACGATTCTTATGAGGGAGAGAACTAAGATTATTTCATAATCTCTCTCTCTCTCTTTTTTCTTTTTATCATTTTCATACGGATATTGACTAAAGTATCGGAGAGCCTACGCCGAGGTTATTTGGCTTGAACCTTGTTTTGTAGGTCACTCAAATTTGAAATGGTAGTTCGAAAAGCAATGACCTCATTCTTGGTGAGCCAAACTTCTGACCACATCAATATAAAAATGGAGCACAAGAGGTTTCAAACAAATTCATAAGTATAGAAAAAACTATCATAAGTTCACTAAGAACAAAAATCGCAAGCAAAAAGAATACTTGTAAAAGATGTTATAAAAAAGTGTTGTTGTAAAGATACATGATCGCCTCTCGGTCTGACATTTAACTCCATTGTACCAACAAAACTCTTTTTGTAGCCCATTTTGTCATCACTTGTGGATACCTTAGACACTCATGGGTCAACCATTCCACCTCTACTCGAAGCCAAGTATGATTAACTTTAGTGTGAATACTTCCACGAAAAAAAGCACTTTAATGGTATGAGTTTACCAATCAAATTCGTTGAGCTTTCGTAGTTAGTCTCCTGATTTTTGGGGTGTTGCAACCTAACTCTCTCAAATACGTGATGTCTTTGGCACATTTAAGCCATCTATAAATTTGTTGTTAGGCACAGGATTTTAGAGGTGGTTTCTACTGGTTCAAGAGTTATAACGATCGTGGCTATCACGATTTTGAGCTTTCTCTAACCCGAACTTTTCTCTCACATGATTTCTACACGCGTCGCAATTTCATCCCGCGTAACATTTAGTTTCTGATTTTCCTACTAACAAATGTCTCTGATACCATCTGTAACACCCCGAAATCGCCCTCCAGACCTGTTAGCCCTATAGTACCAACACGAGTTTTTTAGGGTTCTGATACAACACGATCATCTAGCAAACTTCTTTTGTTTGATAACTAATTCTAATAATTTCAACGTGAAATCCATTCAGTTCAAATTGTCTTTAGCCCTCTAGATCAATAAATATATTCAAGAAATAAGTCCTAACTTGCAAGAAAACCACCCATGGTAACTTCTATCAACTTGCGTGAAACCACCAAGGTGTAACTTCTCTTTAGCTTACGAGAAGCTAATTGTACAATATTATTAATTAAATGTTCAAAACATCGTCCAAAAAATTGCAAAATTTTAAAGTTAAAATGTAGTGTTTTAACTCAAAAAGTCAACACTAACAAGCTCTTCATTTTTTGCATGTTTTTTTTATTTTATTTTTTTTTGAGTACCCATAAAGGTGAGATACTAGACAAACACAATATTTACAATTCAAAAATGAGAGTCCATTGACTTCAATCACTTGTTGTTAAATGCAACTTACAATATTTTCTAATAAGCACGTGGAGTTTTAACTTCTCCAAAAATAAAATGAAAAGCTTTCAAAAATTCCTATAGAGGGCATTTGAAAATGGGGCTAGTAGAGAGTATTCGACTCTCAGAACGAAATGCATGAATAGAACAAGGTCAAAACACTTCATAGGTCTCCTACACTTCATGCTCCACAATTATACTAATGTCGAACAAAAGTCTAAACAACCTAATCAAAGCATCTAACCACGTCACTTCGTCAAGATTCCAACCAATATCAATCTACATGACTCAAATCATATACACAAGCAAGCATACAAAAGAAATTACTGAACAAGAACCCCCTCCTCACACACACACACTTAAACCATGCAATGCCCACATTGCACATAAAACAAGATAAAATACGGTAAAAGGGAAGAGAGAGAGAGAGAGAGAGAGAGAGAGAGAGAGAGAGAGATAGAGAGAGAGAGAGAGAGAGAGAGAGATGTCCCTATAGTCGTGCTTGTGATGATGAGTCGAGTGTCAAGTGACATCTGACGAGTGGTCGATTCGAGAGGAACCTACAAAAAGGGGTAAGTGGAGAAAAATAAACACAAAAGACTCGAACATAAAAATAAAAACATCCAAATGTACAAAAAATAATATTTTTGTATTTTTGGAAATTTTCAATTTTTCTTAAAGAACAGGAGAGACCAAGAGACTTGAACAAAAATAACAAACATAAACTTGTACAAAGTAAAGAAAAAAATAGATTTGAAATTTGAAATTTTTATTGTTATTATTTAAAAAAAAAACCAAGTTTTTTTGCAATTCTAATCTGAAAACATGATAAAATGAAGTAAGAAAATGTTTGGAAAAAATTTCAAAGCACTTCCCTTGGAATCCTCACATGGTAAGTGCTCGAGGAATAGCCTCATTGAACTCATCATATCTTCTTTAAGAGCGGGAGAGTGAAATGACATTTTAGCTAAATACGGGGCCCCATTTCCTAACTATTCGAAAGAAGAGGTTAAGGACTTAAAACCTCATGAGTCCTCGAGCCATCATTTTAGAAAAAATAGAGATATTATCCGAGATAGCTCGGCACATTATGAATCAATTTTGAGGTATATTGAAGAGCTCAGGTACACCAAATTCACTTGGATATAATACCCTGGGTATGTAGAGCTCGTGCTTTAGTTCTACACCACCTTCATCATCTGTATAGATGGTGCATTCTAAGTGATGATTTGGGGAAACGAGGTTATAGTGGATATGAGCATCATAATCGACTTGTTTAAGTTTGATTATGTTGGCATCCCTAAAGACGGGGCGTATGATGATTTGACCTTTTGGCATGAATTAAAAGGAGACAGTGTGGGCTCTCTCGTGCGATTGCAAGTTGCAAAGATCATAGACGGCGCCATTTAAGTCGCATACAAATTTCTTGCCCACACAGTCTTGTATAAGAATGAGGTAACCAATATCATGAAAGTCGAGCTTTACAATTTGTGGTGCACGGTCCAAAACCAATGGTCGCGCCTTTTTCCTCTCATTCTATCTAGGATCAAAACATTATAAATTCCAAAATGAGTACCAAGGTGGACCTTCTTTCCTTCGCCCCACTCATAACCAATATCGCTAGTCACATTGGGTACAATTCAAACAAGTTGAATTTCAAGAAAACCGCGATCAACTACCTCTCAGCTACCCCACATCACAAGTCGCTCTCACAATGAACCTGAGCCTCCGAGCACAGTGGATCATTGGCCTCTCATGTTAATGAGAGTGATCCAAAAGATGGATCAAAACACCAGTCTGGTCCTGACTCAAGGATGGGACTAATTCTTCAAGGAGAATCGGGAGTTTCAATTGAATATGTTCAAGGAGCTCCAAGTCATCGACGATAAAATAGACAACAACCATCAAAGGACTCGTCGAAGCCTCCGAAAGATTAAAGCTTGTCTAGACTCATGGGTTATGTGGATCGCTCGTCCTCTTCTTATGAGGTCGATTCCCATCCAGGAATAGATGTTGATGATAATCCTACCATATAGTATCCTTTCATTTTTTATTTAAAAAAAATTAAAATCACAAAATTATTCTTGTTTTGTGCATTTTGATGTTTTTCCTTTATGTTCGAGTCTTTTAGTCTTTTGCATTCGTTTTTATTAAAATAAAATAAAATATTAGAAAATATTCTAAAAAAATAATTTTCTTTTGTACATTTTTATGTTTGTTATTTATATTCGAGTATTTTATCGTTCGTGTTTTTCCCCACTTACCCCCTTTTGTAGGTTCCTCTCAGCTCGACCACCCATTAGACGTCACTTCACGCTCATCTCATCACCTTAAGCATGATTATTGGGGCTTATCTCTTTCACACTTTTACCTTGTTTTGTTTTATGTGCAATATGGACATTACTTAGGTTTAAGTGGGGGAGGGGGTGTCCATGTTTAGGATTTTCTTGTGCTTGCTTGCGTTTGATGATGATTGAGTCATGATGTGTTGACTTTGATTGGAACCCTTGTGAGCGATGCAGTTTTTTTTTTTATTTTAGATAGGTTTTGTAGACTTTTATTCATCAGTGTTGTAATTGTGCGCATGAAGTGTACGAAACTTAAGTGCATTAGCCTCATGCTATTTGAGTAATTTTTTGCGAAAAAAGAATACATATTTACTAGCCTTGTTCTCGGTTGCCCTCCATAGGATTATTTGTAATTTTTATTTTTCTTTTTTTGGAGATGTCAAACTCCACTCCTCGCACGTAATTGAGAAAATTAAAAGGTACAATTAGAAATGAGTCAAAAAGTCGAAATGATTTTCGCTTATGCTCGTTTTGCAGTTATGTGTTCATTAAGTATCTCATCAATTGGGTTAAAAAAAAGTCAAGTTCACAAGTGATGTGTATATCATAAGTCGTACAACCTTTGCAGACATTTTTATTTTTATTTTTAAGAATGTTTTTAAAGAGTTACATAGATGAAGGGACTATTAGGATGTTGATTTAGTGGTTTTGAGCATGGATAAACCTTAACCATTGCATGAACGAGAAACTTATATGAAGGGTAACTCGCCGAACTAGTCGTTCAAATTAGCTTATTGTAAAACCTTATAGACGTCCTTTATTTTTGATTTTGAGTGACTAAATTCATTATTTCTCTATTCATTTGTGTACATTAGTCGAAGAACCATTTGGGGAAATAACTTTTATTTTCTATGCCTAGTTCCAATTTCGCTTGAGGACAAGCAGAAAGCTAAGTGATTCGAACTTTTGTGTTCTTACTTTATAAATATTTGTCAATTATTCAAAAACTCTCTCGCAAGAGTACGAGTTCGCATGTAGGTTGGTAAGTTAAAACGAGTCGATCTCAAGGAACATGCATTCAGAATCTCAAATGTTTGTTTAGTCACAAGGTAACACGAAAACTTGTACAATTTGGGGGGTTTTGTTTGTTTTGATTACCTAAGAACTTAAAACGTAATGACATCAATGAAAACCAAGTAACTTCAACTAATTAATGAACTAGAAATTATTATCACGAGTTCAGTCTAAAAAGCATGTACGTATCTAGATAACAAAATGAATTCAAAAGCATAGAACCTAAATGAAATTAACTAGCATGAACAAAACGCAATTATCATAAGCAAACGTAAACATAATTAAATAGCTTGAACGAATTAAATAGCATAAAAGCATAATCAATATTAAATCTCCAATATCTAAACATAAATTTATATAACTAAACTAAGACGAAAGATTACGAATCCAAATATTAAAAGTAAATAAAGTTTGAAGCATAAAATAACTCAAGAACAATAATAAAAGCTACTACTTAATCGAATGAATTAAACTAAGAAAGCGGTTGAAAAGTTTAGAGTACTTATTTGAACTAGAAGTGCAGTAAATCCTCCAGCTATTCCGGAGAAATCACGTAGATCTTGGCCGAAAATTTAATCATGAACTAAAAATCGGAACTTGGAACTTGTGACTCTTGAATCTTTGATCTTGATCTTCTATTATGTAATGGGATGTAAAAATATGTTTTTTTTGAGGCTAAGGACTGAAAATAAGGTTATGGTGGAGATATGTGTGTTTTAGGATGGATTAAGAGAGAGGTTTATATAGTTTTTAATGTCTTGGAGCACAAGTTAGGGTAAAAACGCGTTTATGGGTAGGTAACAGTAAGACTTAGCGGTAATGAGTTACCGCTAAAGCAATCATAAACGTCTCTGTTTCCCTTTGATGGTGACGGTAATGGTTGTAACCGTTAAGTGTATCGATAGGCTCTCAGCCCGTCTTCAGCGGTAAGGTAACGGTAAAAGTAGCGGTAAGGGTTACCGCTAACTCGTAATTTCTGCTACTTCTTTGCCGGAACGCTCGATTCTCATTTCTTACTTATTGAACTTCGTCTCTTATGCGCTGAGCTCCTACGGTTACTTAGATTTAAGATGAAAAACATAGAATAATCACCTATTTGCCTCAATTTAGATCACAATACGGTAAAATAAGCCGGAAGTATAAAATTACGAAATTAAGCTTAATCTACCCAACTTATACCAAAAAACAAAATGAAAAACTAACTAAAATACTAATAAAAATAAGGACAAATATGCGTTAATCAACTACCCCACGCTTTATTGGTTTGTTCGTCCTCGAACAAACAATAATTTTTAAAGTATAACAAGAAAGAAAATAAATTCAAGCAATGAGTCGTGTCGTGCTACATAGATAATCTTGAAAATATAGATACAAGTCACGCAACTTCAAACAGTCCACTCTTATTACATTGTCGCTCCAAAATCAATTCATGCATCCTCTCAAAGGGTAATATGTATGTGTACGCTCAAAGCACTCAAGAATTTTTATAGGGACGTGTTTACACTCAATTCATCAAAATACGAGCACAGTAAGAAAGCAATGAAAATCAAAAATTTCTCCATCGCATTTAAGTGTGTAACCAACAAAGAATCGGAAAAGGTCTTTGCGGGTTGTAATGTAGGCTCTTTGGACGGGTATGGAATATATAAGTCGTGTGGCTAACTCACGATCTAACATGATCAATAACTCACCAAACTATTCTAATCACGAAGCAATGCGCTTCACCTCATTCAAAAGAAAACCTCACTAAACACTCATAACGCAACCTTTAGATTTAGGCTATTCCTCAACTCGTAACTCTAAACCAACTTTTGCTCAAACCACTTAAAAATATAGAAGTTTACAATATGCTTCTTCTTCAACACAACTCTTGCCTCTTAAACATTAGGCTTCATAATAAAATAAACAATAATAAATAAGCCTTAATTAGCGTAGGCAATGACTAAATACGATTCACCATCCTTCTTCTTTTTCTTTTTTTTATATATATCCCCTTTTATTCTTTTTTTTTTCTTTTTACAGGATGGTGATCCTTAAATCTTATTACAAACTTTTTCATAAATAAATGATAAAATCTCCAAAACACAAATAACCAATAAAAGTAACTAACTCCTACCCCACACTTTTAATGATCGTAGGAGACTCAAAAACACTCATGGCTATAGGAAATGTATTATTTGGCTATGATTGGCTCATTCGGAATTTATATTGGCTAAAATATATGGATATGGCCGGAATAAGGTTTTTTTCTGTGCCTTATCATCATATTCAAAGCTAACTACACACAACGATTTCAAAGAGATCTCAAAACAGAACTCACCCAAGTACATGCAAATATGATAAACACTCAGGCTACTCACTGGCTTTTGCACGAAATCTTTGAATTGATGCTGCTTTTTGGGTTTTGCAAAGTCATTTCCGTCCAAGTACCATTTTACAAAACATAAATAATAATTTTGAAAAATTTAACCACTTATACACGCTCAAAGACAAGAACATTGAGTCATACTTGGTTAACTTCGACTGGAAAGTCAGACAAACACAAGTCAGCGCAGGAATAGCAATTAATCATGAGAAGCTACTAATTATTACAGGCCATAAGAATTCAAATTACACTTTAATAACAAAATACAAATCATACTCGATCCTCCCCCTCCCTGAAAATTTGGCAATCTCCGAATTGCCAATAACACTAATAAACTAAACGAGATGAGGAAAAGGAAAACTTCCATGAATACGTAAAAAGGTCGAGTCGCTCATGTTGATGTCGTGCAATTAGCCATTTTCTCAAATCTCGTGATTGAAATTGCCCCTTAACACACAAAAGAAAAACCCCAAAAATAAAAATAACAAAGAAAACAAATAATAAAAAGTGCAAACAAAGAAAAATAAAATCCTTGTCCAACATGAAATAAAAACATCAATAAAAGTCACTACTACGGTGGCATGTGATCGTGCGGTGGTGGAGCAGGAGGTCATTGTCCTATAATCCGGGCAAAGTCAGCCATCAAACTTGTCAACATCTCTCTGTTGGCCTCGCTCACCTCTCTACCTCGGCGAGCCTCCTCACGTGCGAACTGGGCCTCTCGATGCCCACGTCGAGCTTACATCACTGCCAACCTCACGTTCTCGTTCACCTCACGAGCCTCTTCAAAGTTGAGGCGTGCATCCATCTTAGCTGCCTGGGGATCGAACTCAATGCCGGAGAGTCGGTCATAAATATTAGTCTTGAACTCCCTATAATCAGTCAAGTAAGAGTCGAACTCGGGCCGACCCCACTGTGATGACTCTCCAGTTGAACCAAACGTGGGCCCATCATAATGCCCAACATCTCCCTCATCAACCTCTCGCGTCTCCTCAAGAGCCTCATCCTTGTCATTATCCTCAGCACCATTGTCTTCTTCTTCCTCATCCTTGTCACTCTCCTCAAAGTTTTCCCACAATTGCGTTATCGGCCGTCTCTCTCCTCTCTGTCGCCCGAAGACTCGAACCATAAGCCACGAAAGTGATACTGGCTGACAGGCGTGCATAATGTCGTTGTCCCTCGGTGCGTACCCGCACACCTCGGCAATGCCCGTTATAATAATACCATGTGATATAGGAACCGATCGCATGTCACTAGTCTTATTAACGCTCTTCAAGTAATTAATAATCAAGGGGTAGAGTTGAACAAGTTTCCCCTTAGTCATGCACCACAGGGCATACATATCGTCCCTGTTAATCAACATCGACTCTTCCTTGACGATCACACATCAAGCCAAGAATCGGTATGCGGCATACAACGCATTATATTTCACCATCGTGAGGGGGTACTAACACATTCCCTCATTGCCCGGATATGAAATCTCTGCCCAAAACCCCCACTCGTTATAATGATAGTCTCATTGACAGAGTGTGAGTCGGCCCTCAAAACCAAAAATAGCCATGATCATCTCAGGGGCGATATTGTACTCTTTGCCGAATCGACATGTCATCTTGTTATCGGCCATGATCTCAAAAGAAGCGTAAAATTCGAGCATCATTTGCTCGTAGGCCGGGACTTGAATCCTAGCCCATTGGATGCAGTTGAGGTTTTTCATTTACCCAATGAATTTTTCGGTGAACGGATCGCCTTGGGATACCTGGTTTATCCAGTAATCTACGTCGATGACCACTGGATTCACAGTCAACCGGTTCAACAATGAATTATAAAGATCGACTTTGTCGTCGTAAACCTTGAATCGGGAACCAATCATTCTTTGCACGTTTCTTCTCATGTTGCGTGATGATGAGGCCATGGTGTCAGAAAATAATAAATTGCCGGATTGCGGCTGTAAAATGGTTGGAATGTGACCTTGCAAACGGTCCTCTACCTTCAAAAAATCTAAACCGGCAGAGCACTTTAGCGGTTAGGCCTAGCGGTAAGACTAACCGTTACTTCTTATCGCTAGGTATAGCGGTACGCTAGCGGTTATTGGTACCGTTACTGATACCGCTAGCGGGTTCCGGAAGTCTGAAGTCAGAGTTCCGCACCGAAATTGGTCTAACAATCTTAACAAATTACTAAATCCGCCTGCAATCCCAACCAGACAGTTTAAAAAGAGTTGAAGTTCAGCCACGCTTACCCCCAAAATGCTAAGAAATCCGAGGTTTGAGAGAGGAATTTGCAGCGGCTCCGCCCCGTTCGTTCGGTGTTGGATTATTTGATCAGATTCGCTCGAACTTGCGTTGGTTTGTCTGGGTAGCGTTAATTCTATGAAATCGGTAGCGGTGTGCTCTGGATCTAACGGGTTTGGAAAATAACGATTAACCCTAAAAGAATTATGATTTATACTTACTCTGGGCCGGGATTTTTAATAAGTTAGCTGTAAGGCGTAGCGGTAAGAGTAACCGCTAGCCAATACCTCTAGTTGTTCATCTGGAGACTAAGCGGTGAATGTACCGCCAAGTCACCATTAAAATGGTAAAACTGCATAGACTCACAAGAAAAATTAAAATTGTCCAAGGATAAAATAAAAATTAAAATAAAGACGAAACGTATGAAATTAAAATTTTATTAATTCTTGACTCGTGAGACTTAGATAATTGAATTGAATAAAATTGAAATTGCAATAAAATAAACTAGATATAATAGGATGAAAATCCTATGACTCGATAATAACTTAATTAAAAACATAAATTATGCATAAATAATTAGGTAATCGGAAACGTCCTAAGGGTCAAGGGTAGTTTGGTCCGTAGAGCATATTCTCAAGCTCGTCGATTTTTTCATTAGCCTCTTCGAGATGCTGCTTCCAATATCTTATGTTCCACTCGTGCACTGCGTTTCCCTCCTCAAGATTTAAAATTTGGGCTTCCAACTCATGGACTCGACGTTGGAGTGCGAACTTTTATCCTCAAATCTAGTTGTTCTCACGCAGGAGGTCCACAACGTCTTGTGATTCCTCAGCCAATTCGGCCTCCTTCTCTTCCGGACGCTTCTGCCACATAATAATTTCACTTGCAAGTTCAGCTTCGTCCCATAGAAACTGAGTGTTTTGAATGGTTAGTTTCTCAATCTCCTCTCTAGCCATGAGGAGTTGATCTTGAAGCTCTTCTAGGGTCTCGTCATGCTCCTTTGGGTCTTCTATACCTCGTTCGAGACTACGTTCTATGCTTCACTTAGTTGCCTTCAGTTCCTTATTTGCCCCTTTCAGTTGGGAACTAGTGTTTCTTAACCCCGCATTCACCTTCCCCGCTTTCTTCAAGCTATCTTCTAGTGCGTTGATCTTGATGGTGGTATTGACTTCGTCTAGTTGGAAACCATTATTCGTGGCCTTCACCTTCTCGATTTTTCCTTGCATCTTAGCCAACTCTTCTTCGTGCTCCTGTCTCGAAATCCACCTTTGTTCGTGGTTGTTAGTGGCTTGTGGGATTGGCCTCATGGTGTTGGAAGATATTGAGAATTTTTGGTGTAGGGAGGTTTAGAGAAAAAGAGAATTGTGAAATATAGGGTGTCTAAGGGGTGTTATATAGGAATTATTGGCTCTTAAAAATAGGAGTCCTAGATTTTCCCAATTTAAAACAAGGTAGGAGATATTAAGCTTACCTATTCAATTTAGAACTCCCTTAAGGTAATAGATCTAAATTTAAAACTCAACCAAGATTCGTGCAAAATAATACCATAAATTTACTTACGTGGTGGGATTAAGATTTCCAAAAATCGCAGCTCAAATCATTCCAAATTCTGTAGAGTCGGTCACGGTAACGGTTACTCTAGCGGTAAGGGTTATCGTTAAATCTGCTGCTGCTCCCTAGCGGTGTCCCAACTGTTATAATGGTCGCTAGTTACTCCATTAAACCCTTCCGTTTCCATTTAGCGGTAGTTTAGCGGTTGATTATCATCGTTACGCCCAGTATGCTAACGGTAAGAGCTAGCGGTACGGGGTATCGCTAGGTAACCGCTAGATTCCCAGATTAGGTGAATTTCAAACTTTTTCTGCACATCAACATCGCGTAAACGTACCACGACAAAGACTCGATTATAAACAAAGTTAATAAACGAAATGTTCAAAAATAAACTTTAAAAAGAAAGAAAATAATACACATGCTTGGGTTGCCTCCCATAAAGAGCATCTTTTAACGTCGCTTGCTCGACGCGAATTTAGCAGTCAATTTTAGCTGGAGGTGGGTTCACCAGTTTCAAAACCTCACGATCTAGATTCGTTGCTGTCCCATCATGATATAGCTTTACTCGGTGTCCATTTACATGGAATGTTGTATCCTCTTTCTCATCGTACAGAGTGACCGCTTTAAAATTATTGATTTCTTTGATCATAAACGGACCACTCCATCTTGACTTAAGTTTACTTGGAAAGAGCTTTAATCGAGAATTATAGACTAAAGCTAACTTACATTCCTCCAATCGTTTATCAACAAGTTTACGACCGTGATGTATTTTCGTTATCTTCTTTTGCCTCTAGGCGTCATCATAAGATTCATTTCTGATTTCTTTGAGTTCGGTTAATTCTAATTTCCTATACTCGCCTACTTCATCGTGATTCATATTCAGCTTGCGGATGGCCCAACTTGCTCTGTGCTCTATCTCAACGGGCAGATGACACGCCTTCCCATAGACGAGTCGAAAGGGACTCATACCAAGCACTGTCTTGTAGGCTGTTCTATAAGCCCATAGCGCATCAACAAGTTTTGCTGCCCAATCTTTCCGATTCGGCCCAACCGTGTTCTCGAGGATAGCTTTCAGCTGGCGATTGCTCATCTCGACTTGTCCAGAAGTTTGAGGGTGGTAAGGTGTAGATACCTTGTGCCGGACTCCATATTTCATCATCAACCTCTCGAAGGATTGGTTGCAGAAATGACTCCCTCCATCACTTATAATCGTTTTTGGCACTCCGAATCTACTGAAAATGTTTTCTTGTAAGAATTTAAGCACGATCTCCGGATTTACTCTTCGTGTGGGGATCGCCTCTACCCACTTGGATACATAGTCGACCACTACTAGGATATATTCGAATTCTCCACTTTTAGGAAAAGGTCCCATGAAATCTATTCACCATACATCAAAAATTTCTACCACTTGGTTAGGCACTTGTGGCATCTCATCTCGTTTTCCTATGTTGCCGGTCCGCTGGCAGTTGTCGCACATTTTCCAGTATTCGTATGCATCAGCAAATAAACTCAGCCAATAGAATCCGGCTTGTAATAACTTAAATGCTATCTTTTGAGCTCTGAAATGCCCTCCTTGATCGTGGCAAAAATGCAATATACTCCCCATCTCATCGTATGGAACGCATCTTATGTTTAGCCCATCTTTACAGCGTTTGAAAACATAAGGATCGTATAAAAAAAATCTCTTCCTTTCTTGGTAGGATAGGTGGTTAGGTATAATACTGCAGGCAAGATAATTCACAATATCAGCATACCAAGGAGTAATTAGCTGCTCAAGATTATAGGCATTCTCATTAGGGAATAAATCATTAATCATAAATCTTTTGCTTTCATTTTCCTCAGTTATCATCCTAGACAAATGATCAGCTACAACGTTTTCACATCCTCGTCTATCTTTTATTTCTACGTCGAATTCTTGCAGTAATAAAATCCATCTAATAAGACCTAGTTTGCTTTGAGGTTTAGAAAATAAATGTCGCAATGCAACATGATCCGTATGTACAATTACTTTTGCTCCAACTATATAAGATCTAAATTTATCAAGTGAAAATACAACTGCTAACAATACTTTTTTTCAGTCGTGGTGTAGTTACGTTGGGAATCGTTTAACATATAAATCTCATAATAAATAACTCTAAGAAACTTATCCACACGTTGTCCTAAAAAGGACCCCACCGCTTCATTTGAAGCATCACACATTATTTCAAAAGGTAGAGTCCAATTAGGGGCAAAAACTATAGGGGCATAAGTAAGGCATTCTTTAAGCTCATTAAACGCATTCATACATTCTTCATTAAAAACAAAAGGTGTATCTAAAGTCAAGAGTTTACAAAGTGGACGGCAAATTTTTAAAAATCTTTAATAAAACGTCTATAAAAACCTGCATGACCAAGAAAACTCCTAATACCTTTCAAATCACGAGGGGGAGGGAGGGTTTCAATAACATCAATTTTAGCTTTATCAACTTCCAAACCCCTATTAGAAAAACCATGACCTAAAACAGTACCACTTTTTACCATAAAATGGGATTTCTCCCAACTCAACATAAGATTCTTCTCAATGCAAGGTTCTAAAACCTTAGATAAATTATATAAGCAGTGTTCGAAAGAAGAAACAAAAAATTAAAAATTATCCATAAATACTTCAAGAAAATCATCAATAAAATCAGTAAAAATTGTAAGCATGCACCTTGAAAAGTTGCTGGTGCGTTGCATAAACCGAAAGGCATCCTTCGAAAGGCAAATGTGCCAAAAGGGCACATGAATGGAGTCTTACTTTGTTCCTCCAGAGAAATGGCTACTTGGTAATAGCCAGAAAGGCCATCCAAGAAGACGGCAAATTTTTTGAGAAGTTGGTCTATAAACGGCAAAGAAAAGTGGTCTTTACGAGTGGATGCATTTAATTTCCTATAATAGATGCACATAAACCATCCAGTAGTCAGTCGGGTTGGAACTATCTTGCCATTTTCATTTTCGGTTATGGTGATGTCTCCTTTCTTTGGAACTACATGGATTGGGCTCACCCACTTACTGTCAGAAATAGCAAAAATAATCCCTTCATCTTTAAGCTTCAAAATTTCCTTCTTGACCACCTCATAAAGCATTAGCGTTAGTCTTCGTTGGCTGTCCCTAACAGGCCTTGCATCAGGTTCTAACTCGGTTCGGTGCATATAAGTAACATGGCCTACCCCCTTTTTGTCGCTGATGCTCCATCCTATGGCTTCTTTGTGGGTACTTAGCACAGAAATCAATTCTCTTTTCTCATGTTCCACCAATGCTGAATATATGATGACGGGTTTTGTTTCGTTGGGCTCGAGGAAAACGTATTTCAAATGAATTGGTACTGGATTTAACTCCACTAGTGCGTTAGCTATTTCGCATAATTCTTCATCAAAATCTTCAAATCGTTCATAATCTTCAGTGATTTCATTCAAATCAATTTCTTATATTTCTGCCACCCTGCTAAAAAATTATTTGTCGTCCTCAACGCTTAACTCATCTAAAATGGTGATTCCCTTTAGCTCGTGAATGCAAGATGTTATAGGGTCAATACATGAAAAATCGTTGTGCATGAACTGAGAGGGAGTATTGTGAATTTCCTTAAGCGAAAATGTCACCGACTCTCCCAGAACCGATAAGGTCATTCTCCCTTTGTGCACATCTATCAGTGTATGAGAGGTGGACATGAAAGGCAGGGCCTAGCAAAATAATATGCTCCGTGCCTTCCTTTGGAACTTCACCTACATCAAGTATAACAAAATCAACTGGAATTACAAGTTCGCCGACTTGTACTAATACATTTTCAATGATGCCGAGAGGTTGTCTGATCGATCGATCCGCCAATTGTAGGCACATCGTAGTTGGCTTAATTGCTCCAAGGTCAAATTCTTTATATAGCGAATATGGCATTAAATTTAATCCGGCACCAAGATCAAGCAATCCACGTGCTGTTTGCCCATTTCCAAATGCGATAGTTATGCAAAAACTCCCTGGATCTTTTTCTTGAGGGGGTAGTGGACCTTTACAAATGGCGCTCACCTCTTTGGTTAATTCCACTCGTTGTGTGGTTGCCAGCCGTCTTTCCCATGAAGCTAACTCCTTGAAAAATTTAACGTATCACATCTAAAAGAGGAAGGTTAATGTTGACATTCTTCAGAGAATTGTAAAGTTCCATGAATTTCTTATTTTCTTTGGCTGGGTGTAGACGACTTGGAAAGGGAACCTTGTCATGAATTATAGATGTTGACTGTTTTGGCTGCGGAGTCGAAGATTTGGTGGAATCATCAATTGTCGTTGGAGTGGGTGCTTGGTTCGGAATTTCCCCCCTCAATGATCCCGGAATATATGGATTCGGTGATTTATGCATTTGGTCTACTGGTTTAGGGTCGTATTTCTTAGGTGAATCCGTAGTTGGAATTTCGGCCACCTCTTCTTCTTCTTTTTCAATCTCGACTCCATTATTCACTGTTTTTCCACTTCGCAAGATATGAACTGCTGAAGCTTGCTCGGGTTGGCTTGGAAATTTGCCTTTCTCGTTTTCTGACTTTGCCATCGAAGCCGCCATTTGGCCCATCATCGTCTCTAATTTCTTCATACTTTTGGAGATATCATTCAATATTTCTCCCTGCTTATTTACTTGCATAGTTAATTGCGCAAACCCGTCTCGATTTTGAATTATCTCGGTGACTTGGTTTTGTTTCCAAATTAACAGTTGACCGATCGGTTGAACTGGAGCAGGGTTTGGTCTTGTCGGTGGATATTTGTTTGGTGGGGGCGGTGGTACAGGTTGTGGATCGGTTTGTGTAGGTGTGAAATGTGGGTTTTCAGGACCCTATTTTAAATAAGTAGAATTACGATGCACTTGAAATTTGTTCGTGGGTATCTTTTCGAGAAGGGGAATTTGTGATGACGTATTTGATCTTGTATGGATTTTTCCTCGGCTTCGAATCATCAAAATATGTCATCTTGCACACATCTACTATATGCACTTGCTCCCCGCAATGTGTACATGTTTCATTGCCCTTGGAAGGAATGTTTTCCTCGTCATTTAGTACCTCAGACACTTCATTGACTCTTATCTTTCGTGGTCTAGAACTAGTCTGCTTGGATTTCTCGCTCATCTTCTCGAATAACTGCTTAGCTTCCGTAGCGGTCAAAAACCCAAAATCTCCTCCAGCAGCTATCTCGACTTGATTTTTTTAGGAGTCAAATAGCCCTTCGTAGAAAAATTGATTTACTATCCATGGAGAGTTTTGGTGATGTGGGTAAGTTTGCAAGAGTGTCTTGTAACGTTCCCAAGCTTCGTGTAGTAACTCTCCATCCTGCTAAACAAAATTGGCAATTTGTCTCCTGATATGGCCCGTTGTTTGAGCTGAGTAGTACTGATTTATGAATTTATTGCTAACCATATCCCAGTCAGTCAGTGATCCTGGTTCTAATGAGAGTAGACAAGATTTAGCTTTATCTTTCAGGCAACTTGGAAAACACACCATTTGTAAATCTTCATGATGAAGTCCCGGAGATGGGATTCTACTTACTTCGGCATAAAATTCTTTAAGGAAAGCTAACGGGTCTTCATTGGCGAGACCATGAAATGTCGGAAGGTTTATTGATAATATGAGGTTTAAGCTCAAAGTCTCTTGCAGTCCTTCCCAACACAATAGCAGAACTATAAGGACCAACCTGAGGAGTCGTGAAATCTCGTTGTCTTGGTTCGCGTGCCTCCTAGGGTGTCTCTCTTGATTAATTGGTCTCGCGTAGTTTCTATCATACTCGTGTCTTTCATTGTAATGGTTGTTTTGGTTAACGAGCCAGTCGTCACTTTGTTCATCTCTGAGATAGGATCTCTTTGAATAAGTATCTTGGTCGTAGCAATGAATGTTTCTATTATTTTCTTGTCCTCTTTGTTCCTCATTCCGGTCCATCATATTTCGCTGGATTGCTTCCCTAATACTCACATGGTTGTGCTACTCCATCGGGGCGAACTGGTTCGCTCCCATATTCATCTCTATTACGGATCGGAGGGTTTCTAGGTGGTTGATCATTTATGATAGTGTTGTGAATAGAATTTTCTCATCTTAGCATCGTATCAGGAATTGTGTCACAAACAAAATCAATGGTAACAGACGAGTCGCTTTCAGAAATATTAGGAGGTCTTGCTCGATTGGAACAATGAATGTTATCTATGAATGGTGCAAGTTCGAGTTGAAGTGATCTTCTACCTTACATGCACTAAACAACAAATCAAACGTATCGAATGGCAAAACTATTTATACAAATAGACGGTTGAAAAGAATATAATACGAACAAACATTTTTGAAACATTTGCTTTTGTGTTCCCCGGCAGCGGCGCCAAAATTTTGATTAGAACTTTTGTGTTCCTACTTTATAAATACTTGTCAATTATATAAAAGCTCGCTCGTAAGAGTACGAGTTCGCATGTAGTTTGGTAAGTTAAACTGAGTCGATCTCAAGGAACATGCATTCGGAACCTCAAATGTTTGTTTAATCACAAAGTAACACGAAAACTTGTACAATTTGGGGGGTTTTGTTTGTTTTGATTACCTAAGAATTTAAAACGCAATGAAATCAATGAAAACTAAGTAACTTCAACTAATTAATGAACTAGAAATTATTATCATGAATTTCATCTAGAAAGCGTGTACGTATCTAGATAACAATAATGAATTCAAAAGCATAGAACCTAAACAAAATTAACTAGCATGAACAAAATAAAATTATCATAAGCAAACGTAAACAGAATTAAATAACTTGAACAAATTAAATTGCATAAAAGCATAATCAATATTAAATCTCCAATATCCAAACATAAATTTATCAAACTAAACTAATACGAAAGATTACGAATCCAAATATTAAAAGTAACAAATTTTGAAGCATAAAATAACTCAAGAATAATAATAAAAGCTACTACTTAATCGAATGAATTAAACTAAGAAAGCGATTGAAAAGTTTAGAGTACTTATTTGAACTAGAAGTGCAGTAAATCTTCCAGCTATTTCAGAGAAATCACGTAGATCTTGGCCGAAATCGAATCACGAACTGAAAATCAGAACTTGGAACTTGTGACTCTTGAATCTTAGATCTTGATCTTCTATTATGTTACGGGATGTAAAAGTATGTTGTTTTTGAGGCTAAGGACCGAAAATAAGGTTATGGTGGAGATATGTGTGTTTTGGGATGAATTAAGGGAGGGGTTTATATAGGTTTCCAATGTCTTAGAGCACAAGTTAGGGTAAAAATGCATTTCTGGGTAGGTAACGGTAAGACTTAACGGTAATGAGTTACTGATAAAGCTATCGTAAACGTCTCTGTTGCCCTTTAACGGTGATGGTGACGGTAATGATTGTAACCGTTAAGTGTATCGTTAGGCTCTCAGTCCATCTTCAGCGGTAAGGTAACGGTAAAGGTAGCGGTAAGGGTTACCTAACTCGTAATTTCTGCTACTTCTTCGCCGGAACGCTCGATTCTCATTTCTTACTTATTGAAATTCGTCTCTTATGCGCTGATCTCCTCCGATTACTTAGCTTTAAGATGAAAAATAGAGAATAATCACCTATTTGCCTCAATTTAGATCACAATACGGTAAATAAGCTGGAAGTATAAAATTACGAAATTAAGCTTAATCTACCCAACTTATACCAAAAACAAAACGAAAAACTAACTAAAATACTAATAAAAATAAGGACAAATATGCGTTAATCACTAAGTGTGAGGGAATTCTTTTGTACATATTTATGTGTGGTTTTCGTATGCTTTTATGTCTTATTTTTTGTGCTTTAATTGGTTTTGAGTTGTATTTTGTCTTGTTTTTATATATTTTGCATTTTTGTAGATTTTGTGATCTTCTTAGTGTTTTACGTACTTTTCTCTTATTTTTGTAGATTTTTATGTTAGTTTGATTTTTATGGTTTAAGGATATTCAAGTGTGCCCAATAGCGTACCCAGGGATCACAACTAGATTGAATTGACCAAAACATGACATGGGCCCACAAAGTGTAGGCGTCGTTCGGTGGCCAATCGATGCAAATTTCCCACAATCTTCGATCGGCTGGCTGAGGATCACCCGCCACAGTTATCGATGCCTGCCCATTTCTCTATCATTTAGTCCCACCGTCGATCGACTGATAATCGACGAAAGAGAGACATCGTCAATCAATGGAAAGCATTTCACCCATTTCGACAAATTTACCATTTTACCCCCGTGTTCACCCCTATATAATCTCACACTCTCCCAGTTGACAAAAAAGCTTTTGGAACATTTTTACTACCATTAAAGTTTGGAAACCCTAACCACCTTCCATCCCTTTTTCATCTACAAGCATAAATAATCTTGAATCCCTACATTGTTTTCTTTGAAAAATTTTAACTTAGTACTTAATTAGTTTATTTTGTGTGTGGATAAGCTTAATTTATGTGGTGAAATATTTTACTCTTTTGGCTTTCATGACTTTGAAGAACCTTTCTACTTAAGGTAACTTTCAATTATTGTTCTCTTGCATATTTTCTTATAAGTTTTATGAATGAAGCTCTTTATTTTCTTATGTATGACACGTAGTTTGGATGTTTAATCTCTTATTGTGAGTGAATCTTTCATTTTCCTCCATTTTTATGTTCTTGCTCATTTTCAAACTTAATTTCTCTTTTGGCATGGGTTATAAAGGTAATAGTGAAAAGCAAATGGGTTTACCCACATTTGTGCATGCAGTTGATTTGTAGTATAAAGTTCCTTTTTAGTTTAGTAGATAAGTAAGACTAGCTTCCTAGCTTGTTTCATTACTTTAATATTATTTTCTCTCCAATGCTTATGTTAGTATATTTTTGCTTTTATTTGTGAGTTCATGATTTTACTAGCTTAATGTTCTTAATTCCTAACTTTCAAGCTTTAGTTTTATATTTTTTTAAGTTATGACTTACATGACTCTACCCTATTTAATATCTTTAATCTTTTCTTAAAGCTTTGGTTTAGTTTTATCTCTTATCTTGTTAAAACCAAAACTAGTTATAAATGATCTCGTGTTTAGTGTAAGTGTATTAAAACAAATATCTTATTTTCGATTGATATTCCTTGTGAGATACGACTTGAGTCACCTCACCGCACTATGATCGAGTTCATTCTCTTGTGGGCGATCCTAAGACGTTTGTTGAATTAGTGCGTTTGAGATCACTTCAGTGTTATGTGATATTTGTGAGTAAGATTTTCTAATCTGGGGAGTTTGAAGATTTTACTTATGACATATTTATGTTTTAGTACTTGATGTGTTCATATCTTTAATACTTTGGTGCTAATGTTTATGTTATCTGCTAAAGGTAATCTTATTCATGGATTATTACTTGATGTTGTCCCGTGTATGATAGATGTGTAGTGTGTGATAAACATGCTCTGATGTCGTTAGAGCTATCTGATATTCGTGAGTAAAAATTTGTAAGCTGGTGAGTTTGAGAATTTTGATTTGCGGCATGTTTATATTTTAGTACTGTGTGCTATCATAAGTTAAGGGTTTATCTGGGGTATGAGGTAAATCACGATACAAATTGGTGTGCGGTCAGAGGTGTATATACTATGTTAAAGACCACATTAGGAAGTTATTTAATGAACTGTGTTATGTGACCTTAAAGGAAATATTAGTTAATTGAGAATCTGAAAGTGATTGGTAAATATTGAAATTTGAGGGTTGACGATAATAGGTCCAAAAGAATCTTCAAACACATACATCAATATTTTTCAAGATGCAGTCGATTTCAGTTTTGACGTGGCTGCCACTATGTAAGATACACCAAACACTAAGGATGTGTATGCAACAAACAATTCACGTTCCTCATTGTTCTTGTACCAGGGCCCAAAAGTCTAAAGGATAAAGTAGATATGTTTCTACAACCTCTAATCGATGAGTTAAATCAGTTATAGATGGTTGGTGTAAAAAAAAAACTCTTATTGCGAGTAGCCTTTATGTGGATAATTAGTGATTTTCTTGGCTTCACAATACTGTATGGAACACTATGCTTAACTCTTAAGTTAGTGGGAAGTAATCATGTTTTGACAATCACTAAAAATTTCTTGAATTCAGTCATCATTTTTTTAGAAAGTCAATCAGTTAAGACTCCACTGCTGAACGTCCGGTTAGGGATGGAGATTTCGGTAGAGATATAAAGAATGGGGTTGGAGTAAAATAAGCATCTAATTAGATTTGCCATATTGGAGCACAAATTTGATTTGCTAAAATTCTGATTTTATGAACATAGTGAAAAATGTTTTTGATAATGTATTCAACACGACAATGAATATCAAAGTGAAGACAAAGGACACATCTAAATCACGAGAAGAGCTGAATGACTATTATAATAGTTTGGAGCTAGCACCAAACAGATCAGAAAAGTTTACTAAAGCTTGTTACATGCTTGATAAGCGATTGAAAGCTACATAATGTGAATGGTTTAGATACCTTTAGTTTCTAGATGGGTACGCATCAAACTTGGGGTGCTTCATTGACAAGAGAGGATTGAGTTTGACTAGGATGAAAAGTGATGGTTTTTATGCATTCATGCAACGATTAATATCGATTGCCTTTCGTGAATTTCTTCCTGCACATGTATGGAAAAATTTCACTGAATTGAGCTTTTTATTCAAGGACCTCACGTCAAAAATCATTTTGAATTATTATATGAGTCATTCAAAACATGATATTCCACTAATCATTTTCCAACTAGAACTGATATTCTCTCCCAATTCTCGTCTCAATGGATCATCTACCTTTTTATATATCGTATGAAAATAATGAATGGGCAAGTACAATACATATGGGTGTAACCATTTGACATGTATCTTTGTAAACTAAAGAACAATGTAAGAAATAAGGCGCTGTTGAAGGGGCGATAGCAAATACATATCTGGTTGAAGAGGCATCAACTTTTTAGTTCATACTATTTTGAAGACCATGTGCTAACTAAAAGAAAAAATTTGTCTACAAATGATGAAATTCAGGATGGTTTAAATAAAGGTTATAAAGTTCTCTTGATGTTTAAAAAATCTGGTGAAACACTCAGAACAAAGCGAGTAAAATTCCTAGAGAAACTAAAATATAACACTGCAAGGATGTAATTCTTATTGAATTGCGATAAGATACAAGAATATGTTAGGTACGAATTCTTTTTTAAATTTGCAAGTAATGAATATTTAATAAATTCAAACTTTTGTACCCACTTTTCTAACAAATGATTTAGTATTTACATGGAGACCATCCAACATCTTTAACAAAACATTAAAGATGGTATGCTAAATGAAATTTTTGATAATGAATTTGTCGATTAGTTCAAACTTTTTGTAAGCTGCTCTATACCAAGATATTTTTCTTTAACTAACATTTATGATTATTTAATATATTTCCTAAATTAAAATTATAGGATAGAGATCTTTCGAACAATATTATAGACGAGAACATTAGGAGCCTAGCAGAGGTTCATCAAGATGTGTGAAAATGTATACTGGTTTTAAGATAAATGGGTATAGGTTTCACACAGTCGACCATAAATCTAAAAAATCAACTTCGATCGATGGAGTTTGTATTAAAGGATCAACATATGGTACAATCTAGTATAATTATATGGTTGTCTCATTGAATTGTGAAGCTTAAATACATAGGGTGGATGGAGAGACACACAAATCTTCAAATGTGATTGGCTTGATCTGACTTCCGCAGGCACACAAGTTCATCCTCATTATAACTTATTGATATTAATCACAACTATAGATTCAATCGATGTGAACCTTTTGTACTTACTGCCCACGCTGTACAAATCTACTATTGTGTGTACTTGAGTTTGACATGAGACAAGATGGAATGGTAGGCAACATGTAAAATCAAGACAAGATCCAATGTTGAGTTTATCAAGACTCTACTAGAGAAATCATTTAGAGAGGAATCTATGGATACACGCAATTCAATATAATCGGACGATGTTGATTCCTATAATATGACCCCACTGATAATGATGTGGATGAACATAGTGATGAGGCAGATGATGATACGGAAGATGAGTTACTCACCGATCAAGATATGGATAAAAATGAAGTTGATGATAACTTTAACAGTGAAAGTGTCGGTTCAAATGAAGAGTTTATAAGGGAAGACAATGTAGTTGAAATATTTGTAAAATGCTTGTACTATAAAATAGTCCTATTTTAATTAATTAATTTGTACTTAGATCTTTTAAAATGGTCGTATTGTTAAATTCTCTTATTTTAACTTGTTGATATACTTGTATTTTGTAAAATGCTCATATTATATGTATTTTTATCAAATTATGAGGGGTCATAGATGCGGTCAATTAGCAGGACTATCCAAATATCCACGGTCTTCGTCTTTGCCACATCACTTATATGATTTTGACAACGACTATTTGGGGTTCGGTTCAAAGCAAGCATCGCCTCCACCAGAATTATAGACTGCATAGTAAGACGGTCAAACTTTTGACGATCTATTGAGAGATAATAGAGAAGGAACTCCATCTTGGTGGGTTGAAGTTTAAGGCTGTCCCTAAGCCTATGCATGAGTCGTGGTGGAACATGTTCCAAGTAAATAGTTTGTTTGTGTGTAAATTCATTAATGTAAATTTAGAATTGTGTATGAATTATATTTTTTTTACAGGATCGTTATGTTTAGGACATGGATCTATATAGTTACAACACGGTGATGATGGAATTTTCAAGGGCAGGGGGGATAATCACTTGAAGCGCCTGAATGATTATAAGCAGGCCCATGATAAGATGGGTACAAAGCCAATATATATTGATGAAGACGTCTGGAGATATGCGATTTTTTTCTTTTTAGTAAATTATAAATTTTTAGTATTATGAATGATTAATAATTTTATTATATCTATCACGCATCTTAACTAAGGCATGGGAGATCCAGTGGAATAGGCCCAAAATCAAGGACCAATGAAGCGCCAATAGACAGAGAAAGCCTGTTGGCCTAAGTATAGGGATGCCGAAGAACATCGGTGTGGTGGGGGTCTAAATCTGCGATTAATTATTCACTTGATATCAAATATACCTAAAAATATAAATGTTAATTATTTGATAATTTCATTTGAATATAGGAATGGGAGACATATCGATCGACCAATATGTATGAGCTTTTTATACCGAAGCACAAGAAGACCAATGGCATGTTTGTTCATGTGAGATCAACAACTATCGATGTAAGTATCTTTTATACTTCATACTTATAAATTAACTTTTTTTTGATTTTCATATTCATGCAGAACTTATTAACGCTTTGTATTTCAGGAGGAGTACCAGAGATACCTGGATGAGGCACGTGCTTCATCATAGGATCTAGATAATGAGGTTGACCCTGACCTTATTTATCTTGACATCGTTGGGGCGAGGTAGGACTGACATTATGGCACTAGCTACTTTGGGAAGTTGATGTATTCTTTGAAGGGTTTTATGGGCACTTCTTCCTCATCCTAGTATGATAGGACTCAGGTAACGGAACTCCAGACGTAGCTCCAGTCATAGTAGGACCTATTCCGGATGTAGTAGAAGGAACTTGAGGCCACAAGATGATCTTAGCAAGCGATGGAAGAGAAGTACAACTAGTTTGAGCACTTATATGTGAAGCGGGACCAGGAACTCAAGGAGCATATGAAAACAAAACTCACCGAGATGATGGTAGCTTCTAAGCAGTCCCAACAGCCCTTCGACATAGTACTCCTCCGACATATTTTGTAAATTAAGATATATTCTAACATTTCTTGAATGCGATTGATTGTTGCTTGATCAATATTTTTCCATTTGGGTAATTCAAGACTTATTTATTCAATTCAACTTTTTTTGTTTTCAGTTTTTTATTATTTTGGGGATTTTATACAAAAAGAGGTAATATAAATAAATAAAATAGGTATTAAAGTTCCCTCAGTTAACTGGAAAAATAAACGTGTCAAGGTTAATGTCTCCCTTGGTACTATCAAGGGATATATTTCGAGAGAAATATTGCACTTGGTATTACTGAGAAATAACTTCCCTCAGTACTACCAAAGGTAACAATGCCTTCAGTAATATCGAGGAAAATAATTTTCTCGGTATTACCAAGGGCAATCTAAATTGAGAGTGGAGCAATTTAATGAGGAAAATCTGCTTGGTAAATCCTTTGAAATAGATTATGAGGGATTTGTTTTCCCTTAGTAACCATTAATAATGAGGGCTTTACCGACGGATTTACTCCTTTGGTATTTCTTCGTAATAAATATTGATAATTTCTTGCCATTAGCGAGGGAACAATCTATAGGTAAAATACTATATATATATATATATATTGTTTCGCCTTGAAAATTACACCAGGAACACCTACTCCTTTCCCTAAGAATATCCTGACCTGCTTCACCAAAAACACGTTAGAAAGGACCACCGGGGGTTTTCCGGTGGAAACCTCTCCGATGCTTAAGTCAGTTAAGCGTTTTTTATCGGAATAAGCAAAACCAGGAGAAAAATGCTTATAAAAAATGTCATACCTTTCTCAGCCTTGGCTGAGGTACTTATAGTCTTCGCCAAGTGGGGCCTTTCCGGGATCTTGGAAACAGAAAAACCCGCAAATCTTGGGCCGTTACTCAAGACCTGACCTGGAAGCTTCCTTCCAGAGAACAGATCAGCTCTACCAGCTGAGTTCTCCTAACTCCTGGCCTGATCTCTTGAAACCTTATCCAAGGGTCCGACTGAGGTCAGGACAGTCTTTATCAGGCTATAGGCTCGTCTGTAATCCCATTTCCCCCCTTATAAGGTCATCAGTTCAGCTCGTACCAACTAGGTCTGTCCAAGCTTGTCCAAGCTGTTTAACAGCCTGTCATCAGATCAGGTCGCACCAATCAGTCCCCCTGAATGGTTGGGTACGAGAAGAAGCGCTTCGTATTCTAATCGTGGTGGCTGATATCCACTCATCTCTTCAGATATCCCACCCAGACATGCATTAATTGCACATATCCCGCAAAATCCTCTTTTCGTATAAGTCACACCTTTTGGGGAAGGGATGCAACATCTCACATTCCACCTCAGCAGTAAAAACCCACAATGTGTCTTTTCGGGTACCATGCTCTGACATGCCTTAAATGCACAAATCCCGCCGAATCTCGTTTTTCCTAAAAACTCATTTTGTCAAACTTATCCCCCTACTTACTTTCACAATTATGTCTTACCTCTTCTTAGCGTTTATTCTTTCCTTAAAGAATTCCAAGATTTCTTCTTCTTATTCATTCAAGGCCCTCATATCCCTAAGAACCAGGTACTTTTCCATTCCTTGCAATTTTTCAATTATGTTTGCCCCTACATCCCCGGATCCCTCTTCTTCTTTCAGCCTATCATCTTCCTCGATGTCTTTGGAGGCTACCTCTGGCGAACGCCGGCCTCCACCTCCTCCCGGCGGCGGTCTCAACAACATAGTGTCTACCGTTAGCGATCATACTCTCCGGAAGACACGGTCAAAATTCCCTATCTCCGATGATTTCTCCTTTACGAACCCAGCTTCCAGTGAGAGGGCTTCTCGACCTCCCTCAAACTATTTGACCTTTTTTATTGACCAGTTCCGGGCGGGATTGAGCCTCCCGGTTCATCCATTCATCCTCTCCCTATCCCAGATGTATTAGATTTCGGTACATCAGTTTGTTCCTAACGCCTTTAGAATCATGATTGGATTTCATCTAGAAGCTCAATTTCCTGGGATTGTACCTACCACCCAGCTGTTTTTCTCCCTTTTTCAAGCAAAGAGTTCATCCTCCAGCTTCTTCTATCTTGCTTCTCTAGACGGCGTCCAACTTTAGACCGGCAAACCTTCTTCCAACAAAACCCGGAGAAAGAAGTTTTTCATTATCCGCTACTCGGGCGACTGGGGCTTCTCCTCCCTGACCATTAACACACTTTCAGCTCAGTCCCAACTGTCCAAAGGAGATCGACCTCCTCATCTGGAAAAAATCCTCCATAACTTAAACCAACACATTTTTCACCTGACCAAGCTTCTTACGACCAAAATCCTGGGCTTCTTTAACTCCCAACAAGGGAACGGCCCTCTACCCTCTGAAATCGGTATACCCACAGAGCTAAAATAGCTCCACCTCTTTCTTAGATGTTTATCAGATCTGGAATTACCTTATCATTTTATTTTATTATTATCATTGTTTTATTATTATTCATTTTGTTGGTTATTCCTCCTTGCAGCCACAATGATGAAGAAAAAGATGGAGGCACTTCTCCAAGGAGCTACTTCTTATCTGGGGAAGATCCCCCTTGTTGACTCGGCCAGAGCTGCTACTTTAGAGGAGCTCACGCCCTCACCAAGACCAGAGATAACAACCAAGCCTCAAGAGACTTCCAGAGCAGAAAGGGTTGCTCAGACAGAGAGGGCTGCCACTCGGGCAGTTGACCTGACCTCCCGTTCCGACTCTGAGGAGGAGCAGGTGTTGGCCGCCCGGAAGTGGACTCGTTCTGGTAAGGGGGCAGTCCCCACAGGGTCTAGGATAGTCACCCCAAACCAGAACTTCTTCATTGTCTTGTATGTCCTAGACTGCTCGGGGATTATAGCAGCCCACTTTGTCAAAGGGCACTGCCCTTCTGCTGACAGGCGGGTTCTGGACAAATGGACGGACGCCGAGTTGATCGAGTCCTGGTGCTTAGATGAGTCCAGGGTTAGTTCCTAACTTATTCTACTTCTATCTTCATTCAGGAATTATCTCATCTTTTTTTTATTTATTTGTTTTACGCTTCAGTCAAGAGGGTTATTCTGATAGCCCGAGCTGAAGGCTCCATGATGAACACCAACCTGGATAAAGAGCATGCGGCCCTGAAGGAAAGGGATCAGAGGCTAGTGGCTCGCTTGAAGGAAAGAAATTCCGAGCTAAAAGAGGCCCAAACAGCATTGAAAATAGCCCAGGATAAGCTGAGGGTGGTTCAAGCCGAGCTGCAAAAGTCCCAAGAACAAGTGGGATGGGCCCGAGCAGAAGCAAACATCTAGATGGAGTTGGGCAAGGAGCTAGCGATGGAGGCTCGGGTTGAAGGTCGAGCTGAGGGTGAGGCCAGGGGGCAAGCCAACTTCTTAAACTCGGAGGAGGGGAAAAGGCTCATCCAAGTGACCAGGGAGGTGACTCGGAAAGACTTCCTTGTTTCTATTGAACTATATAACATCCTCCTTCTAGAGGCCCAAATCTACTACCACCTTGTCCTGGATGCCCAGGAGAAGTGGTTTGCCGAGAACCCTACGACTCCTTTCAACCGCCTCACTCCCCTGAAGGATCCTCTAGAGCCCACCAGCTTTACATATTTTGCAAAGGATGACCGACTCCACCAGCTCGGGGCTCAGGAGTTCGCTACCCACATTCGCCAAGCCTTCCTGGACTCCTCTCCTACCAGCGACTGTGGCCTCGCCTACCTATGCCAATTTGGATGAGCTTCAAGGCAACACCCAATTTGAGTGAGATTTTGGAGAGGTCGTCAGGGCGACCGAGCAAGTTGGGGGAGAGCTAAATACTGAAGATTATGATAATGTAGACTAGATTGTTCTTTGCCAGTGTGGCTGATCTGTATTTTGAAAAAACTTTTATTTGTACTTAAACAATTATTGTCGTTTTGTAACTTTAGGGTTTCCTTATTTTAAGGAAACCCTAATACTGTTTTTTATGGATCACGTGCTCTGGTTTCTTTATATATGTCTATTCTCCCATTATGCATTTCATTATGGCTTCTTCTTCTTTACTCGGAGAAATTGATACTTTGAAGAGGAAAAATCTTGCACTCTTTACTGAAAACTTCAATCTTTCTGACAAACTTTCTGTGCTCCATGAAGAACTTTCTCAAGTATGTAGACTTTTGGAGAGAAGAGACAAAAGAAATGCCACTATAAGCGTGAGTGGGCTGAGCTCCGCCAGCTCAACCGTCAACTCCAAGAGAAGAATGATGATCTGCTTGAGTTAGTATGCCGACTGACAACTACCGCCAGCGAGGCTCGTTCCACCTCTGAACAAGCAGATAGGTATTGCCAACGCCTCCATGAGACTGTGTGCGAACTAAGGCATGTTCGATGGGTTTTGTCTTCTGATAAGAGGGCTTCTTCTTCCAGCCCATGACGTTTTATGTGACCTGATTTTAGTTTTTTCATTTTGATGTATTTTTGTGTTCTTGTTGCTTTTTTTGGTAAATATGAGCATTTCCTTTCATTTCATGTACTTACAATCAAGCTCGCAAAATTTTGTTGTGTATCAGAATATACTCTTTGCCTTAGATTTTTTTTTTGTTTTTCTTGCAATTTGAAGTCGGGTCTTGGATAGTCATCCAACTAATAATCTATTCAGCCAATCGAGGTTGCAACCTTACTAACAATCGAGTCAAGTGTTCCTGGGTATCGACCCCATAATCACTCAAGGCTAAAGCTTTTTACTAACAATCAGATCAGGCTCTTTAAGGCATCCCTCTAGTCAATCAGGGTTAAAATCAGGTTAGGATTCTTGGGGCACTCGCCCTTAGCCAATATGGATAAAATTTTACTGACAATTAGGTCAGGATTTTTGGGGAATCCACCCTTAGCCAATCAGGGCTAAAATTTCACTGATAATCAGGTCAGGATTTTTGGGGCATCCGCCCTTAGCCAACAAGGGCTAAAATCTCACTGACAATCAGGTCAGGATTTTCGGGGCAAGACCAGGTCTCATATCCGGAAGTACCTCTTCGCTACTGATTTATTATAGGTCACCCTGATTTTCCCCCTCATGTTTTCCATCTTTACCGCAGCTCTTTCTCTCTTTTACTCAATCAAATGCAGTGCGTCCTGCATCAGCAGCTCATTCTGGTTTACATTAAAGTTATGTATTCGGTGGGTCTCCATGCTTATTTCCATGGGGATTATGACATCCATGCCATATAGTGGGATGAATGGGGTTTCTCTCGTGCTTTCCTTGGGGTTGGTTCGATAGGCCCATAGAATGGAACTTAGCTCCTCTACCCATTTGCCCCCCAACCTTTCTTATCGCGTCTTAATCCCCTGAATGAGGATTCGATTGGTCACCTCGACTTGGCCATTTGTCTGAGGGTGGTAGAAAGATGTGAAATGTTGGTCTATTTTCATCTTAGTGCACCAGGCTCGAATCCGAGCTCCCATGAACTGCGTGCCATTATCTGACACCAGGATTCTCGGGACTCAAAACATGGCACACTGCATTTTTCCACAAGAAACCCATGATTGCTTCTTCCGTAATTTTTGCTAAGGCATCGACTTCTAACCACTTACTGAAATAGTCAATGGGCATGACCATGAATTTCTTTTGGCGGGGTCTGTGGGAAAAGTTCCAACCAGGTCTATCCCCCACTTGGAAAAGGGGCAGGGAGAGCTCATTATCCTGAGCTCTTCAGCAGGTCAATGCACCAGGGGTGAGTTCTTCTGGCACCTGTCACATCTCCTGACGAAGTCCTCTGCCTCTTTTCTTAACTGCGGAAAAAAATAGCCCGCTCTCATGATCTTGCTTGACAGGGTTCTAGCACTCATATGGTTGCCACAGCACCCTTCGTGAATTTCCATGAGAACATGGGCACCTTCTTTTGGGCTTAAGCACCGCAAAAGAGGTTGTCCGAACCCTCTTCTATACAGCTCTCCACTTATCAAGCAAAAACGGGACAACCTGATTCTTGTTTTTGCTGCCTCCTTCTTGTCATCAGGTAGCTCTTTTTTTTCCAGATATACTCTAATCGGGGAGCGCCAGTCATTATCTTCCTCTAATGCATATATCATCTCCTCTCCAAATTCTTCGTGCGCCATTAATAACGTGATCACTCTTTCTTGGCAGTCCGTTACTGAGCTGGCTATCTTAGCCAAGTAATCTGCTCGGCCGTTTTCTTCCCTGGGAATTTGATGGACGGTCGGAGCGTCCATGGTGTTAGCCAATTTGTGTAATTGAGCTAGATATTTTAGCATGTGACCTTCCCTTGTTTCAAATTCTCCCCTTATTTATTTATACACACGTTGTGAATCAACCCGTGCACATATTTGCTCTGCCCCCAACTCCTTTGCCATCTGAACTTCTCTTAGCAGGGCCTCATACTCTGCTGCGTTATTAGATAAGAAATATTTCATCCGTGCTGCATATTCTGTAGCCACACCTTCCGGGTCTATTAACACTATTCCTGCGCCACAACCCAGGTTGCCTACTCAGCCGTCAGTGTAGATCGTCAGCTCTTTCTTCTTCTCAGGAGAGATAGTCATCTCTTTCATAAAATCAGCTAATGCTTGGGCTTTGATGGTTGACCGCACTTGAAAATTGATATCGAACTCGCTGATCTCAATTATCCATTTTACCTGACGCCCCGAGGCTTCCTGTTTATCCATGATTGCTTTTAGGGGTAGAATGGTTCTGACCACTATGTTGTGTGAAAGAAAATAGGGCAGAGCTCGTGAGCTGTTCCTAACAGAGCTATCATGGCTCACTCTATCTCTGCATACCTCAGCTCGGCGTCATGCAACACCTTGATCCAATAATACACCGACCTCTGCACCCTTCTTTCTTCTCTAATTAAGACCATTCTTAAATCTTGAAACCTTATCCAAGGCTCCGACTCGTCTGTAACCCCATCTTTACCCCTTCTAAGGTCATCTGTTCAGCTCGTCCCAAATAGGTCTGTACAAGCTTGTCCAAGCTATTTAACAGCCTGTCATCAGATCAGGTCGCACCATATATATATATATATTGTAGTGAATGTCCAAGTAATTACGTAAAGGAGCGAGATCACATGAAAAAATACCAAGATGCCCGAGAGTGAAGTCAAGAAGGTTGATGTGCTAAAATTCAAGGACAATGAGGTCGAGGATGTTAACAAGGAGCATGAATAAAAAATGAAGCTTCTTGTGGAAAAATGGGTTGTGAGCCCTATATTTATTTCTAACTCAATCTCTCATATTTTCCAATATTGTTTTTTTCTCCTCAACTTGATAAAGAAGAAGAGGATGTGGTCTTGAACGTTAAAGTTCCTGAATTTTATTTGACCGAAGGAACGAATGATCAGCAGTCCTCCTATTCCGAGGATTTTAATATTGATTTTGTAATTCCTTGGATGTGATGGTTGAAATCTTCATAATTTTGTTTGGGAGTGACAAATATATCTGATCTTTGAGAATGATTTCTTATTGGGAGAAATACCAATTTAAAAGGATGATAAAATCATCGAAATCATTATTCAAAGTTCACTAATGAGAGTTCATCTATCTAAATTTGTTAAACTTAACACTTGTTCGGAGACAACCCCTACAAAATGTACTTATGATCATTTCATTTTTTTGCTATGGTAGGTTCTTCATGCATTCATCAAAAAAATATATTTTCGAACTATCCAGTACCTGACACCGGACTAGGAGATCGATTGCAAGGTCGCTTGAAAATAGATAAGATTCACCCGAGCACTTAGTCAGGTGTAAGTCAGTGTATTTAATTTCAAAAAACCTTGGAGCTACACTCGAGCAGGCACCCGACCTAGAGGTAAGGTAGTGGTCAGGTGTCATCTTATGTTTTAAAAAGGAAGCAGTTTTTTAATTTAATATCATATATTTTTCAAACCTGTTATCACCATAATTCTCCAAGGAGTTTCCAACACACAAACACACACACACACAAATATATATATATATATATATATATATATATAATTTGGCTTGTTATTTGCACAACAAGCATTTTTTTATCATCCCCATCATCATTTTAAAGGATTCAACTTAGGATTTGAAGAATAATTATAAGTTTTTTAAATTAGGGTTTGAGTTTAGGGGATTTCATTTTAAAGCTTAGTTTTTTTATATTTATATGAAGATGGCCTTTTGATTTTGAGTTGTGTGATAACCATAAGAGCATGATTAGGCATGTTTGAGTTTTTTGTCTTATGATTTTTCAATAAAGGCATCTACTGACACATTTTGTGCATGAGTTTTGATGAACTTAATTCCTTATGATTTGTGTTTGAGTTTTGTTGGTGTCTGACTTCGATTGATTAAAATATAATTTTACGAGTTATCATTGGAATGAGATTTCATTCATATGGCTCCAGAAGAGAAACACTTCATGTAGAAGATGAAGTTGAGGTTGTCATATTGAGCTTGAATGACAGAGAGCGCGCATCGCTAACCAGCGGGTCGCCCCCCTCTTAATTGAGGCGTCTTGTACGCATTTCTAGCTCTTGTTTTCATAATCATATTCATTAACATACTTTCTCATATAATTTTGTTTAAGTTTAGGGATGAGGATGCTTAGTTAAGTTAAAATACATACCTTATATTGCATTCATATAGTTGCATGTTAAATTTTATTATTTTAACACGTTTATTAATTTACATTTTATATATATATATATATATATATATATATATATATATATTTTTTAAGGAGTCAATCAAATCTTGTGGAATATTGGTATTATGGGACCAATTCGATGGGTTGTTGTGTTTACTTGATCTAAAAATTGGGGAGTATAGCAATCGGGTCGAGAATCGATAACAAATATATTTGAACTTGTGGGTCCTTTGGAGTTTTCGCATGTCGTATTTACTTGACATAGTTTGTGAGTTTATAGCCGAATGAGAAAAAATATTTAAAAGTTATGTTCTATTTGAGTGATCTTTTCATTATGTGTTATTCGCTAGAACTTGCCTTGGGCCTTGGTCGAGGCCTTGATGTGTGTGATTTGTTAAGAAATCTAAGGCAGTTTTTGTTATCTTTCAATCATTTCCAAAATAAAGTAATTATATAAATAAAATCTTCTCTAGCTAGCCCATTTGAACCTTTAAGCCTATTCTTTGCTCGTCGATATAAATAATAAGTTTTTCTTGATTAGTTTACACCCCCAAGATGGGGTGACGTATTTCTTATATTTTGATGGGGTGAGATTATTGTGTTGCTAGAATAAAGAAGAGTGTCATTTGGGAGAATTGATGTTTGGTACATTATAAATAAAAGAGAGTCAAAATTAATGATTTTTGATTAAGAAATCAAAAAAGGAAAGAAAACTGACAAAAGAAAAAGAAGAAAAATAAAGTACTATAATTTTTATTTGCTTTATTGATTTGATTGTTCTACATTATAAAGGCCTTTGTATTAGAGTTGATGTAAAGCTTATGAGTTAATTTTATATTTAGAAGTTGCAAGTGTTATTTTGAGGGTGAAGTTGAATTTTGTGGGTGTTTATATTCTTATATTATAAGTATGAAGTCACTTTGTCCATTTTTTCTATACAAAAAGCCTACATTACAACCTAATATAGATCTTTGATTCAGAAATAACGTGCATGTGCCTTGAGCATGGTGGAGATTGAAGACACTTGGCAAGCCTAAGTGGTAAGCGCATATTGAATTGATTTGAGCATATACGCGTCCTGATACATGGGTGATGAGTTAAATAATACATCTATATTGTGAATATCGTGAATAATATCGTATGAGAATTTGGTGAGAATTGCTTAGATTTTGGAGGATTCACGTTTCTCGTATGCTAGGTAACTTGTTTTTTGGTTGAGAATTGTGTGATTATTCCTTAGTTGTATCTTGATTGTTAATCTTTTACATGGGCTGATTTTAAGTTTAAAGTGCATTAGTTAAGACTACCAATGTATAAGTTTGGGGGTTATATTCGCAAGTAATATTACGTATTTTGAAGGGTATATCACATAACATTGTAGAGGTTTCATGTATACTCTTCATGTGCATTTCATTGTTTTATGGATCTTGGAAAATATTATGCATTTCTTATTTATGTTATTTTCTACTAAAATGGTAAGTTTTTACCTTATTTGAAGTCAAGTAACCAAAGGATGAACAAGTATGTAAAAATGAAGAAAATGAGTTAAAACAGGTATGTCAAGATGGCCGCAAACAAAACCTAAACAGTGGCACTCGAGCCAGGGTCATGTGTATGTGGAGAGTTTTGTAGCATTTTCACATAAAATTCCCAAATGATATGACTCAAGTGGATATGGAAAGCTAAGAGATAGATTTACAGCCCTTAAGAAGATATCTAAGTCCAATTTGGATAGTATAAGGTTGAAAAGTGGGCAAATATTACATTTGAGGTGACACAAGCTACAACCGAGTGTGGAAGACAGACTGTACACAGAGAGGGACACCCGAGGTTTTGATCGGGTGGTGGTTGGGTGTGGCGGCAAAATTCTTAAAATATACGTTCTTAGGGTTAAAAACTGGAATTTTCGGAAGCCGCAAATACTAAAATAATTATATCATAGTTTAATTATTAATTGTGATGCTGAAACACCAGTACTAACATTTAGAGATTTAACAACCAAAAATGACAAGAATACAAGATTATATGAGTAAAAACACTCATAGTTCATGTTCTTATGCGAAAAATATATTACTAGAAAATATTTCAACATTTTTACAAAATATACTAAAACAACATATTATCTAGTAATATATGAGAAATTACTAATTGAGCAGATCATTTAAATCAATGTAGAGTCATCCATAAAACCTTCAACAGAACACAAGCTTAAATGACACGAGCCCCTTGAATGACAAACTTTTCGTACTTCTCTTATAATGACACTCTATTTTTCTCTATTGAAATATTATAAGAAATGAAGTCCATTATCTTTGGTATATATACACAAATGTGTATCGTGATCATCTTTTTGAAGAGTCCTAAAATATCAAAATAAATTTAATGAATATCTTGATATTTTAAGGAATAAGATAGTTATTAAAATATATTTTCCTACTTTAAAAGGATTCTTACTCTAACCAAATTATTTAGAGTACTAGATAAATCTAAATAATAAAATATCTATAGAACCTATTTTAATAAAGTACGTCTAAGAAGGCAAATAATAAATATTGCATAATTAAAAAACGACAGGAACAAGGTTCCTATCAATCTCTCACTTTTGCCTTTATGGACTATAATAACCAAACAACTCCCCCTAAGTCAAAAATAATCATGCTAGAAGTGTTAGTAAAACCACTAATAACATTATCACCAACAAAAATAATAAACAATCTAACATCATAAATATCTAGAAAGTAAAAGCTAATGATTGTTTGATAAAACAAAAACTTAATGTCCAAGGAAGTAAAACCACAATAACATCAACTATTGGTGCCACTAAGTACGGCATCACGAGTCCTCTGCTGCAAAGATCGTATTGGTGTGCTTCTGAGACCACCATCACCACCTTCATCAGCCATCTCCTTCCCATTGTAGCTCACAACAACAATATCATCAGTTTCCCCAACATCATTAGCATCAAAAACATTAAATCCATCATGATCACCATCCCTATCATCTTCTTCCACTTTTTAACTAGAATGCGAAAAGAGGGCCATCTTGTAGAAATCCTGTAAAGCAAAAACCCTAATGAGACGCACATGAGCACTCGTAATCTTCTGCATAATTAGAGCAAGACGAGTCTGCACATCAATACAAAAAATAAGAATGGAGGTAGAATTAGGCATGAAGGCAAAAGACTGAGTGTCAGTGACACTCGGAGCAGCATTGTCAAAAGATGCAGCACAAAAAATCCCATCATCACGCTCATCGTCAGAAAACACCAAAGGTACATCAACAATAGAATTTCGACCCTAAAATCAAGTTCCCAATTGAAATGATCTTTCTCGAAGCCAGTGAGACCTTGATCAGCTAAAAGAGAATATATGAGAGAGGGGAACAGGAGACCACACTTGGTAAAAGAAGATAAAGCAAACTTCATAACACACTTAAACACAGGGTACCCAAAACCGAACTGCATTCTAGTCCCAATTTGATGGAATTCTTGAGGCTGAGGTTAGGTGATAGCCACAGTGTTGGTACTTGGTACCCAATTGAAACCATCCACCTTGTGAAGCACAGAGTATAACGAGGTGAGCTGGGAGCTGCGAAAACATTTGGATAACTTCTGCACCCTATCACCAGAAGTATACCAGGCAACATAATCAAAGTCATCAACTGCGATGCCCTCCTCATAGTCCTTAGTAACATAGAAATTGTTAACACCATAGGGGATAAAAGTAAATACTTTTTCACGAACAAATACATGACCAAAGTTGACAAACTACCGATCAGGAATAGATAGAAACATGTTGGCATAATGATCAAGAACAACATTCCTCAAATACGGCATAGCAGTCATCATAGTTGAAGTCATCACCTTACTCATAATAAATTTATTCAAATTATTATTCTTAGATAGACCATAATCTACTCTTATTTCATTAATGAACACGTGATGTTGAAAGATAGTAAAACATTCTCGAGCATCAAAATAGTAAAAACGAGGAGAAAAAGAAGACCTTATCTCAATTTGTGGATCACAAGATATAGCAGCAACAACTGGTGAAGCACCATTTTTATATTCCTCATCTTCTAGCTCAACATCCACTACTGCAGAATAGATAAACAACGACGGTTCTTTTTTGGATTAAATGACGGTTTGGGAACTGCCGTTGAAAGTGCCAATTTTTTACGGCGGTTCCTGAACCGCCTTAGAAAATCCAACTCATTTACGTCGATTGTACAGAACTTTTGTTTTTTATTATAAATTAAAAAAAAATTACGGGCGAGTTCCGGTGTTAAGTCTAGGCAAGTCCAGCAGGTTCCGGCGTGAAGTCCAAGTGAGTTCCAGCAACGTCCAGTAGATTCTGACGATGTCCAACATCTTCTTCGTCTTGCCTGGTTTGAGAACTGCAGGTTCCAGCGGCGTCCAATGGTTCACGATCTATGGCATCTTCCTCTTCCATCAGGTTCCGGCTATGTGCAGTATCTTCCTTGTCTTGCCCGGATTTGAAAACTGCAGGTTCTGGCGATGTCCAATGGCCCTTCACGATCTCTAGCGACGTCCAATGCAAGCTGGCGATCTCCGGCCGACTACGTCTAAAGGCAGTAGGTTTCAGCGACGTCCAAGATGAAGATCGAAGGATATGATGAAGATGAAGGCATGAAGGTAGGTACACGGATCGATGATGTGGAGAATGTAGATCGTCGGATGAGACACAGATCAACGCTTGAAATAACTTGCTTGAGCAAGACAAGGATCGATGACATGGAAGTTTGAGTTTTTTTACGGTGGTTAAAAAATAACTGTCGTAGAATGTGTGTGTTTTACGGCGGTTCTCATATAACCACCATAGAATGTTTAAGTTTTTACGGCGGTTCTTTGTGAACCGACGTTAAAATAAGTTGGCCTCTAGTTTTTACGTCGGTTCACATATAACCAACGTAGAATAGGTGAGTTTTGACGATGGTTCAAAAAGCAAAACGGCCATAGAATGTAAGATTCTACGGCGGTTTTAAGATAACCGCCATTAAAATATGGATTTAATGTCAGTTTTCTGGAAAACCGCTGTTAAAACATATTTAAAGGCGGTTTTCCAGAACCGCTGTGGATGAGGCGCCGTGGTAGCCCTATTCTGCAGTAGTGATCCACATCTACGGGCTCTCAAAGATCAGTCAGACTGGCCCTGGAATCTCCATCAGTAGATTTTTCAGAATATGGACTATCCAAGGAATCAAAGTCCCATGGGGAACTTGACATATAAGAGGCACCGACAGTAGCATCTGTTAGTGTAGGTGTACCAACATTGTCACCATTATTTATTTCTTTATCAACACTGGTCTCAAACTCCATGGGTTCTTCATTAAAGATTGTTCTCTCAAGTTATATACTTGAAGCGGATAGTGGACTTACACAAGGAGCAGGTTGAGGCGTTACCAGAGACTTGGTGTGAGAATAACCCCCACGGATAGGAGACTTGCCAAGTATTGGCAAGAAAAAGACTAGAGGAGCATCATCATCAGATATTACCTCACCACTAATAACCATCTATTAGAATCTATTGTACCATATTTTGCGGCATTACCAGATGACTATTCAATTGGAACTAAGAGACATCCTCATCATCTGAATAAAAAAAGAAAATTTTCAAGGGAATGTCTTTCATCGTAACATAAAGACTTCAGGAGGGACATAATCATACTCATCACTATCACTTATATCAAGCACACCTTCTTCAAAAAAATCTATTCCTTAAAGTGGTATGTGCCTCTTCTCTTCTGCTTTGATTCGGCATCTGGTACATACCTAAGTTCAACCCTAAAAAGCTGTCGAGGATATTTGATCATGGGATTCCACACTCTACCAAAACTATCGAAAATAAACTTCAAATTGGGCTTATTATCAACATAAATTTCATTACCTTTCTCACCGGGAAAGATGGTCGCATGCAACTTCGTGGAATATAGCACTGGAACTAGATCTAGGGTACCAGAAAAACTCTAATTGGGTGCAAAATTAGGTAAATTGAATGGTTTTTAGCAGAGGCCTCAACTAAGCATGGTGTTAGGTCCGACCCACCAACATTGGTGTCAACAGGATATGAAGTTGTATATTCACCATAAATGTCTAGAGGAACATATTGCGGCAAATAAGAGGGATCTATAGTAGTTTCTTATTAAAATATAGAATTCCATAGAAATGGTGAAGTCGTTTTAGAGGGTTTGAGATACTTGGATTTCATAATTGTCGGCGGAGAGGGGAAGAAATTGTAGGGGGGTTTTATTTAGGCTACAAAGAGGAATGAACCCTAACCATACTTTTTTCAGAATTTTAAACACCCTCATGAAATCCGATTAATATATTATTGGATTAAAAAATAAAATAAAGAGAGAAGAAAGGGAAAAAAATAAGAGAGGAATGATAGAAAATAAGAAAAACTTAATAAACCCACTCTCTCTTTAACTCTTCTACTAAAACCCTAACCTCACTGCTTAGGACTCGAAGACACTAAAGGAACCTAACCAAAAAAACCTAAAAAGTTAAGGAACAAAATTATGAAAAGTAGGAGATTACAAATTATAACATTTCTCTTGACCAAATCACGGATGAAATGATGTCTGGTGGCTATGTGTTTTGTGTATAAGTGCTGGACTTTATTCCTTGAGATATGCAGACTATAGTCCTCAATCATTTGGTTCCTCCAAAGCAGCTGAGCACGTGCACTACCTGCAGCTACATACTCAGCTTCATTAGTTGACAAGAAAACACGATTTTGATTTTAGCTATACTAAGACATAAGACTATTTCCTTTTAAAAACAACCAGTCGTGCTCTTCCAATCATCAACATCACCTGCCTAATCAAAATATTATACCAAACCAGATTTATAAATTGCTTGAACAACCAACATATCTAGTGATGCGTTTAAGAGCCTTTAAGTGAGTGACCATAGTATTAAACCAATAACGAGCAAATAAACAAAAATTATACATGGTACTAGGCTGGCTTGCAGTTAAGTACAACAGATTGCATATCATGCTTCTATACAAAGTATGATCAATATTATCTCTAGATAGTTGTTGAATCGATACCATATGCATATGTATAGGCTTAACCTAATCTAGACCAAATCATTTAACTAAGTGTTCAACATACTTAATTTCATAAACAAAGATTTCTTCATTAAACTACTTAATTCGTAACCCTAGAAAGAAAAATAATTATCCTTACATACTCATCTCAAATATGATAACCATATTATTCATAAAGTCGTACATCACAAGTAGATCTAAACACAATATCATCAATATAAATTCAAGCAATCAACATATCATGTTTGTTTTTCATTATGAATAATGTTTCATCAACTTCACCATATTTAAAGTTCATTTGAATTAAATGTTGAGTAAGCCTATAATATCAAGCTCTTGGGTCTTTCTTAAGCCCATTGAGTGCCTTTTTAAGTTTGCAAACAAAGTGAGGTTTATGAGGATCCTCGAAACCTCTAAGCTGCTTAACATATTCTTCCTCATTCAAAACACCGTTTAAGAAGGCACTTCTTATGTCCATTTGGTGAAGAGTAACAAATAAATGACAAGCAATAACAAGTAATAAACTGATTGACTCATTTCATGCCACGAGGTTAAAGATTTCATCGAAATAACACATTCTACCTTAGTAAATCCTTGAGCCACCAAACAAGCTTTATTAGGTAAAATATTTCCCAACTCATAAGTTTTGTTTTTGAAAATCCACCTTTTACCTATAATACAAGAACTTAGTCGAGGAACCAAGTACCACACATCATTCTTAGAAAACTTGTCAAGTTCCTCTTGTATGGCATTGATCTAGAATTCATATTTAAGAGCCTCCTACACTCATTTCAGCTCTAAAGAAGACAAAATAACAAGGGTCTTTGATTAGAGAATAACAAGATGTCAAATACACCACCTTTACCATCTCCTTGAAATTAATTTTTTTTTGAAGTGCTTCATTTATTCATTGATCCAATAACTTATGAGGTGAGATGATGCTTTCGTATCTTAGAAGGGATGTCCTTATTAAGAGGATCAAAAGACACAGAGGCTATAAAGTCATCCTAATCAGATCCTGAGTTAGAAGTTTCTGCACCATCAGTTTGAAATGTTGGTTTTGGTATAAGAGCACACATTAGAGCATCTTTAAAACTAACTAGATCAGTTCCTACATAATCACTTAAAACAGGCATGCGCTGACACATTATGCAAGTCATCCTCAATAGGATTTCCAGTTATGTCGATCAAATCATCGAACTTAACATTCATAGATACAAGCATCATTCGAGTTCTAAGACTAAACACTTTATATGCATGACTATTGACATGATAACCTAGGAACAAACACTTGTAACTTTTAGAGTCAAATCTTGCCAAATGAGACCTATCAATAAGGACATAACACACAGATTCAAACACATATAAATACTTAAGATTTGTTTTCTTTCCCATGAGAATCTCATATTATACATGTACTAAACCTAAAGTTCCTAAAAATACCACGTAATATTTTAAAAATTATACACGATTTGAGATATGACAAGCAGTATTAAGAGTCTCAGCCAAGAAACTTTTTGGAATAGAAATTAACATAATTCTAGCCATTTCCTGCAAAGGCCTCTTTCTACATTCAGCTATCCCATTCTGCTGTGGTATAATGGTAGATTAGAATTCATTGAATATGCCATACATGTTATAGAAATGTGAGAATGTGGATTTTTTACCTCTTTTCCATGGTCAAGCCTTTTTTTTCTAATAGATAAACTGGATATATTACATTTGCATTTAGATAATTTACGAAAGCTTTTAAATGATTATGGTTTTCTCAAGCATAAATTCTATCCAGGTGAACCGTGAAAATAATCAATAATAAAAAAAATTATTTCTTACCACCAATGCTTTCTACCTCAACTCGACTCATAAGATCCATGTGAAGAACTTGAAGTGTTGGAGCACCTGGTGTGACACTCTAGTTTGCTTCCCTTTCTGATACACACTATAGACAAATGTGTTTTTGATTATTAACTTTGTGAAGCATCTGATAACATTAGTTTTAACTAGTTATCCATCATATTGTAGTAAAATTGTCCCATCCTTTGGTGCCATAACTCAGACTCAGATGATTGAAAAGTTTGACACAGGATTTTGATGTTCATTTGATAGCACATGTTTGTCGTCCTGATTCCAATAGGGATACATTGATAATGTTTATTGAGAATTTCACACGAGTTTTGATTAAACTTTACACGTATATCATCACCACAGAGTTAACTGGAGTTAGTCTGATTAGCAATTAATCCTTCCAAAAGCATCATGTTTTGGAGCCTAGGGAAACCTTTAACATTAAAGGTGTTGTTCCCAATAATCTGTCCTTGCGCACCACCACCATGTTGGACATTCCCACCATTGTGTTTCACAACATCTATCAGGTAGTCGACTGTTCCTCCTATATGTCATGAGCACCCACTAAGAAATACCATGTACTTACAACATTTGACTTAAATTAGGTATAAATCATGTTAACCTTGCTTTCATACTTTCCAACCCACACCTTTTAGAATTTGGAGCAGTGTTGGCCCTATTGTTGGTGTTGGAGTTGACTAACATTGCCTTGACTTCGTATGAACAAGAGCTTTCCATCTTTATTTTTTACATAATGGACTAATGTGTCCAGGTTCTAAGTAGTGATGAAAAATGTAGTTATGACGACATCGTTTGGATATTTTTACATACACAGATATTTCTGATGACTTGTTACCTTGTATGACAAATGGAAGGGTTTTAAAACCTATGTCACTTGTGAATGAGGTTCCGATGGACAGGATCTCATAAAGTTTAGCCGTTCCATAATTCAGTTTCTTCATTATCAATCGATACATCGAGATTTCTGACCTCTTTATATCTTGTTCTTATATGTGTTTAGTCAGGAGGGTTTCAAGACGTAGGATGACTGCTTGTTATTCTTTATCAGCACGAGTCAATTTATCATTCTCCTTAGTAAGATATTTTACTTTATGGACTAGTTTAGACCAGTTCTCATAAAGTTCTTCATAAATAGTATCGAAGTCTTCAGTTTCTTCATTAACGACGCCGGTGTCAACCAATAATGGAATAAGACACCATATGTTAGTAACATCTTCATCATCATCCCAAAAAACATAGGCAGGCATGACTACAACTCCTTCTATCTCACTAGGCTCCTTCTTTTCTACTCCATCGCTCATAACAATTAGATTCTTTTACGTTTGGTGTTACCACACTCATGTTTGTAATGGTCGTAACCACTACATTTATGGCACTGGACGTTATCCATAAACTTGTAGCTATTCTGATTTCGTTCCTCAAACTTGGAACTAGTAGGAGTCACATTCTTCCGTTGACACTTGTTTTGAGGTAAATGTTCAAGAGTTCTTAGTATGGAGTTCAAAGAAAGGTTTCTTTATACCGTTGATTGGATTTCTCAAATTATTCTTTTTTTAAGTTAATCACTGAGTTTTTTGGTGATGAGGAAAACCCCATCGTCATTCAACTCAGTAGTTTTAGCTTCACGCGTAAGAGCATTAAGGTCAAACTCTTCATCTTCAAGAGAGGGAATAGAAATTAGAGCATACTTCTTACCTTAGATTGTTTAATCTAAAGTTCCATCTCATAAGTTTCCAAAGAGCCAGCAAGCTTATCAAAACTCATGGTTGAGGTATCCTTGGCTTCTTCAATTGTTGTTATCTTCATGTTTAAATTTTTAGTTTCAGAATGCATAAGCTTGCTTACAAGCCTTTCGTACAAGATAGATTTGCCTAAACATTGACATTCATTAGAAATGTCCAGGATTTTGGAACTATAACTAGCAATAGTTTCATTTTCCTCCATTCTCTCAATTTTAACTTGAGTTGCAAAGAGTTGTAAGGCACTACCTACATCTTTCGCAGTCAAGAGGTTTGATATGATTGTGAGCTAAGAGACATTCACAAAGTTGTAGAGAGCATTTGGGCCTTAGTGTTTGCATTTGAAATGGCAAGTTCATACACTTTCCAGCCGATCTCATTATTAAGAATGATATCACCATCTGTATCAATCTACCTTAGAGCCTCCCAGCCAACCAATTGCCCGCCATGATACTTTGTCCATGGTTTTGATGTTGACACTCATTCTTACTTTTCAGACGGCATAGTTGGTGCCGTCAAGAATGGCTGGTCGATTTGGTATCCATAACTTTCTTAAACATAAAAAAGGATCAACACTTAGTACCGTCCAGTGAGCACTCATGATATCAATTGAATGTTTTGGAAGCCACAATTACTAAAGTAAATATTTTAGAGTCTAAATGTTAGTTGAGATGTTGGAACACCAATACTAGCATTTGGAGCATTGTGCAATGAAAATGACAAGAGTACGAGATTATAATTTTGCCTATGAGTAAAAACACATAGGTCATGGACTTAGGCCAGAAAGATATAACTAGAAGAATACTTTAATGCTCTTACAAAAAATATTAAAATGATATATCATATAGTAATATATGGAAAATTCCTGATTGAGCGGATCGTTTGAATCGGATTAGAGTTATCCGTAAAACCTTCAAGTTGATCATATAAAGCTTGAAGAACACGCGTCCAATAAATGCCACCTTCTCATACTTCTCTTATAATGACGCTCTGTTTTTCTCTCTTCAAACAATATAAGAATGAAGTCCTCGTCTTCGGTATGTATACACAAATGTGTATCCTCATCTTTTAGAAAATTCCTAAAATATCAAAATAGATTTAATGAATATCTTGATATTTTACAAAATAAGATAATTATGAAAATACACTTCCCTACTTTAAAATGGTTCTTAATCTAACTAAATACTTAGGCAACAATATAAATCTAACTACTAAAATGTCTACAAAACCTATTTTAACAAAACACGTCTAGAAAGTCAAATAATAAATATCGCCTAATTAAAAAATAAATGATAGGAATAAAGTTCCTATCAAAAACATATAAAGAATCTTATAAACAACCCCACTCATCCAAGAATGAAGATATCACATATTATATCACCCAAGAGGGGCAAAAGGACAAGTTCAGAGAGCATGACATGAAAAAGTAAATCGTAGGAAACATGGAAGGAGATGAATTCGCAATAGTTTTATCTACCTTTTTGTACTTTACTTTAGTTTGAGCATGTGTTATTCAAAAAAATCTATATGTTTTTCTAACCATGTTTATCCAGAAGCTTCCATTCCGAATATATGAGTAGATTGACGACTATCATTTTATGATATTAAAGTATTTCTTTTATTGATGTTTATTCCTACTCAATTCTCTTGGTTTCAATGCTTGTTTAATAATTAGCGATTATTTTTACATGTTTTGGCAATATTGAGTCAATAAGAACGTGGGAGAAACAATATTCAGCATAAGATAATTGGCATAGATAGTTTCATATGTACAAAAAGGTCGTATAATTATACAATGGAAAATAATTAATCTTAGGAACTATTTTATGCTAAATTACATGATGTTGTGCTGAAAGGACGATACATGGGTATTTATATTTACAATTGTACACTTATATTCATAGAGTGATACATGACTTACGTGATGCTTTAAAGGATAAACATTAGTATATTTTATTTCAATAAATTAAAGAGTTGTCAATTAAAACTATCATTTAGAATCATTTGCATCCCCATTTATTTAGTTATTATGATGTTATTTACTTTTAGTTCAAATAAATTAGTTGTTTTTATTATTGTCTAGATAAAACTCGTTCTATTATATTTGTGGTACTCAATATAATAATTAATTAGTTTACGTGGAACACAACGTTACTCACCACTACCACTACCAAAATTCGTACATTTGCGGTGTTAAAAAATAAAGACGAACACTACTTTCTCCCCCCTTTTGTTCTGAAATCAACCTCCTGTTCCACCCCTATGCTTTACCCAATAATATATTTGCTAAGTTGCAAACTTTTATTTGTTTATACAAACATGTAAATAAATAGAAGATCGACAATGATTTGCATACTCAGAGGAAGAGATGTTATTAAAAGTTTGAGAAGTGTTCTCTTTGAAGAGAAAGCAAAGCAATCTAGTTTTCTTAAATTTGAATAAAAACATATGTGAATGAGTAACATGAGAAAACGATAATATCAAAAATTATCACATTATAAATTGAAATTGAAATTCAAATAAATGAGTTTTTGATATTTAAAGAACCATATATTAGCCAAGTAAATCCCCTACTAAGTGCATTTGATAACTCATGACATGAAATAAACTTATCCCACAATGCACATCTCTAAAATTACAATTAATACCTATTGAAGAATTTCAAATGCATAACATAAATTGAAAACAAAAAGATTCTCAACTAAAAAAATATTAAAATCAACCATTCACGAATCACCACCAAGTAATTAGTTTTGCAGTTATTTTTGTTTTGCAGCTAGGGGTAGTAAATGTTGGACAATAAAATATATATTAAACCTATAATGAGGGGTTGTGTCTCGAAAGTATGTAACTCTACCACCCCTAACTAGGATGAGAATGATAATGAAAGATCTAAAGGGTCCACACATCATTTCATGCATAAATAGTATGTGATTTACAAGACTTGAAATCTTAAACAAAAGTATATACATGAAACTTTATAACTAATTCACCAATTGTGTCGGTGGATATAAGTATTTCTCTTGCTGGCCAAGAGATGAGTTTATACTCTATACCTTAATTTAGAAAATTGAGCACACCATCAAAAAAATTATTGAGATTCAACAAACCAATAGGTTTGGTATGAAAGTTCCACTCCACCCATGACTTGATATTGAATATTGCATTCACATATCGTAACCACTTGGAAGGCGATGAAGGCATCACTATTTTTCACCATGTACAAAAAATAGTCATGAATAGATTGGGCTTCAAACCGATATTATTGAAATCATTACTAGCTAATGTTGGGATTGAATCTCTAATAAATCTGGAATGAACATGGGTGATATACATATACATATACATACATATATGTATGCTCCCCTCCATGTGAGATATTAGATATTATAATCACATGTATAATTGACTCGTAACTAGAAATTTACGAGATAATCTTCTCATGGTATGAGAATGGTTTCCAAATAAAATGATAAAGCTATTAATATATATTCCAATGATTTAAGTAGATCATTGAATGATCGATATGTGTATACAAGTGGGATATCAATTTGCAAATTATTTAAAATCCTCAAATCAATTGCTAATATTGAGAACATAATATATGAACTCCCACATTAAAATTAGATGTTGAGAAAATATATGTCATACCAGTTGTATAGGTCTGGTTTTCAAAATTCTCTTAGCATGAGGATAGTTTCAATGGTTGGTAATAATTGTGAATGTTTTATCCTAACAATCGAGGTATGGACTTGGAGTTCAAAGATAAAAAAAAGATTGTTAAGAATTTTTATATACCAACTAAAGACGAATTGGTACACTGGAAGCGTTAGTGGTATTATTTTCCCAAATATATGTACCGAATAAATGACAAAAGATGAGTATATAAATATAAATATAATTATAGTGTATAAACTCTAAAAGAAGATTGAAAATGAGATATCTCGATAAAATATAGTTATGGAAAATTAAATGATATTGAAAAGTGTCGACACATAATAAAAGAATAGGGCTACGAATGATTACTGATAATGAGAATATTGAAATGTACTAAAGAACCATCAATGTTGATATATATGCCCTTCCAATAAAAATATATAAGCTTGATGAAGAATGATACTAGAACCCCTAAAAAGATTTAAAATATATTATTGATGCATATGACGACTCAAAACAAGGATATTGTTGTTGATATATTGTACACTTTTTTCCTTGCTTGAGGTTTTATCCCAAAAATATTTGTTTTCCAAATAATGCTTTTAATGGGGCAACCTAATTACAACTAATATAAAATCTGTAGAACAGATTTTGACATGTATTTCTATAAAAAGAAAATATGAGTCTAGTTTTATGTATACACTAGTGTGAATACATAGTAAGAGTATCGACATACATCCTTCGGATAGGGTGAAACATAATAGGGAAGTTCACTTGTTTACAATGATATCTTGGGGGTTTTAATTAGGAATATATTCCGGTGTTAATCAACTCGAGGTTAGGATTAATTCACTAAAAACTCGAGATTTTAATTAAAATAGAGAATTTCTACAGTCTTTGAAAATATGAAATAATATGTGGCTTTAGTGGTACTTAAGGGACTATGATGATTTATTTAGGTACAATCACAAGGTGAATTTAGGGAAATTCTACATTCAAACACATCCTTCTCATATATTCATCCTTCAGAAACAACTTCTAGCTTTTCGGTTAATTTAATCACTTGATTATTTTATTTACATATTTCTAGTTAAGTATTTTATTAAAATAATTTTTTTATTTGGTAGATTAAATAATAAAAAGACGGTTAGTACTAATAATCATAATTCTCATTGCGAACGATATCCGATGCTCTAGAGCTATACACTATAAACGATCGGTGCACTTGTCGAGACTCTTATAGAGTGGCTTTTTAGTCATCAAGTTTTTGGCGTCGGCGTCGGCGCCGGGGACTGTTATATTAGCAAAGCTTTATTCTTATTAATTTAATTATTTTTTTTCTTATCCAATTTTTACTCGTTTGCTTTTAACGGATGTCCTTTTCTTGTCAGTTAGCAACATTATGATGCAATACTATATGATCGGAACAAACTCTACTACAAACGATTTTAAAGCTCTCTCCCATTAGATTTTTCTACAAACTAATTTAAGAGTCATTCAAATAGTCATTCAAGAGGAAGTATTATGAATAAAAAAATTTAATAACTAAAAGTTTGTATTGTTATGAAAGTCACAAGAGACATGATTATTTTTATCTTATAATATGTGTGTAAATATTTTGTTTCTAATAAAATTATATAATTACGATTGTACCATTAATTTACACACACACACACACACACTATATATATATATATATATATATATATATATATATATATATATATATATATATATATGGGTAATATCACTTTTGCTACCCAAATTATATCAAAATTTCAGTCTCAGTACCGCAGGTTTGCAAAGTATCAAGATTAGTATCCCAAGTTTAATTTTTTGGTCTCACTTTTCATACCCGGCGTTAACTTTTCAGTTAAAGTTAACAGAAATATCATATTTGGAGGCAAATAATTAATTTAATTCAAAAAATAATCTAAAAAATAAAAAATATATAAATAACTGAAATTTATAATTTTGTGATTTTGTATTTAATAAAATAAAATAAATTAATTAATTTAATTCAAAAAATGATAAAAAGATATAAAAACTCGAGAAAAATATTAAAAAATTCAAAATAAAGAAAGAAAAAAATTAAAATATATGAATTTTTAATTTACCAAATAAAATAAAATATTTAAATTAATTAAATTCAAAAAAATATAATTAAAAACTCAAAAAATAGACAAAATATAAAATTCTTTTAATTTTAAAGATAAAGTACAATAATTAATTAAATTCGAAAATGATATATTTAAAAATACAAAATAAGTTTTATTCTTTTAACAAAAATATATCGTAATGTTATTTTAATTATTTAGTTATTTATAAGGTATTTACTTATTTTTAATGTTTAGAATATTTTACTTATCATTTTTTATTATTATTAAAAAATATTAAAATATTAATTTATGTTACTTGACCACAAACAATAATTTGTATTTTATCAATTTTTAAATAAATTTATTATTATATTTCTTATTGTATTAGATACAAAATTACAAAATTATAAATCTTCAGTTTTTAATTTATATATATATTTTATTTTTTGAATTTTCTAAATTTCTTTTTGATTATTATATTTAATTAAATTAATTATTTCCCTCCAGATTTGATGTTTCCTTTAACTTTAACGTAAAAGTTAACGTCGGGTATGAAAAGTGAGACCAAAATTAAATTTGGGGTACTAATCTTGATACTTTGCAAACTTGGGGTACTGAAATTGAAATTTCACCATAGTTGGGCACCAAAAGTGATATAATGAAATATATATCAAATTAATCACATTCTCAAGATCTACAATTTAAGATACATATTGCATATTTTAAGACGTAAAAAAAATGTAATTAAATTAAAAAAATTGGATAGTAAAAGCATCGTACATGACTGATTTTAGCACTACAATACTGTATAAAAAGCACAATGAATCTGGACATAATTGCACCGTGCAATATTTGGAGTGCTTTTTCTTATATTGTTACGGTGCTTTTGAACTACACTAAACACTGCTTTTTTTCAATGAAAAAAAAATCGGCCAACATCGCCGCCGAGTTTCGCCATCGCAGCCATCCGAAACCACCACCGACAATCCAAATCGCCGTCCGAGCCAAACCACCACCACCGCCGTCCAAATCCAAATCGCCGTCCGACGAACCAAACTCAACCAAACCCGGGCACTCCAAAAATAGCGTCCCGCCTCCGCCCCTAAACATCCGGGCAAACTGTCATCATTTGGACCCTACGCCAAGCCTGAATCCAACCCAAAACCTCAGCCGAATTTTCATCGCAACCATGTTTTTCCCCGAACGTTTCCAAGCCCGACAACCACAACATCGATCGAGTCAGGCTAAAAGCCATCGCCTTTCTCAAACCCGGGACCCAACAACCAACTTTCAGCCGCCGGCGAAGCTAACCCACCAGCCGCTGCCGACCGTGGCTTCACACCGCCTGCACACACCCGTCACCGGTCGTCCGCCCCGAACCGGCCGATTCAAAGATTGGCCGGCCCAAACTGAAATCTGGGGAGATCCGCCGTGCCTGGAGAGGAGCGCTGCCGTCGCCCACCGCCTACCAAACACCGCCGCCCGATTCTGACCCAGTCCGTCGCCGCCGGCGCTTTCAGAGGGGGCGGAGCGGCGCACCTCCGCCGCTGCGAAACGTCGCCACCGCTGCCATCGTGGCTTCACTGCCGCCTGCCGCCGCTTCGTTGATGCCTTCACCGCAGAATCGTGTTGTGACTCGAAGTACGAAGAAATTGGGGGAGAAATTGTCCGAGAATGCCCAACAAGTCAACAAACGTGGATCGGGTCAGATTCAAGCCTTTGGGCTGATTTGTGAAGAAGAGGGATCCAGAATTGATAATGGGCTGAAGAATTAAATTAATAAGGCTTACTAACCCATTAAGAGAGACTAGATATTTA